>CM019067.1:82202559-82750724 GCA_009667805.1 Leptobrachium leishanense | reverse complement strand
GCAAGGTCTCTGACCAAAACCGTCGGCTCCAGGGCCAAGGAAAGCTCGAGAGTCTATACAAGGTGAATGGACCAGTCAATGTGAAGGAGCTTTCGTGAAGTTGAAAGAGAGTCTAACCCGAGCTCCTGTTTTGGCCTATGCGGACCCTCACAAGCTGTATGAGTTACATGCGGATGCCAGCCGAGAAGGTCTGGGAGGAGTCCTGTATCAGGAGTATGGTGGATTGTTGAGGCCGGTGGCGTACGTGAGCCGGAGCCTTACGCCTTCAGAGAAGAATTACCCTACCCACAAGTTGGAGTTCCTAGCCTTAAAGTGGGCAGTGGTAGACAAGTTAAAAGACTATCTGTATGGAGCCGAGTTTGTGATCAAAACGGATAATAATCCTCTTACCTACATCCTTACTACCGCAAAACTGGACGCAACGGGACATCGGTGGTTGGCCGCTCTGTCAGGGTTTCGGTTCAGCTTGAAGTACCGCCCTGGGGTGAATAATCGAGATGCTGATGCGTTATCGAGAAGACCCTACACTACAGAATGGACTCAGTTGACTCCAGACGGGGTGCAAGCTTTGTGTCAAGGAACAGAGCGCCGGGTCAAAGGAGGGATTGAAGCGGAGGCCATAGGAGTCATGGCTGCGGCTGTTCCTGAGTTTTACTGTAACCCTACGCAGTTAAGGGATGAAAGTTTACCTACCTTTTCGAGACAGGACCTGAAAGCGGATCAGGCCAGAGACCCTTTAATTGCCTTGACCATAAAGGCCCTGACTGCAAACCAGCGTGAGATTTTGCTAACCAACTCCCCGAGTGGAGCCAGATTGGTCTACAAAGAGTGGGAGCGGTTGAAGATGTTGGATGGGGTGGTCTACCGAAGGGGCCCCTCAGCTAACGCTGAAGAGATTCAACAGTTATTCCTCCCCACTAAACATAGGGAGAGCATGCTGCAATCACTACATGATGAGCATGGACATTTGGGTGCTGAGAGAACTTTTAAGCTGGTGCGAGATAGGTTCTATTGGCCTTGCATGAGAGCTGAAGTGGAGAGTTATTGTCATTCCTGTCTGAGGTGTATTCAGAGAAAGACTCTACCGACCCGAACTGCTCCAATGAGCCATCTGCAGAGCCAGGGACCCATGGATTTGGTGTGCATTGACTTCTTGTGCTTAGAGCCGGATGCTAGTGGGCAAGGGAACATCTTAATAGTGACCGATCATTTCACTCGTTACGCCCAAGCTTTTTCCACAAAGGATCAACGCGCTCCGACCGTGGCCAAGGTGTTGATGGAAAAGTTTTTTGTTCATTACGGACTGCCAAGGAGGATCAGGGTAGAGACTTTGAAAGCAGACTGGTGGGGCAATTGCTAGAGCTGTTGGGAATCCAAAAGACCCGAACTACACCATATCATCCTCAAGGTGATGCTCAGCCTGAAAGGTTTAATCGCACACTACTAAACATGCTGGGGACCTTGTCGAATGTGGAGAAGCAGAGTTGGAGTCGTCACATAGCTACTCTGGTGCACGCATATAACAGTACGGAGAGTGATGCAACTGGATACTCACCGTACCGCCTTATGTTCGGAAGGGAGGCTCGACTGCCGGTTGACTTGGCATTTGGGTTATCTCTAGACCAGACGTCAGTAGCTTCCCATAGAAACTACGTGGATAGGCTTCGAAAGAATCTGGCTTCTGCGTTTGAACAGGCCCGTTTGACCTCAGAAAACAGGGAGCAAAGAAACAAAAGGAACTATGACTTGAAAGTTCGAATACAAGATCTACAACCCGGTGATAGGGTTCTATTGAAGAACTTGGGTGCTGCTGCGAGACACAAGTTGGCGGATAGGTGGAGTTCCCAGGTTTACATTGTCTGCAAACAACTGCCGGGTCTGCCGGTGTATCAGATTCGCCCGGATGGAAAGGCTGGGCCTCTCAAGAACTGGCACCGAATCATTTGTTACCTTTGAGAGAGGCTGTGAGGATGCCAGTTGGGGACGAGCTGCCTCTGCCAAATCCGCCTGCTCCACGTTTGCCTCCTGTTACTCGGTCTCAGCAGACCCGGGCTGTCGAAGAGAGCGAAAGGGACAGTGAAGAAGAGAGTTATTGTCTGGACTGGATGCGCTCACCGGAGCCTGAGGAGATTGTAGTTGTTCCTGAGCGGTGGGAGAGTAATTTGAGACCTGAAGCTCCTGAATTTCTGTTAGAAGTCCCTGAGACTGTTGAAATCCCTGAAGCTCTTGAATTTCAGTTGGAAGTCCCTGAGGTTGTTGGGATCCCGGTAGCTCCGGAAGTTGAAGCTTATTCAGGCGACTATAGTTCTATGCCTTCACTGGAGGGATCATACTCTGAAGAAACGTCTGCTCCAGTGATAGAGAGAAGGACTGAGCCAGCACCTATAGTACTTCCACCTGAAGAGGAACTGATTGAGCCAGAACCAAAACGCTCTGTTCGACCGCCCCAACGTCTCACCTACGACTCACCAGGACATAGCACTGAAGAGGCCATCACCACCGTGCAGAGGTTGCCCGAAGTGTCTGCTATGCTAGCTGAGATATCCCAAAATATGAATCAACTTGAGGAAGTGTTCCTAACCCACTATATGTGTGCTGCTGAACCTGTACATGTTATGTAAACTATATTCGAATATTGTGGAAATGTAATGTAACTGTTGTACCTCCTTGGAGAGACCCAAGAGTTCTAGGAGGGGGAGAGTGTAGCGCTGTGTTAAATCTTGCTGCTGGCAGTACCTATTTTTGGCCACAAGATGGAGACAATCGCGATTAGAGACACGAGACATTGGGACTACATTTCCCGGCGTGCTTTGCAAAAGGACAGGAAGTGAGTGGGACACAGGAGGCTTACTTCCCGAACCTCGTGGAGAACGCGCCAGAGCGCGCGAGGGAACGAGTGAGAGCAGACGCAGTGCAAGACATCGCAGGAGGGCCTAGGCCAGAGCACGAGTGAGACCTGTCAGTTCCTTATCGGGTCATTTGGCCTAAAGAGAAGGAGACCTTTAAGATCCTGAGATTGCTGCAGATCCAAGAAGCCAAAGACCTGGAGTGAGGAGTTGCCGCGAGCTGATGGATACGGAGAGCAGGCGGTGAGCGGGACAAGTCGCGGACACGCAACTGAGAGTCAGACAACGGATCCGGCCGCTAGTATCCCCAGTCAAAATCGAGCGGAGAGACGTCCTGGGTCAGCGGAGCCTACAGCAACCGGTGGATGGGTGAGAGGCCTCCAAGGCCGTATGTAATTAAGGAACACACTGCTGTTTTCTCTTAAAGTCCACAGGGCCCCAACTTGACTAGTCGAAGACATTCCTTAAGTAAATTCACTGGCCAGTTGAACAGTACCCGGGTACCACACACACATACACACCTTTTACATTCCGGGACTTAAACCTGTGCAGGACTCATTTTGTTACGAATCGGAACGGGAGTTAAAGTTACGTTCTGAATACATATTTTTCTCTTTTCCGCTGTGCGTTTATCGTAATACGAAGAGATTGTATTTTGGGGTTCGCTACGTGTCTCTGTTTTTCCGAACTATTGGGAAATTGCATATATTTTTCTGTTCGGTTGCGAATATTTTATTCTTCCGAAATACGAAGCCTCGTGTTTCGTTTCTTTTCCGCTACGCGTTTTACCGCAATACGAAAGTACTGTAATAATATCTGTGAATACCGTGTCTCAACATCTGCTTATTATTTTAGTAAACTATTTAAATGATAAAAACTCACAGCGGTGTTGGAGTATATTTATTCCCTAGTGCGGGGAGACTGACCCGTGGTTCATTTTCAGCGGCTCCTCCGGGAGTGAGCGCTACAAAGGTGTCCTCTTTATATGTCAAATACTATTTTTTTTTAGCAGTGCCCACATGTGAGCTTATTTTCTCTCTCTGCTACTCTATTATTGCAATGTTTATATATGCATCACAAAGTGGGCGACTTAGTCACAGCAAACCCATAATTAACACTGACTAATAGCGGTGAATATCAATGGTTACTGCAGAATTGAAGATTCAACCAATGTCATGCTCGTATATGTTGCCCTTATCTTACCAGTACTATCATTATATATTATCAATATCTTGACAGTCTCTAAATTGCTGAAGTTATAGTAAAATAATGTTATTATTCACTAAACGTTTCCATACTGTACCATGTCACATGTGGGGCACTGTCATGTGACCTTTGCAAAAATTGGGATGCTAAGGGGAAAAATTTGTGATTTCCCCTTTGCCTCACAGTTTCACCATCAGACCGCGCTGCGGGGTAATGCACTGTCCCAAGCTCCTCTTCCCTGGTGTCCATAGGACTCCATGGAGGCTTCTACTGTCGGTCACATGACTGGCAGGATCTCGCCACTCGCTAGATCCTGCTGGTTGGTGGAGTGATCGCAGAGGGAGACTGGGGACTTCTTCCCCAGTCTCCTTCTGCTCCCAGCAGCCAGAAGCAGCGAATCGGGCCGCCATTCTCACCACGGGAAGAGAGGTAAGCATTTGATTTTTGGGGGAGGGGTTTCAGCTTCTGCTAAATGATTCTGCAGCAGCTCAGAGCTGGTGTTAATGTTTTCATTAGCGTCAGCTCTTAGGATCACAACGTCCTAACTCTAGATACTCTGTGCTCGCACTTTTGCTCCCCATGTTAAGTATAGAGTGCGCAAAGTACAGTAAACTTGTGCAAAAAAGCGCTACTACCGATTCGCTAATGTTTTTTTTAACCCGTTAGTGATTCGGAGGTGATTCAGCACTATCCCCTCATTTAAGTTAACGCTCATGCTAGCGTTAGCTTGAAGGCTGTAATAGGGCCCGTGGAGTCTGCATGCATTATATATTACAGGTTCAGTTCGTTAGATGTGGGAGCCTCTCTTGGAATCTTTAGGACCTCATGGACACCAGAGAGATTCCTCCACAAGATTACATGTCTGCAGGGCCGGCAGAAGGACAGTGGGAACTATTTGTTTTCACTTTCCTTCTGCTTGCGTTGCGAGTAGATGGTAGATGATGCCATCCTCTGCACTGTTTTCCAAACAAGATGTATTTTTTAACCTAATTTTAATGTAGAAGGTTAATCACTAACCTCGGAAATTGCCACTGAATTGCACCAAAGGGTAGACATGTGCACAGCACAAAATTTCGTTTTGAACTAATGGATTAGTCCTAAAACGCAATTTATTTAGTTGCTAAAGAAATTTGTTTTCAGTTCTTTAGTATGAAAACTAATTTCATTCATCCGAAAACCAGTGGATACAATTTACTATTGTAGTGGCTCCTCAGAGGGCTGAGATCGCTGCTTGTTACAGTATCACTCACGCTCAGCACAATGTGGGCCATATTACATAGTTGGTGCTAACTTAACCAGAGCTGTTGTAAACTTCCCAGAGTCATTGTAGCCTATGGAGGTTTTAAGTTTACAACAGCTCTGGTTCAGTTAGCACCAACATTGTAATACTGCCCCGTGTCAGGCAAAGCGGTTACAGTAACTGACTGCTGCTCATCACAGCGCTCAGAGTTTCAGTAAAACTAGTAAATAATATTTTTATATATAAGAGGTTAGAACAAAATGATTTCCTTGTTTTACTGAAACTCTGAGATCTGTTACAGTCAGTTACTGTAACAGCTGAGCCTGGTACATTGTACTGAGAGATAATGTAACAAGCAGCCGATCTCAGCGCTCACAGCCACTGGATTTAAAGGGCTAAAAAAAAGGCTCCTCTTTGTATAATGTTTAGAACATCCTCCTGCATTAATTAATACCCCTCTCTGTATAATGTATACAACATCCACCTGCATTAATTAATACTCCTCTCTGTATAATATATAGAACATCCTCCTGAATTAATTAATGTCCCTCTCTGTATAGAACATCCTCCTCAATTTATACCTTTCTCTGTATAATGTATATAACATCCTCCTGCATTAATACCCCTCTCTGTATAATGTATAGAACATCGTCCTGCATTAATTAATGCCCCTCTCTGTATAGAACATCCTACTGCATTGGCATGTGGAGGGTGCAGAACTACGGATGTTGCGATGTTGCACTCTTTATTGCTGCTCTCCTTCACTCATCAATGTAATATCACAGAAAGGACTGAAACTAAAATGTAGTGCATTCTATTTTAGTTTCTTTCGTTTTTTGTACTGAGCAGTTTTGTTTATCTTGAGTCACACGAAAACTAAATTATCCCAAAATTCAGACTAAATCGTTTTAGTACTAAAACGAATGCACATGTCTACCAAAGGGTAATTTTCACTGTAGGTACAATTTCGGGTCAATTTGTGTATTCACAAAGCTGTCAATTTGCCAAATACAGGCAAATTTACCTAAAAAAATGGTGCATTTTGCCGCAATTCGCGACAATACGATGGCACCGAAATTGTCCCCTAGAGAATTAATGATTCATCTAGTCACAGTATGCTGAACTGCCCTGAAATTTCGATGAAATGACCTGACTTTCAGTGTTTCAATTTGACAGGTTTAAACCGACGAATCTAATAGGTTTCAATGTAATATCTTTTTTAAAAATAAATTTTAAAGACTATTTATTATTTTTATATTTTTACAAAAACCCTTTTTATTTTTTATTTGTTAAAAGACCTTTTTGTATTTTAAGTCTTTTTTTAAATATTTTCTAACAGATATTATTTATAAAGGACCTTTTTAATATGCAGACATACTTACTACATTTTTTATTAATTTAAGCTCCTATTAGGAAACTTCCTCTTATTTATTTTTTTGCTTCAGTGGAATTTGCCAAGGCAGTTTGGTGCTTTTTGGCGCTTTATGCCGGCGTCCAATAACTGCTTTGGTGACTCCATTTTTGGCAAACTACGGTGAACATTTGAAAAACAATAGTGAATTTTTGACGAAAAGGTATCACCAAAGTAAGCTGAAATGCGCGAAGTATTGCAACGCTCTGAAATGTCGGTGCTTTGTGAACAGATCCCATAGTGTTAAGTGATTTTTCAGAACCCCCCTTTTCCTCACTTAAGTGATTTTTCAAATGCAAAATCATTGAACTCTAGTTTCTCAGAATCTGTACATATTTTTAATATTGGCTTGAGATAAGAATAGTGAACAACAGTGGAATTTCTTGCTGCCCACAAATTTATACTTCCTGTACAAACAATATTACGCATCAATTTACCAGCTGCTTGGCCAGAATGGTTGGGGGAAGGGGAGCTGTGATACTTAGAGGGACACTACCCCAACATAAGCTGTGACTAGATTACAGGTGAATTACAACAAAAAATTGCATTATGAAACACATGCTGCTGTTTTTTTCCTTTGTTTATATTAGTTGCATATAAAAAGGAGAAAATAGAGTTAAGTGTTTATCTCCTGTTTCCATTTTGTGGATATTTCCCATGATGCAAGATTTACCAAAATCTTATGGCAAGCCTTGCTTTACAGCTATGGTATAGGATAAAACAATAATGAAGAGGCAATAGGGTGGAAAAGGGAATGTGAAGACAAGGCTGCAGGGGATCTATTGTATTGTCTAGGATAGTGTTTCTCAATTCCAGTCCTCAGGACCCACTATCAGGCCAGATTTGCCAGATATCTGAAGCACAGCACAGGTGATATGATTTGTGCTTATTGAATGCAGGATTCAGTCTGCATTTCCCCAAGGTGATCCTTAACCCCTTAATGATCAAGGGTCTTTAAAGTCAGTGCATTTATGAAGGAACGTTTACATCATTGGTCTTTAAGGAGTTAAAATCTGGCCTGTTAGTGCGTCCTTAGGACTGGGGTTGAGAAACCATGGTCTAGGTCCTGACTCTAGGATATCTGAGATAGGAGGTGGCAGTTGAATGAGATATGATAGTGGGTTTCAAACACTGGATAATACCCCTTGGTGATGTCATTTATATCACATCGTACACACACAAGCCTATGAGTAGACTCATCTGGCTCATAGACTTTGTTCTATGCCCAAAGCCACGCAGTAAGAAACAAGTGTGGTAAAGACACTGTGGGGGAGGGGGGGCAGTTAACAACACAACATATCACAAAATGAATGCACACAGTCACACGTATGGAGTAAAACATTTCCTTAACTAAACATAGAATAGAAAAACAAAGCACATGTAAGATATCAGCAATGTGTTGTTTTTAATATCTTGCATTGTATTACTTTGTATTCCTGTACCTACTGTAAACATTCAATGTTCTTCAACCCAGGACATACTCGAAAACGAGAGAAATCTCAATGTATCCTTCCTGGTAAAATACTTTATAAATAAATAACATAAAATAAACACAATAAGGACATCGCTACTTTTTTTGGTGGTCGTGTCAGTTAGTCAGAACAGCTAGCTTGGAATCGGGTTTCTTGCCTTTCATAATTCATTTTCCTGTAGCTCTTACATCATGCTAGAACAGCTATTGGGTTGAAGTGATAGAAATTATAACTTGGTACAAGTGACATAGACCCACACAAAATCCAAATGAAATTGCAGTTGGAAAAATAATTGTTTGCGTTAAATTGGAAAAAAGTCTGAATTATTTCCGCTAGTCTTTTTCAGAACCAACAGATATGGGGAGGAACTAGAAAGTCTAAGGTTGTCTAACATTATTAATTATTGCACCATGTAAGTGCTAAGAGATTTCATGGAATTATTTAACACACTGCATTACTGATGCCTGTGGCACCAGATTGTGTAAACCAGGGGTCAAGTCCTGGGAAAAAAAGTGAGGGAACTCACCCACGAATTCCACAACCCCCATTACCTGAAGAAAATATATATATATATCACGAGTATAGCAGCGCGTGCCGGTGATACCATTTTTATTAGGTTAACATTACATTTAAAAGACAAGCTTTCAAGAGTGTAACCTGGAAACTATACTGATCAGTGAAAGGTATCACTACCTACAGGTATACTTGTGATTGTGGCAACTGGACTAACGCGTTTTATATATAATATATCTATCCAGGCACAGACCCCCAGAATAATATACACAACACTGTGCCCCCAGAATAATATACACAGCGCTGAGCCCCCAGAATAATATACACAGCACTAAGCCCCCAGAATAATATACACAGCGCTGAGCCCCCAGAATAATATACACAGCGCTGAACCCCAGAATAATATACACAGCGCTGAACCCCCAGAATAATATACACAGCGCTGAACCCCCAGAATAACATACACAGCACTGAGCCTCCAGAATAACATACACAACACTGTGCCCCCAGAATAATATACACAACACTGAACCCCCAGAATAACATACACAGCACTGAGCCCCCAGAATAATATACACAGCACTGAGCCCCCAGAATAATATACACAGCACTGAGCCCCCAGAATAATATAACAACACTGTGCCCCCAGAATAATATACACAGCGCTGAGCCCCCAGAATAATATACACAGCGCTGAACCCCCAGAATAACATACACAGCACTGAGCCCCCAGAATAATATACACAACACTGAGCCCCCAGAATAACATACACAACACTGAACCCCAAGAATAATATACACAGCACTGGTTATATGGATATATTTTCCCCAGTTCACATGGATATAATTGCCCCCAGCTCATATGGGTATATATTGCCCCAGCTCTCATGGATAATGCCCCCCCAGCTCTCATGGATAATGCCCCCCCAGCTCTCATGGATAATACCGCCCCAGGTCTCATGGATATTGCCCCCAGGTCTCATGGATATTGCCCCCAGGTCTCATGGATATGCCCCAGGTCTCATGGATACTGCCCCCAGGTCTCATGGATACTGCCCCAGGTCTCATGGATAGTGCCCCCAGGTCTCATGGATAGTGCCCCCAGGTCTCATGAATAGTGCCCCCAGGTCTCACGGATAGTGCCCCCAGGTCTCATGGATATTGCCCCCAGGTCTCATGGATATGCCCCAGGTTTCATGGATATTGCCCCCAGGTCTCATGGATATGCACCAGGTCTCATGGATATGCCCCCCCCAGGTCTCATGGATATGCCCCCCCAGGTCTCATGGATATGCACCAGGTCTCATGGATATGCCCCCCCCAGGTCTCATGGATATGCCCCCCCAGGTCTCATGGATATGCCCCCCCCGGTCTCATGGATATGCCCCCCAGGTCTCATGGATATGCCCCCCCCCAGGTCTCATGGATATGCACCAGGTCTCATGGATATGCCCCCCCAGGTCTCATGGATATGCCCCCCCCCAGGTCTCATGGATATGCCCCCCAGGTCTCATGGATATGCCCCCCCCGGTCTCATGGATATGCCCCCCCAGGTCTCATGGATATGCCCCCCCAGGTCTCATGGATATGCCCCCCCCAGGTCTCATGGATATGCACCAGGTCTCATGGATATGCCCCCCAGGTCTCATGGATATGCCCCCAGGTCTCATGTATATGCCCCCCCCCAGGTCTCATGTATATGCCCCAGGTCTCATGGATATGCCCCCCCGGTCTCATGGATATGCCCCCCCCAGGTCTCATGGATATGCCCCCCCAGGTCTCATGGATATGCCCCCCAGGTCTCATGGATATGCCCCCCCCAGGTCTCATGGATATGCACCAGGTCTCATGGATATGCCCCCCCAGGTCTCATGGATATGCCCCCCCCAGGTCTCATGGATATGCCCCCCCCAGGTCTCATGGATATGCCCCCCCAGGTCTCATGGATATGCACCAGGTCTCATGGATATGCACCAGGTCTCATGGATATGCCCCCCAGGTCTCATGGATATCCCCCCCCAGGTCTCATGGATATGCCCCCCCAGGTCTCATGGATATGCCCCCCCAGGTCTCATGGATATGCCCCCCAGGTCTCATGGATATGCCCCCCCAGGTCTCATGGATATGCCCCCCCAGGTCTCATGGCTATGCCCCCCCAGGTCTCATGGATATGCACCAGGTCTCATGGATATGCCCCCCCAGGTCTCATGGATATGCCCCCCCCAGGTCTCATGGATATGCCCCCCCCCAGGTCTCATGGATATGCCCCCCAGGTCTCATGGATATGCCCCCCCAGGTCTCATGGATATGCCCCCCCAGGTCTCATGGATATGCCCCCCCCAGGTCTCATGGATATGCACCAGGTCTCATGGATATGCCCCCCAGGTCTCATGGATATGCCCCCCCAGGTCTCATGTATATGCCCCCCCAGGTCTCATGGATATGCACCAGGTCTCATGGATATGCCCCCCCCAGGTCTCATGGATATGCCCCCCCAGGTCTCATGGATATCCCCCCCAGGTCTCATGGATATGCCCCCCAGGTCTCATGGATATGCCCCCCCAGGTCTCATGGATATGCCCCCCCCCAGGTCTCATGGATATGCCCCCCCAGGTCTCATGGATATGCCCCCCAGGTCTCATGGATATGCCCCCCCAGGTCTCATGGATATGCCCCCCAGGTCTCATGGATATGCCCCCCCCAGGTCTCATGGATATGCCCCCCCCAGGTCTCATGGATATGCCCCCCCCCAGGTCTCATGGATATGCACCAGGTCTCATGGATATGCCCCCCCAGGTCTCATGGATATGCCCCCCCAGGTCTCATGTATATGCCCCCCCAGGTCTCATGGATATGCACCAGGTCTCATGGATATGCCCCCCCAGGTCTCATGGATATGCCCCCCCAGGTCTCATGGATATGCCCCCCCGGTCTCATGGATATGCCCCCCAGGTCTCATGGATATGCCCCCCCCCAGGTCTCATGGATATGCCCCCCCCCAGGTCTCATGGATATGCACCAGGTCTCATGGATATGCCCCCCAGGTCTCATGGATATGCCCCCCAGGTCTCATGGATATGCCCCCCAGGTCTCATGGATATGCACCCCCCCAGGTCTCATGGATATGCACCCCCCCAGGTCTCATGGATATGCCCCCAGCCCAGCTCACCTTTGCTGCTCCTCTGCCGGCGGCGGCGTGCTTCCTGCTTCAGCGGCCGCTGACAGGAAGTGCAGCCGCTCGCCTGGGATCTATGAAACAGCCAGGCGAGCGGCTCCACCTCCTGTCACCGGCCGTTGTAACAGGAAGCACGCCGCCGCTGGCAATGTGCGGCGGCGGCGGCATTCGGGCTCGGGCCACAGCGGGAACGCTGCGTTCCCGCAGCGTTCCGCTGTGGGAGAAGTGCGGGAACGCCGTTCCTGCGCGTTCCCGCTCGACTCGAGCCCTGGTGTAAACTATGTAAAAGTGAGTAAAATGCACCCTATTATAGGATATCATTTATAAGACAGGACGAGGCAAATAAGGTCAAATGTGTCCTCGTGCTGCTTTTATTGCCGTAGATGCAGCTATTAACCTTTTAGTGTCAGAGGACTGAGCGAGACAATGCTATGACACTACACGATGAAACGTTGTAAGAATCAGCAAAACATGTCATGTTGTTTTTGGTATATAAATATTAAAAACACGCGTGTCATAATTCACAACACACGTGAAATTTATGATAATGTGGTTTAACGCAGTGTCTTCAATGATTTGCAGAAGAGAGCATCCATTTCTCTCATATGTCCATCAATAATTCATAGTAAAGAAAATACATTACCTTGCATTTCTACAGGAAAAAGATGAGCTTTTGGTTAAGTCATTTCAACACAAAAAGAGCAACACTCTGACCTTGAAAAAATATTATCAGCATTTCTGCCCAACATGCCAGTACGTTTTTTTTTTTTAGATTTGATGTTTGTTTATCTTACTAAATTGCATTCATTTACACTTTTATTTTGTTGGATTCAGCAAGATACGTACATATTTATATCAATTTATAATAATATATTATAAAAATATATCATAAACATATCTAATTCTGGGGAGATGCGTCACTGTTTATTCACTGACAGATTAATCAACATCAATAAAAATTAGGGATGTGCATTGCTGAAATTTTTTTTACAGGGTTATCCAAAGAGATTCGAAAAGTCACCGCACGTTCGGTGACTTTTCGTTCTCTTCAATTCGGTTCCTTTTGCCGATTGCATTTCGGTGACTCTGCGGTGTATTCAGCAAACACCACAGGGTCCCCGAATTGCAGGGAAAAGCTGCCGCAAACCTGACGAAAACTCACCGAATGCACTATGAAAACAAGCAAAAACATCTGGATTAACCTTCAAAGAGGAGCCGAACAGGAGCCGAAAAGGAGCCGAATCACACAGAGCCGAAGCAACTAATTAGAAAAACCATTTGTATGAATCTGGGAAAATGAAAAGCTGTTTGCAAAGAAACTACTGAGCGAAAATGTCTGAAATTTTCACAGGAGGTCCAGGGAATGATAATAAAGAGGGCTGTTACAAAAAAAATAAGTAAACTGAAAAGAAAAAAAAAAAAAAATCGGACTTTTAATTTTTTTTTAAAAAATTCAGAAAAATGCTTAAAGTATCCTAAAAAATCTATAAATAAAGAGACTTTTTGCTGCAGAATTTTATAATGAACGGTTTATTAGATATTGAATTAAAACGGGAATATTTTTAACATTGAAGCCTATGGGATTCTCCTGAATAAATTTGCCGAATTAAACCACCGAATGGCAGAGCATTAGGGGAACCTTTCACTGCTGGTTTGTGTTCTCTGAATAGCCGAAGCAGTGCTTTTTGATGGGGATTTCACTGCCCTCGAACAGGGACCGAACAGGCACCGTATGTTCAGGCAATTCGCCAGGATTTGGAGAATTGCCTGCTCTCTGGATAGCCGAATGGCCAGGAAGGTAACCGAACGCTGATTTTCAGCGTTCGGTTACCTTTCTCAAGCAATTCGAATCTCTTTGTTAGTTTAGTTTAGTTTTTTGAATCATTTCGTTTTCGGAATTTTGTAACTATTTTCGTAACTAATTTCGTTTCGTATTTCATTTCGACTTGAAATTTCGAATCGATTCGAATTTCATATATCAATTCGATAGTTGATATCAATTAGAATTTTGGATCACTAAATAAAACCCCAATTAATCAAATTTTGCTGTTAAAAGAAAAGCTAGGGTTACATTTTAAGCCGTGTCACAGATTTAGTATCTGAGTCAAATTAAACAGTGAAACAAAATTAATTTGTTTCATAAAGTCCTTTGCTGACTATTACTTGTATTGGAAGTTAAGATCAATTTGATAGTTCATTTCAAATTCGATAGTTGATATCAGTTATTCAAATTTTTCTTTTATGATGATGACAGTGTAAAACGAAATAAATTCGTTATATACCATTTTGTTTTGTTTCAAATTCATATCGTATTGATTCGTTATTCGGAAGTACTTCCGAAATACAAATTATAAAATTTCGTTCCGAATTCCGAATTTTTCTAAAACGAATGCACATCTCTAATAAAAATGCAGTTCATGTATCTGTGAACATTTATGCTATACTGTATGTAATCAAATATGATATTATTTGTGAATAGTTAATATACACTCTGCTTTACTGTATATGATTGTTTTATACATCGATTTTTTTATTTATCATTGTTGCATGTAATGTTTCAGAATTTATTTTGTGAATGGAATAAAAATTAACAGGGTTATTCAGAGAGAGGTGAACCTCGGGAGAATGACTGGAGAAGTGAACATTCTAGGTCAAAATAGCCAAACCAGAAAAATTCTCCCATTTATCTCACTTTCCAAATCGGCTATTTAGTCTAGATTGTTCTCTTCTCCTGACAGTTCTCCTGGTTTTCACCTCTCTGAATAACCCCCTAAATCTGGGTTCAAGTTGTCATCTGTTCTTTAATTTCAAATGTACTTAATAAATAGATAAAATACATAATTTTATTTGCAACAAATTAATATTAAAATTTGACCAAAGGTTTCTGACAATTCACACTGTCTGGATATCGTTTGTTGCCGCGATTCCGATCTTTTTCAAATTTTGTCCATTACATTATTTTGGCAGAAAGCTAATTGCAGCATGAAAGGCTGCTGGTGGTGCAAGGGTTAACTGAGTGGAACGTGGTCTGTAAAAAATAAAAATATGCAAGCAGTAAAACCATATGGGATCATAATGGTGGGAGATTATTACCTAAATGATAAGTAGCTCTTGGCTTCTCCCCATTGCTATCCCAGAACTCCTGGGGCTAAATATTACAGACTCGGCATTGCTCATAGAGGGTCCTGCACACAATGGTCTTCAGGGTGAGAAAGCCCTTCATAAGACCTTCCAACACCTAGCACAGATCGCTTTGATTGGTTGGTTTGCCTGTTCTGCCTGGTAACTGAGTAGCAGGCAGCTGTGATTGACTGGCTTCAACAAATCCCCCCACCTAATGCTCATGGATGAAGGAAGTTAGCATGGCAGGGTAACAATGGCATGACCATCCACATTTAATCCATGACCCACCTGCTGGGCATGGGTGGTGGTAGGACAGGTGGACGCTTGCATTCCCTCTGCTGCCATGGACTGATCCCTGCACCCCATTCTCATCGGGATGGACTTGGGGGAGGTTCCCCATAAATTCATTATTAGTGAATTATCAGTAAAAGCTGCCCAACTGCTATTATTTAACCCCAGCATTGCTTGTAGTTTAGCTGGTATACCCCAACCTGCATCATGTCGGGCGAGGGCATGGGGTGTTCTGGGGGGATCGCTGTGAGCCCGACATGCTTTTATTTTTTTATTTTTGTGTTTAGTTTTTACTGTGGCCACATGTATGAACAAAAGGATGAATTGATGGTCGAAATTGTATCCGTTACAAGATATATATATCTGTATATTTGTGTTTTTTAATATCTTGCATTTATTACTTTGTATTCCTGTACCTACTCTAACAATTCAATGTTCTTGAACCCAGGACATACTTGAAAACGAGATAAATCTCAATGTATCCTTCCTGGTAAAATCCTTTATAAATAAATAAATATTGTTCTTCGTCCTTTTTGTGTATTTTTTGTTTAGTCAATTTCCGGGATTCAGTCAAATCTCCAAAAATTCAGATGTGCATTCATTTGTATACGAATTGTGACTCAAGTCTAATTTATATGTAGAGAAATATTGTACATCTGTATCAGGCCTGTTTTAAAGCTCATCGTGTGATGGTGATTCAGTTTTTTTTTCTTTTTGATGACATGCATATTTTTTTTTGTATTGTGAGTGGTTAGCACATATCATTTTAGACTTTCATGGTGAATCAGAAAAAAAAAAAATCACAAAATAACTGCCCCTTGCCATTAACATATCGGTTGCTGCCATCTGTTCTTCTCAGCGGCACTAAATGATGGGTAATTAACTCAAAGCCTTTGTCTTCCTTTAGCTGGATGTCTGACACATATAGATTTTCTACTGAGCATCCGTGTATGCATGCAACGAAAAATAAATATTTTTTTAATAATTTTTAAAAAAAAATATTTTATTGAAAACGTGACCGGAAATTTTTTAGCAAATGTATTTGCGTGAAAAAAATATATAGCAAAAAAAAATAAATAACAAGCCTTTGAAAAGCAAAACATAATATGGCTCCTGACTCAAAGTAGAAAAAGACTGTGGTTGTCTTTGAAGAATTGCAGATGTGTACATGCAAGGAACGTGTTTTTTTTTTTTGTATCAAAGAGGTCAAGGTTAACATACTATAATCCAGCTAGAATCCAGGAGCTCTACTCGCCGTTATAGGAAGGCGTACAGAACACATATTATGTAGAAATAAGAGTTAAATATATTCAGCAAGGCTTTTGAAGTAGAGACATCATTTTCTACAAGACTGCTTGAAGGATTTGGAGATGGATGTTAAACCCAGTGGTACAAAGCACGCTGACACATTGCAAAGAATTCCTTGCACATGGGAAATTGGATGTGCACTTGGGGTCCATGTTGGTGGTTGTTATTTATTTTATGCATTATGTCGTGCTACATTTTGATTTCTTAATCAAATTTTATTTTACACCTGACAGCCAGAATTTACCAAATTTATTTATTTGAAGCCATTTACTTGAAAGCCATTATTTGTGGGTTTTTTCTTTTGTTGCGGATCATTGACTGAAATATATATTACTGTATTTATTGAATATTATATATATTACTGTATTTATTGAATATTATATAACAGTCTTGCATTTTCATAAATTACAGGACAGGTGAGTCAACCTAATGGTTTTTTAAAACAGCATTTTTATTTTACCTGCCAAAATTGAAAATTTTAAAACGCAACAAGAGGCAGATTAAAACACACCGTGGCCATTTATTTTTATGGAGGATTTACACTGCAACTAATACCTGGTCACCAAGAAGAGAAGGTGGGGGGAAAAAAAAAATGTTGTAGAAGAAAATTTTGGAGAGCCACTGGGACAATTAAACAGAGATTAACCACTTTACACCCAAAGTCAAGTTATCTTTATTTTGCATAGTAAAGCATTGAAAAGCATTAGCATATCTAAAGACACTTTTCACACCTTTTTAAAGCAGGATTAGCGTGTCCCCTGTGGAGAAACAAAATCCTTTGTTTTATGTCTCTCCAAGCAACATAGAGAAACATAACACCATCTGCAAATAGAGCCCAGTCCTCACTGTAACAAAATTTTTTAATAGATTAGTGTTGCATTACAGCTGCCAGGGATTTGGCAGAATACAGGGAGAGCTCGGGGGTCACTCAATTCTGTACAGAGATAAGATTCAGGGGGTTGTAATGATTGAAAATCCCTATACAGTACAGATGCAAGGTGATACTGTAATTCCCATATACAGGTATTGTGTCACATACAGATATTATTTTTATGTTCTATTTGTATTCTTTTGAAGCTGCATTTCTTTTTTTTTGTAATACATTTTTTAATTAATCAGAGAGGAAATTATACATTCCAATATCAACAGACAATAAGCGACAATATATGTCTAACAGAAGAACGGTAGTATGAAAATGTAGCACAAACAGGTCAGGTGAGTTGCAATTCTCGGGGTAGGTACATACAAGCTGATGAAATAAGGTATCGAGGTTGGTCGGGTATTCCAGAATTGTCAAACCCAACCTAACAACAAGGTATAGGCAGTACCTCTCCCGGCACAGCTTAGCATTGATATACATCATTCCCAATTTAAAGCACCGCTAGACATATAGAAGAGAAAGAATACAGGTTAAGTTCAGAGTATATAAGAAAAGGGGGGAGGAGGAGGGGAGATGAGGAGAACATGACATATCAGACCAGAACCAGTCACAGGACCCCGAGGAGACCGGCCACGGAGCAACCTTGGAAGTATCTCATCGGTATGTGTACCTACTCAGTAGTAGGTGAAATTGTAATCCGGAAACGCTTGAAGCTGCATTTCTAATAATATCATTATGATCAATACAAATCCCTATCAGCAGGAGATCTGACCACTTTTTTATTTTTATTTATCACAGTTACTGAACCTAAAACACAGTATTCTTCTGCCTGTATGATAATAATGCAGACCCCGTTTAAAATTGTCTAAGATAAAGGACACAATCTAGAGCTCAGAATCTTACATTTCACCAATATTACTGTAAAGGAAAATGAATACATGAAAAATTAAAAATGAGCAAATTAAAAAGTACTTAAAATTTTTTACTATTTTTAACAATTTTGTTGCAAAACGTCTATTTTACCCCATATTTAATTGTTTGCTTCACATCCCATGTTTCAAATAAATGTTATGATAACATTTTTTTTTACCACAAATTGCTTGGTAGTGATGGGGCTAAATGCAAATAAGACCATAAATATAATTCCACTTATGGAAATGTAATATATATATAGATTTTTTTTCGTACATACGGAGGCTGTTTTTAATGAACTCCCTCACTACCAAGCAATTTTCCATAAAAGACTGGCAGGACCTGGTGGTTTTATGGAAAACCACTTTCCATTATCCACACAGTAAATATATACAAACATGTTTCCACTGTATATTTTCACTATATGTAAGCCGTATTCGACAGGCAGAGAGCTCCCACTGCTGACCAAAAAGTGCTACTACATTTAGCTAGGTCTGCATGTTTCCTTGAAGGACAAACGGATCTCAAAGCTTTTCAAACCTTTCTAGCACATCGGCTGTCCTGTCTGATGTGTTGAAACTTCAGAGACATGTTCTGGAGCCTATTTGCAAAAAGAATCATTTGCAATAAACACATTTATTTTGCATTGCTCTAGAATCAGACCACATCGAGTGTACTCAATCTTGAAACATCTGCAGGTGCTTTTGAAGATTGAGTATATGGAAAGGGTTAGGGCCAAATTACATTCCTCACGCAAAAACGCAAGCGCAACACGTGAATTTTTTGCGCCAATCGTTAAATGTTTACACACGCACATCACCGCTGGAATTACAATCCTCGCGCATTTTTCATCCGTCGAGCAATAACGTGCGTAAACCGGACACACACAAATGCTCGCGCAGTACCATTGCGCGCAGAAATCAGTGTGTGCACTGTTTTTTTCTCACGATTCAGCCAATCAGAATTGAGAACCACAATTATCTCACGTTAAGAAATTGCGCCTGCCAAAATCAATCAGAGCATATATGCTGCATCAGTAATAAATGCACACACAACTTCTCCATGTTATTGGTTTGGTATGAGTAGAATGTGTAACTATACTTTGCTGCATTTTTTTTTTCGGGCTGGTGTATTTGGGTTCGGCCAGGTTGAAAGAATTTTCCATTAACACCGGCTTTTAGGAGTTACTAAAATTATGCGCGCAAAGGCTGTGCGTTACAAACTGCGCATAGATTGTAATACCATCCGCATACCAGCACACATTCGCGTTTGCACTCACATAGTTAAGTATAGGACACGCGCAGTACAATACGCTTGCGCAGGGTTCGCGCAGGTTCACCCGCGGTAGACGATTACGCGCATTTGTTGCGCTGCAATGTAATACGGCATTCGGCGCAAAGGGTTTTACCCCTCGCCTTTGTCAGACCTTTTTAGATATAAAATTTCTATAACGCAGGAATGTTTAAATTTTGGGCCAGGAATTGCGCCACACGAACAACTTGTCTGCGTCGTTAATATATAACAAGAACAAGAGATAAGCTAAACTCGTTAGTGTTACGCATACAAGAAAGGACATTTAACATTGATCAAAGACGGTCTAATGGACTCTGTTTATTTTATTTATTTGTTACAACCAAACAGGGGTTAGATCAAATGGTTTAAAAGTAAGGGAACACAATGACAACTAAGATAGATATCTCAGTATTGTGTTTATTTCGTCAGATCGAAACTCTGAAAGCCACGTAAACATGGAACAATGGGTTGCCCAATAAAGAAAAAAACCCAAAGAAGGTTAAATGGCTTGGGTAAACCAGCTTGTAATGCTATGCTAGTCGTCGATATGATCTAACACTATATGGTATTTGAATATTTCATTTATGTGGTCAGTTAGAATAGATAACCTTGGCATCTTATAAAAATAGAGGCCCTACCACATTTAGTTGATCATCACAAATGTCTGGTGTACTAACCCGCATGAAGCCGATTAAGTCGGGTAACGTGTGAATGTTAAAAACGATACCATGAATGAATGAATGTATGTCCCCTCACATACACATCCCTGTGGATATAAGTAAAGGGGGATGAGATGCACACACGCCGTGGCGAAGTATGCTGGCAATGCCACAATAGAAATAAATTTTGATTTGTTTACAAAATCTATGGAGTCCCGGGATATAGGAATAAAAGACCCCAAACCAGTAAAAGATTGGCCAAACACATAAATTAATTCCTGCAGAAGGTTGATGGATGATCTGAGAGCGCCATCTGCTGGCCAGGTAATATAACACCTGGACAGACCCCTGGAGTTGATGAATATATATATCCTCCAATCAAATGAGGCCACATAGTGATGGGCTAGATCGAAAACTGGGCAGAAGACCACTATATAGAGGGGACACTCCAGAGCAGAAGGACACACACACTGAAAAAGCTTGGGGAGAGACCTGAGGGACGCTTGGAGGGAAGAAAGGCAATTATCATCGGCCGCCCCTTTAAGACCGACCACACCCTAATCTTCCACCACTCTATCTTCACTAACCAGATGGTAAAGTATGCCTGAATAATATGATATCTATTTTCTAATTGCATAGTCCTGATTTTAGATGTCCATCACAAACTAAAGGAATATAAATGAATTATTTTGCTGTTTGAGCCTAATAATCAGAATAGTAAATTCCACCTTCCACTCCCCTGCAGAGGACTGCTACGGGAGAAACTATTACCGGCTGCATACTTGAGCCATAATTTAGTGAAATTATTTATATTCCGAGAATACTGTTTGTGGACATCTAAAAATCAATTATATACCTATAGTGAGATACGCTGGGACCGTGAAATAGCTTTTATATGTCAAGTACTGTCCGCCCCATTCGTAACCTAGTATAACTCCTTCCATATCCATCTTGCAGCCCTTTCGAATGAATGCATGCACTGTAGTCATTAAGAAGCGTTGGGTTAACGTATATCGAATGAAGTGCTGTGATTGATCTGTGGAAGAGATAGTATCCCTATCGAGTGTGTTATGTATCTCCCTGAAGGAAGTTGCATTTAGTGAATAGGCCCCCACAATAATAAATTGTGCTGCAGGTGATGCCCAGTAACTGAGTGTTTATCTTAGCCAGGTGGAGGATTGGTTTATAATGGGAAAGGTTTAAGTGAATAGAATAGAGCTTGGTGTTTAAGAGCTGAGGCGTGTATATCTGTGGTGCGGTCTATAAACCTAAAATATCTGTCCATTAGATTATTGCGTGTCACAGTATCGCTACTAATCACGATCTATAATCACTTGTAAATTGTATCTTGCTAATCCGTTGATAACATATGATTGTATGAAACTTGACGTGTGAATAAATTTTGGTTTGAATTATTTTACCGTTACGCAGTCTCATATCATCTTTATTGATTTTATTGTGTTTAAAAATATCTAGATAGCATCAAAAGAACTCGGGATAACGCGCCATATATTTGTTAAGACGTATATTCATTGATTGGTTATTAATCCCTATTTTAGGGGTTAAATACCAATTTATACCACTGGTATTGGAGGCACTGTCAATAATATATATATATCTATATATATCTACAATAAGAAAAATATACGTCATAATTAATATATCCCATACCTATTAAAGAAGTCAATAATCTCTAACACCTTAATGTGTTTTTGTGCCGGCGCAAACATTTGCGTGGAGAATGTAATTTGGCCCTTAATGTTTAGTATTTCGAGGTGCTCACAGTTTTGCTGTAAACCAGTATTTCTAGGTTAAGAATCCCATTGACACATACGGTATAAATCCGAGAAATTGGGCATAGCCCCTCTAAATCATGCGCATGCACAGCTTGTATTACCAGGTTGCACTCCTAAAGAATAACAATTAACAAAATGCAATTATTTTTTATTCAGATTGTAGATTTGAAGTATAGTGTATAAACACAACATAAATAGGAGGTCACATAGGGAATCTGAACTAAATAGGGCATCGAGCAGAACTACAGCACTATATTCCGCCGACGAGTAGAAACACACGTTCCTTCATACATCAAATTACAAAAATAAACAATCCCCATCTACCCTCCCCATCCCTATCTCATAGGAAATTGGTCTCCACCATTAGGCTGGGGTCAGACGAACGCAGTTTTAACGTGCGTTTAGCCGCACAAAATCACGGCCGTGCTAGCAGCAAATGACGTCCAATGCCGGGCAGCATACGACGAACGGCCGCACAAATGTTCGTCCGTGCAACGCAAGTGGCAAACGAACGCATTTTTTCGAGAACGTCAAACCGCTAGTACGGACGTACAGAGTGCGCTGCGGCCGCATAGCGGCGTGTTTGCGTGATTGGGAGACGTCAGACGCTGCTCATGTCCGGCCAACAAAACGTCCAGACGCAAAAAGGGTTTTATTGATGATCCGTACAAAATCACGGACGTAAATGCGTATCGTAAGACCGCTATCGCGTATTCCGTGAAAAAATACGTCCATTCGTTCGAACGCACTTTTTCACGGACAATGTGAAAAATACGTTTGTCTGACCCTAGCCTTAATCTGTGGTGAGAAATGTTGTCTTGGGAATTCTTAAAGGGCCACTAGCACCAAAAAATGAAATGTCCTTATTTTGTTTATTTTATGTTACAGTTACAAGGTTTTATAAAGCGCTAACAGATTCCGCAGCGCTGTACAATGGGGGAGCACAAACATGAGACATACACGATACATAAGAAAAAGACAACCCTACCTGTAGGTTAGCTTGTCTAGGAAATACAGCACTTTAACCAAGTGCTCAGCCAGACATCCCATGAGTTTACATTCTAAGGGACGGGGGTAAGTAAAACAGATGGGAGCAGAAGGAAGGTGAGACTGGTTGCTATAAAGAATATAGTGGGGATTGCATGGGAGGACCAGAAACTCAGGCTGAGTAAGAGTAATTAGAGAGAAAAGTGGAAACAGCTGGAAAGGGAGCCTGAAATTATGGACCAGGCCTGGGTGGGAGGGTAAATGGGAGGGTGAATGGGGAGGGTGAAAGGGGAGGGTGGGTAGGACAGCAGAGTGGAGAAATGGTGGATCTGTCTGTGTATGGTTTATGCTTGTTCCGGGGATCAGATATCTTGCTGATATCTTACATGTGCTTTGTTTTTCTCTTGTATGTTTAGTTAAGAAAACATTTTACTCTATACATGTCACTGGGTGCATCCAATTTGTGATCCCATGTGCTGGAAACTGCCCGCCAAAGTACCTTTACCTCATTTGGTCCTCAATGTGTGACTTTGGCCATAGAATGGAGTCTATGGGTCAGGCAGCCGACTCACGTCATTGTATTGTGTGGGATGTATTCAAAGGACATCACCAGTGGGTAGATTAGAAGCAGCTGGGTCTCTGTGCTGCAGCAAGTGATTTTCTCTGTGTTACACTTGTAAAAACTGCTGTAGCACCTCGGGGGCGCCCAACTGCAAATTAAATTAGTTTGCAAACAAATTTAATTTGCATAGGTCCAGATTGTGCTAACAGAATCTTGTGCTGCTGTGTCTGCTAGTAGTGAACGGGTTAAAGGGCACTTACAGCAGCTGGTATGGAAATTTAATTTTCTGTGTTTGCAATTATTTTTGGAGTGGCCAGTCCCTCCACAGCACATTTACCTGTCTGCAATAGGATGGAGCAACACAAAAAAATAATCTAAATGCAAGCTATCGTCCTCTCTAACTTCCCAGTCTAATACTGTGCTTCTGATATATATACTGGGCCGGCCCAAGCCACTGTGCTGCCTGGAGTGAAGGATGAATTGCTGTCCCCCACCCCCAAAAAAACATGGTGTGTATGAGCATATCACGGAGCGCCACATATGACGGACCACTGTACCACAAATCCACATACCGTCACACACATACACACTTGCACATACTTCCACAGTCACACACATGCAGTCACACACACATAACACAGTCGGTAACGGGGAGACACAGAGGATTAATGACTCCAGAGGACACAGAGTTACTGTCGATTATATTTCACAGGGTGTTCCTTTAAAAAGGAAGCGCCTCACTGAAGGTATGAAAGAAATTAGGAAAATGCTATTTTTTTCACCATGATTTAATAATTCAGGGAATACTGGGGGGGGGGGGCTAAAAGCCATTAAGCGGCATTAAAAGATGCGGCGTCCCAGTCATTTCTGTAATTCCCCCATCAAACCCTGGCAGCTCCATACTAACCGAGGGCAGTTTAGAAAGGTAAAAATTAGATTTATTTATTTTAGAAAAGTCAGCCAAGCCTTACCAGGCCAGTGAAAAGCAGATCCCCCAGCTATTAACAACTAACTACAGCTCCCATCATGCTGTGCGGGCTGTAAGGGAGCTGCAGATTGTCTTCAATCTGGGCCCGTGCAGCCCCCAATCGGCAGCTCCCTCAGGACTCTGAGATAGGGTGCCTGTCCAGGCCTTTCCTCAACCAGGACAGAGGAGCTGGCAGTGCTTTATGGGGGCAGCAACATGTCCTTGTGAGGAGGGAAGGGCGAAAGGGGAACCTCCATAACACACGGGGGGGCACAGAGTCTCCTGTATGAAATCAAGCCAGGCCTACCTTCTCAACAGCATCATGGTTCCCCGGAATTCATTTAAAGACACGCGCTTGCCTACGCCCTCAGAGCCCTGCCGCGCATGTCACATGACAGGCTCTAAACACCGCGTTCCGTCTCACAGGCGCACTGCGCTGCAGGAGAGACCACAGCCAGGCTGCATCGCTGGTAAAACGTAAGCAGATGGCCTCCATGCTTGCTGAAAGGGGTGGGCGCCGGCCCGCTGAAAGGGGCAGTCACGTGCCGGAGGGGCAGGTGCGACTTGGTTTTCAACAGAACACTGTCCTGCAGCAAAATGCTGCCCCTGACAAAGTGCTACCTGGAGCAGCTGCTCCACCCCACTCCATGGACGGGCCGGCCCTGTATATATATATATATATATATATATATTTAACATCACTTTATAAACCTATTTTTTCCTATCTGTGTGCACGTATGCAGACTGCACATCTACTGCAACCAAAACTAACTGCCAGTTTACCTAATAATTTACATTATATAAAGCTTTGTCTTCCCGAAATGATTGTCTGACCTGTGTTTTCTGTTGGGGAAGCTTTTTTGTTAAAATCTGTTAAAATTATGATTGAGACAGAGAACCTAAGCCAGCGACACCAGATTCATTTTAAAATGCTCAAAACAAATAACCAATATTGTGATTATTTCTGGGACCACGTTCTATCATTGCTGATTTGAAATGTATTACTAAAAGGGTTGTTCAATAAGAGCGAATTCCATACGGTGCAATTTCGTGGCAGTTCCTCTATTCAGAAAGCTGTCAATTTGCCAAATATTGGAGAATTGCCAACGTAATACGGTGCAGATCGCCACAATTCAGCGACCTTCAGCGGCAGTGAAATTGTCCCATAGTGTAGTAATTGATAATCTATTCAGAGAACGCTGAACTGCACCAAAATGTTGGCGAAATGCCCAGACCTTCAGTGATGCAGTTCGGCAGGTTTGAACAGACGACTCCCATAAGATTCAACATTAAAAAATATTATCGTTTTTATTATTTTTTGGTTCAACGTTTTATTCGTTTCAGTTTGAGCAAAAAGCCTTTTTATTTATTCTTTTATTCTTTTTCTGGATTTTAGGTGAAATTTTTGATTCTCATTATTTTTAATTGTGTTTTTTTAATTCTGTAACAGACTGTTTTATAGTTTTTACAGGACCTTTTTTATTATTTTCACTCGATTTCATACATTTTTATTGTTTTAAAAACTTTTTTAAAAATAGCAGGTTTTTTTTACCAATCAGCGGCTGATCGGCTTTTTTCGGTGGCATTCAGCGGCTGATTGGTGGTGTGTGGCGGTCAGTTCGGCAGAATGTTGGCTGTCTTTGGCGGTCTGCTCAGAGATCTGTTCGGTGGCGTTTGGCGGATCCAGTTCGCCAAATTCAGGGACCTTGCAGGGAATGCTGAATTCACTGACAATATTGCACTATTTTTCTCTTTTTTTCCTTTTTTCCCTTCCCCGCACTACGAGAACGTGGAACCCACTAGAACACAGAATCCACTAGGACAACAAGAACAAGACCTTTTTTCTCCCCTATTTTGAGGATCTCCGTATATGGACGGTATAAGTGAGAGGCTCACACAATTCAGTTAAGCCCTCCTTTTATCCACTCACGAATAAGACTGTTTACTAGACTTTTGCACAACCTTTGGACTATTTTTTATTACTATTTTTGTGTCATTATAATTGCACTTTACCTTTGCACCTTTGTACAAAAGCGTGTGCTGCTGTTTTTTTACGCCTTTTTATGTGCTTTTATGTGTTTTTATGAACTGTTCTTATTACGGAATTTGTTCTATTAATGCACTTTTCACAGTACGCCATTAACGTGCACAACGTTTTTAGACACTATATGCACTTTTGATTGCATTTGCACTTTTTCTAGTGTACACTCAAGATAGCACTTTATCATTGGTCTGCTCTGAGACTGTGCTCCTACAGTTGTTTAAACTGCTTTTTTCACATTACACGCAGTTTCTACGCTAATTACCTCCCCTTTTTGCGCCACTGGAGTAACTCCCACCCCTTTCCGTACCTTAAACACATTTCTGTCGAGGTTTTGTGTTCTTCTCCCAGTAGGCTGCATACATATTTTACCTATATCTTATTCACTTTAGCGCCTCCTCCGTACCACAATCCTTAATGCTGAATTCACCACATGGTTGGCGAACTGAAATCACCGAAGCTGCTCTGAAAGATAGAGCACCGAAATTTCAGAGCTCTCTGGATAACTCTTTAAAAGGGATGAATATGGTCAGTTATTACATTAGGAGGTATCTGGCATTTTTTTTGAGAAAGGATTTTACCAGGAAGGATACATCAAGATTTCTCTTGTTTTCAAGTATGTCCTGGGTGGCGAGTCTGTACCGTTAGGTGTCTTGCCAAGGGCACTTACTGGAGAGGTTGCTTGTTGGGATCGAACCCATGACTCCACAGGCTCTCTCCACGCAGAGCAGTGACATTACCTCTACTCCACCCAGCCGGTTTCCAAAATAACCTGTGGTAACCAGGGGTGGACTGGAATGTTATGACCTGGGGGTAACTCCCACCACTTTCATAATTTATTGTAAATATTTAAACATAATACTTTGAGAACAAACCGGCCACAATGACACTTGCATTCGTTTACATGCAAATTGTGATTTGTTTAATTTCAGGTGGTTTTACTGTTTTGTCTAAAACATGAATCAGTTAAGGGACACCTCAAGCAATGTATCAAAACATGAATTAAAATGGGTATACAATTCCCATGCATTTCATTTTGGATTGTGTGTTCATGAACCCACTAATACAATTTGTCGGTGCACTGCATTAAATTGAAATTATAAACAGAGGGCTGTCTGGCCTCCCTGATTCCCTTTCTCCCTTCCCTCAACCTTTACAAGCAGGGGAGGGATTAAATCAGAACCAGGGCTGTGCTTGACCTGCTTTGAATTAACCTCTCACCTGCTGCCCATGGCTGGAATATTTAGAGTGTATAGTAGTCCCCTTTTTTATTCATTTTGCCCCAACCCACAGACAAGAGGAAGACACTGAGAAGAAGGTTGGAAGCCTGCCGGAATGTTCATTTACTAGCAACTAAAGCATTTTAATAAAACAAAATAGAAAATATTTTTTTCAATTCTGGACAAACTGAAACTAAAGTCTAATGTAATTTGGAAGAGCCGACGCTAGTGTAATTTTCACACAAACAGGAAAATACTTACACAACCCTATTTAAAAACATATATGCCAGCAGATTGTTCTGACATGACAGGTGATGTGATTACATTGTTTGAAAAGCTTTGAGTTCCGTTTCTCCTTCAAGGAAACTCATAGGCCAAACTATGTTATAAATGTAGTAGCGCTTTTTGGCCAGCAGAGACCTGTCAAATAGGGCTTACCTACAGTGAACATAGACAGTGGAATGCCTACTTACTGTATTGATATTGGAAATTGAAATTTCCATAAAGCCACCGGGCCATGCCAGTGTTTTTTTGGAAAATCACTTGGTAGGGAAGACGTTCAATTAATGGCTGTTTGAGCGATTAAAGGGTTCATATTGGGTGCATACATAGGGTTTTTTTTTTCGGGAAGTCTTTAAGTTTTTTATTTACCTTTTGTTTGATTTGGTGAATGTTATCAGAAAAAAAAATCAGGTCTATTCAGAGAAAGGTGAAACTCAGGAGAATGTCAGGAGAAGTGAAAATTCGAGGTCAAAATAGCCAAACCATAAAAATTCTCCCATTTATCTCACTTTCCAAATCAGCTATTTGGTCTAGATTGTTCTCTTCTGCCAATTCTCCTGAGTTTCACCTTTCTTTGAATATATTTTTAACATTAACAGAGTTATTCAAAGAGCATGTTCCTTGCACTTCAGAGAATCACATTCCCCAACCCAGTGAATTCAGCATTCTGAAATTTGCGGATCCAATAAGCCGCTGAACGCATCCAAAAAAAGCCAATGACCTGCCAAACACAGCACCAACCAGCCCCTGGAAAAAGCCGACAAGCTGAAGAACGGGGTAACAAAAACGATTGAAACGGTCAAAATTTGAAATGCAAAAAATCTACTGGACGAAAATGCCTGGAATTAACATATAAGGTTCTATGACTAATAATAAAAAGGTCTGTTACAGAAAAAATACACTATTTAAAAAAAGTAGGAAAAAATTTTGCTAAACAAATCCCGAAAAGTGCCTAAAATATCCTAAAAATAAAATAAATACAGAGACTTTTTGCTGCATTTTAGAAGAATTTAATAGATATTGGATAAAAACTGGAATATTTTTACATTGAAACCTATGGGATTGGCCTGATTAAACCTCCCGAATAAGGCCGGCGTCAGACGAATGCAGTGATCTGATCACCTCCGTGTCGGCGCACAGTTTAACGTCCGTGGTAGCATAGAATCATGATCACGAAGTACATTCGCACCGAACTGCGCACGCACAATGCCCGTGGCAAACGTGGAAATTTACCGTTCAGTGCAATTTCAGGGCCACTTCGCTCTCTCTGAATAACCCCTTTAATGTCATAGACTAGGAAGATGTAGGTCAGTAGAAGAAAAAATAAATGTTTTCCTTATACACTGGCCAAATAAAAAGTCGCACACTCTAATATTTTGTTGGACCTCCTTTTGCTGTGATTACAGCAGGCATCTACCGTTAAGTCAAAGCTTATGTAATATCATAACATTTATTTCTGTCCAGAGTTACATTAATTTACGGCCAAGTTCTTTTATTGATGATGGGAGAGTCACGGCGCTGCGTAAAGTCTCCTCCAGCACATCCCAAAGATTCTCAATAGGGTTAAGGTCTGGACTGTGCGGTGGCCAATCCATGTGTAAAAATGATGTCTCATGGTCCCTGAACCACTCTTGCACAATTTGAGCCTGATGAATCCTGGCATTGCCATCTTGGAATATGCCCGCTGTGCCATCAGGGAAGAAAAAATACATTGATGGAGAAACCTGCTCATTCGGTAGATTCATGGAGTCACATGACTTCATTTTTTATAGCTGAAACACTAATCACTACAGTAATTAACCAATGGAGAGCTCTTACCTATTTGCTTAGTTAAAGGTGGGTTGTTGTTTTTTGGAAAGTGTATATTTTCTTTTATTTTGGACTACAATGAATGAAATGGAATATGGGAAACAAAATTTTACCAAATTCTAGGCACATTTTTATATTATCAGCGGGCGGCAATAGAGAAGAAGGAACCTTTGTTTCCCTGCATCCAAACAGTTGTAATATGAATGCACCAAATCTAGACAAACTCTGATAAATAATTCAGTGGCAGCTTCTAGCAGGAAATAGAATGTCTGCATTCACGGCAGAGCAATGAGAGCATTTCTTTTTTCACTTGGAAGGAGACCTGATTCATCACTACAACTGCCTTTTTGGTTTCAGAAGAACTACCATCAGCTGTGCACATGCTTGATTTATTCTCTTCCTTTTATATGTTTTTCAGCTAGAAGGCGCATCTTCTCCTCTTTTTAATCTCTGACTGGTAAAGGCATCTCCACGGCTTCCTCTGTCAAAGCATTACGATCTATGAAGGGGTTAAAGCTACGTCAGGACATTCTGAGCTTTATGGCGTGCAACCACGAGATTCAATTTCAGCTTATTTTGTGTTAAATGGATATAGCTTAAAATCATACGGGCTTCAATAAATGGCTTGAGCAATTCTGAATGCAGGCTGAGCAGATTTAGTTCGGAGGCTTGTGTCTAACCTGCTGATCGAAACAGCTTGCAGTACAAGCAGGAGAAGCAAAGGCGTTTAATAAAAAGAAATCGTTGACTAGGTGCCGCAACCAAAAGATTTTAATTTTTCTATTTGTATTAAGCCCCGGAGTCAGAGCAGCTGTGATTAATATCTTCCAATCTATGTGCTTCAAAATCAACGTTTTGTACAACATCAAACAACAACAGTGATCGATTGATTCAGTCGTGGCTGTTTGTTCGTCATATGATGAATTCGCATATCTTGGCAGGATCGGTAGGCATGGCATAAACCTGAGATAGAGGCAAAAGGGAGATCCAAATGGACATAAAAATATTAAAGGGGTACTATGGGTTAAACCAGGAAGGTGTTGGAGATAGAGGGGTTAACCACTGGCCAATCCTGACCCCCTGCACACTCCCCGTCCCATTTTAACCATTTAATTTCATTACAAAAATTCCCCATAATCCAGCGCTGGTCTCCTTCTGATCTCTGCAGGATATGATATGCTTCTAGTAAAGCATGTCAGGTGACCAGCAGCAGAGTGGCTGGGCACAACAGCCAATCAAGTGGCTCACAGTGCAGGAAGGCTTTGATACCATTGGACAAGGCTGGTTCCCAAAGGTCTCCAAGCCCTGAAACATGAGCTCAGGCCTCCCTAAGCTAAGGTTCTGGGCATAACTAAGCCCCTGCATTTGGATGAATGAAACAGCCCTCCAAGCTGCCCCTCAGAGGGGACAGAAGGAGTAGGGATAACATTGAGTGGTCACACTTTGTAGAGAGTCCTTCTAACACAAGAAAGGTCGTATGGCCATATGGCCTACATATTACAGCATTTTACTACATCCCAGAACACTTTGGATGACTGAAAGCTCGCTATACACCGATTATGAGATCGCGGTTCAGGTTGGGATCATTTTTGTTTGAATGGTTTATAGAAGATGAAGGCAGTCACATCTATATCACAAGTACCACTGGACCAGACTGGACCAGAATTGCTTTTGCTCTAGCCTTGGGCAAGTACAAGTAGAATGGAACATCGTTAGTATCATGTAGCATGGGCAACAGTTTCGATGGACTTGAACAGATAATGATAATATCAGGCAGTCCTTTTAATACGCATAGTCCGTGTTTATTTTACGTCTGTTTCAATTAGCACTCTTTAACATAGGTTTATTAAAGGAATAAAAACTGAACAAGGTTTAGTTTTATTGGGAGCAATTCATTCTTTTTGTCAGTTGATTCTCTTCAATAGTATCATTTTCTTTTTTAATATGCTTACTTATTTAAACAGCTAAATGTGTTCCCTCTATGCCTTTATTTGTTTCATGTAGCAAAATAAAAGGAAGAAACAGTGCTCTTGACTATCTAAATTACTGGAAAGGGAACAAATAGAATACTGAGGGTGCGCCACGTCCCTAGTTAGCCAGTCCGAGAGAATTTCAGAGAAAAAATAATAGAAGCCAGGCACTCCAACATTCACAGAAAATGATCAATGTCTTGATAAAGTTTTTTCTGCAACTGAAATGTTGCTAATATCTAATTAAACTTTTTTTAAAAAAATAATTGAAAATTTTGGAGTGCCTGACCTCCATTATTTTTTTCATTGTTCATTTTATGGGCACGCTGATAATTATTCAAATAGGATATACAGAAGGCATACGTAAAAAGCCTACTTTGCACAAGTACCAATATTTTGTCGCATGCATAAATACGTATGAATTTATTTATTACAACCACTTAAAAAAAACTAAAACTGTCCTTGTGCAACTGCAATTTTACATGATTTCAGATGAAATACACATTTCAGGAAAGTTCAAGACGTTGTTCCTCGTATCATGAAGATCAATCAGGAGCATAGAAGATCTAAGAAACAACCAGTGGGAGTACTGCCCTCAGGAGGTCCAAGAGAGCTCCACCTTATGGAAGATGAGTCAAAAGATGTATCTTTATTGACATTTAACTACATAAAAGTGTTATATAAATATATAGAAAAATTTAATTATCTCTAGTCAAGGTCACCATCCGAGGTGGCAGGCTTAATTACTATCACGGGCCTGGCCGGGCCATGGTGTTGGCTCTGCTTAAGGGGGGTCAGCCTGACACTTGCTGGTATATGACTCCCCTCGCAGGTTGTTATTAAATATAACATTAGCACAATGCTATATTTTCGAGGCGGCAGGAGTATGACCTTCTCTCTGAGCTCTGGGAGATGCATGCACACGTACTGTTTGTGCTTCCAGAATTTCTTAAAGGGAAACCCTTCATTTGTCCATCTTAGGTAAATGAAATATACCATGTTTGCCCCTGTGTATATTTTTTTAAAGAAGGTTGAATAATTACTATTTTCTTTCATGTTTTTCATCTTTGACTCTCCATTGGCTCTAGTTCCAGGCATCCAGATAGTGGAAGTCATGCATTACATGCAAAAGGTGCATGCGCCACTCATTTATCACAGCCAATCAAATCATTCATTTATTGAATCAATTTTTAAAACTTATGGACAGGCTGCCAACTAGTGATAATATCACGGCTCTGCTGGTTTAGCGTTATGAATAATCACCTATGTAGCTGATGTGCGTCTTTGGCGGCAGAGGACGACGTGAGTTCAGGCTGTCCCACGGCAGCGAATGATGCGGACAACTGGTGGGTGGGCCCATAGATGCCAGTGGGGTGTGCTATGCCACCCCTCATTGTTCAGTCCCACTCAACGCAGGGACGGCATAGTACGCCCCACAATGTAATAGAGTTAAGAAATGAAAAATGTATGTTTACCCTTTTAAGTTGAAAAATAGAGAAGTGTTTTTTTTTTAGTTTACAGGTGAGATTTTTGTTGTCCTGCCCTTCACTTCATAAATAGAATTAACTGTGTAAAACACAACAGGAAAATAAAGGTGTCATCTGCCCTCGTTTCTTGTTATGTTTTATGCGTGAACTGGGTTGTTACTCTTGGTTGTTGCAGCCGCTCTGGTGAGTATAGGCACGACGCCATTTTATCTGTATGTATGAGAATTAACTGTGTAACTAAAAATAAGTGCATTGTATTAAGTTGCTAAAATTTGTATTTTGCCAGACTAGGGGCCTTAATTCATGGTTGGTGTTACCTTAACCAGGGCTGTCGTAAACTTACCAGAGCCATTATATTCTATGGAGTTCTTACGTTTACAACAGCTCTGGTTAGGTTTACAGCAACTTTGGAATAGGGCCCTAGATTTATTGATTAACCTTAAATTCACTTTATAACTCAGAATTCCACTAAAGGCTTGTAATTTGTCTTCTACAAGTCCAGTATTGGAGTTATGTTGGCCAAAGTTTGATGCAATAAACATTTAGCACTCGTTCTTTTTGGAAAGCATTGCTTAATGTTGGAGTGAAGGGCTGAAATACAATTTGTGAGTTTTTATCTACAGCAGTAGACAATTACATCCTAATGCTCAGTCATTTTAGAAGAGTGAAAAGAACAAGCTGTTGTCAATCTTGTTTATGCACCGAACGGTGTAGACACAAAGCACTTTGCAAATGCATTACAAATGAACTTCAAATACTTACATTGACATAAAAAAAGATAAATCTACAAACATTTAAATAAAAGTCAGCAGTCTTATGCTCATTACGAATATAAACAATATCTTGAGCATAAAAATAAATGAAATCCTAATCCTAGAATTGACTTTGGATTCCGACAATCTTCTGTTCAAATTGCGATGCCACTTCCTGTGTCTGATTCGGAATTCTACTGCCTTTTACCTAAAATTGCAAATCCAAAGATGTGGCGAGGGGGGATTTTATGTCATTGGGTATTTTTAACTCAGGTATTGAGCTGCTAGGATTAATTCAATGAAAGGAATCCACCAGATGACTTCCCATCCCCTACAATATGTTCAGAGGTGAAAAAAGCAGAAATAAGAACTAATTAGAAGAAACCAAACATATTTTCATTTGAAAACCCTTTGTTCTATCTATCTATCTATCTATCTATCTATCTATCTATCTATCTATCTATCTATCTATCTATCTATCTATCTATCTATCTATCTATCTATCTATCTATTCCTACTCTCTCTTTTATATATATAATGTGTTTATTATTGGAATTCTGGCTAGGATATGCAAATGACATCTGTCCCACTTTTATGCATCCTGGGTCTGTTTGACCAGTTGCATAAACCTTATCTCTGCTTGAAAGCCACAGTGTGGCATAGCATTGTTTTTAGGGTTCTGTGTAATAACAGACCCAGGATGCATAAAAGTGGGACAGATGTCATTTGCATATCCTACCCAGAATTCCTTGCTGCATATGGGGAATGTTGGCACAGGAGCTCTGGGATGCAATTCATCGAATTCTGCAATAATAAACACACTTATTATAGTGTGGAGGCTTTTTATCTCACTTTTTGTCCTCCACCACAACCCTTGTAGATACTATATATATTGTGACGGGTTCACTCGGGGCAGGCTATGTGAGGGCCGGTACCTGAGTAGAAGGCTGGAAGTAGCCACCTTCCCAGTTCAGGGTTAACTGAGTGATTGCTCATTCACCACAGCTGCCCCACCCTTCCCTATAAGAAGTCTCAGTTCCTTCCAGTTCATTGAGGGGTTTGGAGACAGAAGGAGGAAGGAGTTGGAGACTGTGGTGAAAAAGTAAGGAATCTGTTATATTGGAAAGTGTGTTTTGTTTTACTGGGGGAACCCGTTTAGTGGGCCCAGGAGTAGACAGGTTTGTCTGTTGTCAGTTAGCCTCCCAATAGGGAATAGGATTTCTTTTTTTTTGTTGTTTATTTTCTCTGTTGGTGGAAAACCCCTTTGCTGCTGCAAATAAAAAACGCTTAGAAAACCCACGTTGCTGTGCCCGCAGTACCTGCTTCTCCACAAGTGGTGGCAGCGGTGGGATTTTGTACCTGCTGTGCGCTGGCAGTAGCAACAAGGGTACAGAACCCACAGTTACAATGGAGGACTTATTAAAAGCACTGGTATGTGCCACGGCAACGCAGCAGGAGAGCAACCGCCTAATACAGGCACAGATTGGGGCCGTGATGGAGGCCCAGAAAGCTGACCACGAACTGCTTCAAGCAACGGTACGAGGTTTGGTGACGCAAGCACCCCTAGCCAGGAGACCAGGATTCGAGCTAGTTGCTACCTTCAGAAGATGTTGCCTGAGGATGACGTGGAAGCATACCTCCGTGCCTTTGAGCGCACTGCTACTCGGGAGGCCTGGCCTACAGACAAGTGGGCGGGGATTATCGCACCCTTCCTGATTGGAGAGGCCCAAAAGGCCTACTATGACCTGGAGGAAGTCCAGGCTACGGACTATAAACTCTTAAAGGCTGAAATCCTGGCCCGGTTCGGAGTGACAAAAGCTGTGAGAGCGCGACGCTTCTCTAACTGGACGTATGAGGAGAAGACACCACCCCGGACGCAGATGTTCGACCTAATGCATTTGGCTCGGAAGTGGCTCCAGCCTGAGCACCAAAGCCCCACGCAGATAGTGGAAACCCTGGTGTTGGATAAGTTCCTACGCGGACTCCCACGCAGCCTCCGTGAATGGGTGGGACAAGGGAACCCGGGGTACCTATGATGACATGGTGGCCCAAGTAGAGCGCTACCTGGCTGCAAAAGTCTTCGAGGACTCGCCCAGGAGGTCGCCAAAGGTCGTTGTGGGGAGCATCCCCACCCATAGAAAGGAGCAGCCTCAAAAAGTCTTCGGCTCCACAACTAGGTCGAACGGGTCGGCAATCCTGCCAGCACCTGGGGGACCAGTGCGTTACTCAGACCACAGCAACACTTTTCAAGAGGGAATGAGCCCCAAAGGAACTCGATACAGTGCTTTGAGTGTGGCGAACTGGGACATATTCGAGCCAGGTGTCCTAACACGTCCGAGCCCATGCAGTGTGGGCTGGGTGAGGACCCCCGGAATTTCTGCGGACTGATATGTATGACTGGCCTGGTGGAAGGGACTCAGACTTTTCGAGTGCCCGTCCTGCTGAACGGACTACAGGCAGTGGCACTTGCGGACTCCGGTAGTGCCATAACATTGGTGTCAGGCAACACTGGTGGGCCGGGCCAATATACAGAAAGATAAGACTGTGGGAGTGTTGTGCGTACATGGTAGTACCGTTCGTTATCCCACGGCGTTAGTCGCTGTCTCTGTGGGGGCAAGGGTACGGTCTGTCCCAGCTGTGGTGGTACCCAACTTACCCTATTCCCTTGTCTTAGGGAGGGATTTCCCGGACTTTCAGACCATATTGCAGGGGTTATCTGTTGGTACGGCCACTGCCGACCTTGATGAGGGTACTAACGACATCACCGAGGTGTTCCCATTCCACGATACGTCTTTTTGTCAGAAACCTCCTAAACCCCGGAAAACACGCAGAGAGAGGCGAGAAGCCAAACACGGCTTTACCAGAGCTCGGGCTGAGGCTCTGGTGAACACCCCGGCCAAAAGATCTCAAAAGGGGGTGGCCACCCAGGTGACAGAGACAGAATTGGGGGTCCCTGTAACACATACGAGTGAGGAGGTGAATGAGGCTCCTAACTCTGGGGGCTCTACCTCTGATGGGAATGACTCAGGGGGAGGGGTTTCCGGGAACACTTTTTGGGAACGACCAAGCTAGTGATCCTTTGTTACAGACTGCGAGAAGCAGGGTGATTGAGGTGAACGGGGTGCCGGTGGAAGGGGCAATAAAGAGTTATCCGTACTTTATTTTGAAGAGTGATCTGTTGTACCGGGTCATCATGGAGGGAGGTCAGGAAATTGAACAGTTGGTGGTTCCGTCCTCTCAGACCAGAAAGGTACTCGACTTCGCTCATTCCCATGTGCTAGGAGGGCACTTAGGGGTTGAGAAGACCCAGGAGCGGGTCCTGCGCAGGTTCTTCTGGCCGGGGGTTATGAGGCGGTGAAACGGTACTGTGCCTCATGCCCCGAATGTCAGTTGGCATCTCCTAAGCCACACTTGAGAGCCCCTCTCATACCCCTCCCGGTCATTGATGTCCCCTTTGAAAGGATCGCAATGGACATTGTGGGTCCGTTAGAAAAATCCGCACGCGGACACCAGTACATATTGGTGATCCTGGATTATGCCACTCGGTATCCTGAAGCCGTTCCCTTGCGCAAAGCAAATGCAAGGAACATTGCCCGAGAGTTGGTTCAGGTATTCGCACGAGTGGGCATCCCGAAAGAGATCCTGACCGATCAGGGTACTCCTTTTGTTTCCCGTCTGATGAAAGAGCTGTGTCACTTGTTAAAGATACAGGCGCTAAAGACCTCCGTGTATCACCCGCAGACGGATGGGCTTGTCGAGCGGTTCAACCGCACCCTAAAGGGGATGCTGAGGAAGGTTGTTAACAGGGAAGGAAAGGACTGGGACATGTTATTGCCGTACTTGTTGTTTGCTATACGTGAGATTCCCCAGAGCTCGACCCGCTTCTCTCCGTTCGAACTCCTATATGGCAGGCACCCACGTGGTCTGCTGGATATACTCAGGGAAACCTGGGAGGGGCAGGGAGTGACCGGAACCAACCCGATACAATATGTTGTAGGCATACGCGAGCGGATGGCTCGGGTTATCCCCCTGGTACGCCAGCATATGGAAAGGGCACAGGAGACCCAATCCCATATCTATAACCAGAAGGCCACCGCAAGACGTTCTCGCAAGGGGACAGGGTGATGATACTGGTCCCGACTGCAGAAAGCAAACTTCTGGCTCATTGGCAAGGACCATATGAGGTCCTGGAACAGACAGGCCCTCTTAACTACAGGATTAGGCAGCCTGACCGCCGAAGAAGGAGCAGATCTACCATGTCAATCTCCTGAAGCCATGGCAAGACAGAGAGGCCTGCGTGTCCCAGACCGGCCATGCCCAGTCCGGTCCTCGGGCCCAGAGCCGGGGGTGGCTATTTCCCCTGAGCTGACTCCTTGCCAGGTAGAGGAAGTCAACCGAATGGTCGAGAGGAATAGGGATGTGTTCTCACCGGTACCGGGTAGAACACATGACGTGTTCCACGACATTGTGACCGAACCCGGTGTAGCGATCAGACTGAAACCCTACCGGATACCGGAAGCCAAAAGAGAGGCAGTCAGACTAGAAGTCAAGAAAATGCTAGAGCTTGGGGTCATTGAGCCATCCCACAGTAATTGGTCCAGCCCCATCGTTTTGGTGCCAAAGCCAGACGGCTCTACCAGATTTTGTAACGACTTCAGGAAGTTGAATGAAATCAGCAAGTTCGATGCCTATCCCATGCCCCGTGTGGATGAGCTGGTGGAGAGATTGGCAAAGGCCAGATACCTCTCGACTCTTGATCTGACGAAAGGGTATTGGCAGATACCCCTAACCGGAAGGGCCAGGGAGAAAACTGCCTTTGCGACGGGTTATTTCATTACAGAATTATGCCCTTTGGCCTTCATGGAGCACCAGCCACCTTCCAGCGGCTCATGGACAAGCTGCTCAGGCCTCACGTCCAGTACGCTGCGGCATACCTGGATGACGTCGTCATCCATAGCATGGATTGGGAGTCCCATCTGCCGAAGGTTGAGGCTGTGCTCGACACGTTCAGAAGGTCCGGTCTAACAGCCAACCCCCCCAAGTGTTTTATTGGGCTGGCGGAGGCCAAGTACTTGGGCTATGTGGTTGGGAGGGGATCGGTGAAACCCCAAGTCCATAAGGTGGAGGCAATACGGAATTGGCCTCAACCTCTTAGAAAAAAACAGGTGAGGGCCTTCCTAGGGATTGTCGGCTACTACCGCCGATTCATACCCCATTTTGCGACTAGGGCAGCGCCGCTAACCGACCTTATTAAAGGCAAAGGCCCCGATATGGTGAGATGGGACGGTAAGGCTGAGGAGGCCTTTGGCGATCTGCGCTCTGCGTTATGTGACCGGCCCATCCTCGTGGCACCGGACTTCGGGACTGAGTTCTTCCTGCAGACGGATGCCTCAGAGGTTGGTTTGGGGGCTGTGCTCTCGCAGTATGTGGATGGTGAGGAGCATCCGGTATTTTACCTGAGCAGGAAACTGCTGCCCCGGGAACAACGCTATGCCGTGATCGAGAAGGAGTGTCTAGCGATTAAATGGGCCACAGAGATGCTACGGTACTATTTACTGGGCAGGCAGTTTACCCTGGTCACCGACCACGCCCCTCTGAGGTGGATGCACAGTAACCGGGACCGCAATTCCCGGATCCTTCGGTGGTTCCTCTCCTTGCAGCCCTTCAAGTTTGTGGTGCAGCACAGGGCGGGCCTTCTCCACGGCAACGCCGATGCGCTGTCTCGGGCCCATGGGCTCTCCGCTGTGGTCGCTTCTCACCCTGGTGTTGCGCTGGGGAGGGGGATGTGTGACGGGTTCACTCGGGGCAGGCTATGTGAGGGCCGGTACCTGAGTAGAAGGCTGGAAGTAGCCACCTTCCCAGTTCAGGGTTAACTGAGTGATTGCTCATTCACCACAGCTGCCCCACCCTTCCCTATAAGAAGTCTCAGTTCCTTCCAGTTCATTGAGGGGTTTGGAGACAGAAGGAGGAAGGAGTTGGAGACTGTGGTGAAAAAGTAAGGAATCTGTTATATTGGAAAGTGTGTTTTGTTTTACTGGGGGAACCCGTTTAGTGGGCCCAGGAGTAGACAGGTTTGTCTGTTGTCAGTTAGCCTCCCAATAGGGAATAGGATTTCTTTTTTTTTGTTGTTTATTTTCTCTGTTGGTGGAAAACCCCTTTGCTGCTGCAAATAAAAAACGCTTAGAAAACCCACGTTGCTGTGCCTGCAGTACCTGCTTCTCCACAATATATATATATATATATATATATATATAGAACAATCTAGACCAAATAGCCGATTTGGAAAGTGAGATAAATGGGAGAATTTTTCTGGTTTGGTTACTTTGACCTAGAATTTTCACTTCTCCAGTCATTCTCTTGGTTTTCACCTTTCTCTGAATAACCACCATAGAATTAGTATTCTTTTTTGGAAAGAAAATCCTTTTATTATATTTTATTATTAGAGCATCAATATTTTACTTTCAATCCACGAAAAACTATAATATATAATGGAACATTTTAATTTATGGTTTTTATGCATCCTGGGTTGTCTATTTGAAGCTAGTTAAAAAAGGAATTGTTTACAGTTGTATAAATATTTTGTTTAAATTAATATTGTTTTTGTGACATTGCTATCACTATGTATATGAGACAGTTTTCTACATGTCATGCAGTTACTGGTTAGATTGTAATTCTTAAATTAATGCAAAACATATGATAATGAATGCATGCTTTTGTTGCTAGCCCCTTTGAGAGACACGGGAATGACTGGTCATTTTTCTTTTAACCCTGTCGCTACCAAGCCCCTTTCGTTGAAAAAATATATTATTATGACTTCTATGTTAACATGGGATGCAGTGTTAATGCGTAAATGTGGGTAAACGAGTAATTTTGCACAAAGACGGTTATTTTTAGATTTAATTTTTAATTTCTGCATTTGGAGAAGTTTATATTAGAGAAATAATGCTGGTCGAATGGTTCTAAATTCTAGATGGTGTCAAAAATCTTGAACAATTTCAAACGGGGTCTGCATTATTAGTATACAGGCAGTATACAGGCAGAAATAGCCTTTTTGTCAAACAATGATCACTACAATGTACCTTGCAAAAAATATTATAAAAAATAATATCTGTATGTGGCATAATGGCTGTATATGGATTCACAGTAACACTTTGTATCTGTACTGTACAGGGATCGTTAGTAACTATAACCACCTAAATCTTATCACTGTACAGTAGTGAGTGACTCCAGAGCTCTCCCTGTACTCTCCTCTCCTTGGCTGCCCTAATGCAGCAATAAGTTACTTGAACTTTTAGAAGTAGATTCTTCACAGTAATACATGGTGGGGGGTTGTGATATCTCACTGACAATTTTTTCTCCAGTGAGAACTCTAATTTTGCATTAAAAAGGTATGCAAATGGGGTTTCATATACTCCTTTTTGTTTATCATTGTACTTCAATGCAAAATTGTGTAGACATGATTTTGGTAGTTAACCCATTGCTGACACAGGACGTGCTATGCTGTCCTACAGCAAGTGGGCTTTAACGCTGCGGGCGGTATAACACTTCCCATGCCTTTGATCTCCCCTGCCACCCGATACTCACCTCTCTGTCCGGGAACCCACGCAGATCTGGCTTCTTTCCTCTGTGTGTTTATACCCCTCCTGGCGCACTGGTGTCATTACGTCGTGGTCCGACACCAATCGTCACCATCTTAGATTTCAGCCCCACCTCCGGGTCCCCCTTCGTCAACTGACATCATTGCGCATATCACGATGATGTCAGTTAGCCTGGTAACCCCTAGTTGCCCAGGGATTTCCAATGGGTCCCAGAGCATGGCCTTTCCAATGATACCAAACATGACCAGGTTACGTGTAAACAAAAAAAAAATATTTTTTTAAATTTGTTAATGCAGCACTATTGTTCACTGCCCATGGTCCTGGGATTTCGGATTGGGGTGTTCGACCTGTAATTAACAACAGTTTTGGTGGGTTCTATTTATCTTGTATATGACTTCTGGCTGACATCTTCTCTGGCCATCATGAAATCAAGAAAATGGTATGTCCTATTGAGGTCCTTATTTAATAACTGCAAACCTTGGATAGTAGGATCCAAATCCCAGTCCTCCACCCCTTGGTTCATGTGATTGCTCATCGTGTTTAGACCATCATCTCAATTCAAGCAAATTGCATTGGAACCATTTTGGGCCAAATCACAAGTGCAGTAAGAAAAAGGTTATGATAACATAAAAACACGTGTGTAGTTTATCTATTTTATACATTTTGATGAGGTATTATATTAAAGAAATAAGAATATAAGACTATAATGAATAGTTGAAATTGTTATTCATGTAATGAATTATTTATACATTAAATTCTACATTTCTCTATTATTCATTCGAGTAATCCTATTGAGACTGCTTTGTATCCACTGGGAACTACAGACTGAACTGTCTTGGAAAGTTACAAACAGATTTCCATAAATTTAAATATATACGCATCTCTATTAAAATTTAACAATGTTATATCCAAAGGCGTCTCGAATGCTTCCAGGTTACAGTAATTAAGTAGATGTGATAATTGGGATTGTATTGCTTTCCTTAGATGTCAGAGTTTTTTTCCTTATCAAAGGTATTTTTAATTAGGTCTTAAACTAATTTCTGCCTATCTTGTCTTGCTTTTTGTTTCAACACATGACTAGCAAACTTAAATATTGTCAGCAAATAAAGCAACCTGTCATAAAATGAGTAAAGTCCTTCCAGAAGTGTTGCTCGTCTCTCCCGTCTGGATGAGCTTCGTGCTACAGACGCAGCATTTATGCCTGACAGATACGTACAACCTAGCAATGAATATTTTGTCAAGGGCAAAGTGAAGACTACAATCCTTTTGCTATTTGGCTGAAAAGTGCCACTCATACTATCATGCAGGGTTTTAAAAATGTAGTTTTAGACACGTCAAATACATTTTTTTATCAAAACTTATATCAAGGTAACAACAATAATATTTCACATAAAAAGTTTTGATCTTCATCAATCTGTGTGTTGACATGATGTAATTCAACCCAACCACCAGGTCGCTGAGCTACAATCATGGAAAGACGACTCGATCCCACTCAGACTCCACCAGCGAGTGTCCTTGGGCAAGACATCTAACGATGTGGATGCGCCTACCTCACAAAATACTTGTACATCTCAAAGATTGTAAGTTCCCTTGGGAACAGGATCCCCCTGAATCCGGCTGTATCATCCATGTGTGGCATTCCAATGTATCAACCCCTTGTACACTGATCTTGTAAAGCGCTGCGGAATTTGTGACGCTATATAAGGCTAGGGTCAAACGAAAGCATTTTTACACGCGAACGTAAAAAAGTGCGTCCGAACGCATTGATGTATTTTTTCACGGAATATGCGAAAACGGTCATACGATGCGCATTTTCGTGCGTGATATTTTACGAATCCAAACCAGGAAACTTTTTGCGTCTGGACGTTATGTTGGCCGGACACGAGCAGGGTCTGACGTCTCCAAATCACACACACACACTCACCGCTAGCGGGCGCAGCGCACTCTGTACGTCCGTACTAGCGGTTCTGCGTTCTCGAAAAAATGCGTTCATTTTCCACTTGCGTTGCGCGGCCGGACTTTCGTGCGACCGTACTTCGTATATTGGCCGTCATTGCCCGTCATTTGCTGCTAGTGCGGCCGTGATTAAGTGCGCCAGAACACACGTTAAAAATGCGCTGGTCTGACCCCAGCCTAAATAAAGGATAATAATAATGAAATGAAAATCACAGGTATATTAACATAGGAAACATAATTTCACCTTACCACAGAATCATAAATGGGGCACTATCTGTCATGGAAATATTACGCAGGTGTAAATACCATTTATGAAAACAATCACCACTTCCTTGTTCACCACATATAGGGCTCTATTGCACTCCTCGCGCATCGGTTTTGTGCGCACGCAAATGCGTATTTGCGCGAGGACAAAACCATTTGCGCAGAACATCGTATTTCGACGATCGCGCAAACGATGCGCGTAATCGTCTACCGCGATTGACCCTGCGCGAACCCAGCGCGAGCGCAAGTCCATGCGCACATCCTATACTTAACATTGACAGCGCAAATGCGCTCGTGCGCTGGTACGCGGATGGTATTACAATCTTTGCGCAGCGAAAGTTTGCACGCATTTTCGTAACGTCTTTGAAAAGCAGGTGGTAACTGTAAATTTGATCGTTCTGGCCGAAACAAAATACACCAGCACAAAAAAAAATACAGCACAGTACAGTTACACATTCTACACATACCCAAACAATAAAATTTATAAATTGTGTCATTGTTAATTTTTTCTTTTTTTGGCTGTTGGTTGTTAATTTTTTTTTTTTTCTCCTTCTTTTTTTAGTTTGTAAATATTTTATTGGAAATGGGTGATTGATGTTGGCTGAATCCCGAGACAAATCCCGTGACAAAACAGTCTGCCCACCAGTTCATTTGCGAACGTCTTTGCGCGTTGGATTTGCGCACGAAAAACCTTGAAGGAAGAAAAAATGCACTCGGATGGCAATACCACGTTAATTTGCGTGCGATAAGGTTTTTTTGCGTGCGCAAAAAAATTTGAGGTGCGCGGGCACATTTGCGCGAAGAATGTAATAGGAGCCATACTGTATATATAAACACAAACAAGATTTTGTCCTAAGGATACAAAACAACAAACATTTTATTCTTATTCCCTCCTTCACTTGTCTCTAACAGATGAAAATAGCTTCTGGTCATTAACTTTATATTACGGAAAAATAATTAAAATGACCCCGTACCTCCCATTATGTCAGCATTTTGTTAGAGGAGAAATGCAGGAGGTCTTTAGGCACACAGTATGGCTTATTCAATTATAATGATACGGGCAACAACAGTCTGTACTGCACTGTATATCGCAATGTATGTTATTTACAAGGTAACAGAATTTATTGTATACAGGAACAGGGACCCTTCTGGAGTGCCAGGCAGGTAAGTAATAATTCTGTCCGGAAACGTCCAAAAAGTCTGACTTTCAGAGTCTTCCAGACCATTAGGTGCCTAATCTGTATTATAGCTGGAATTTACAATTCCAAAAAATATCTCAGGAGTTTTAGTTACATTTTAGAAATGTATTCATTGCAATCCCTCTCATACGATGCAATGGAAAGCAAGGATCAACTGCAATCTGAGGTGTATCACAGGCCAATAGTGATTGTTACTGAATCCAATGTGAGTCAGGAGATCTCACCTCTGGAACCAGCCTTTCCATCTTCCATTCCAACTTGGAATATTGAGACCATTAATAAACCACTTGGATGAACTTATTGATGCCACTGATGTTGATTGACCGTAGTGAAGTAGTGAAGGAGAAGTAGTAGGAGGTGTGCTATGCCGCTGCGCAGCGTTTACAGTCGCCCGCCACCAGAATGGTATAATCCGCCCTGCAGCATTAAGGGGTTAATTAATTGAAGCCAGTGAGACACAAATGCACATTTTAAAATGATTATTCCTTTTGTTTTAGGTCAGGATGTTTGCATTCACAAACTATCCATGCCGTAACTCATCCTGGAGCTGCCTGTGGTGTTTACATAATCTGCACTGTCGTGCGCAGCCCGTCGCATTAGGGTGTGCACCAATGGAACATTTATTAATTGAAAACTTCATGTTTAAAATTTCACACAAAATGCACATTTTTCATTAAAAATAACAAGCCTATAATTAGATATACAGTAGTTTTTTTTGTTATACATCATGAACCAGATAAGGGACATCAAAAATGTGAATGTAGAAGGTGAAAGAAGACCTCTTCACCCAGCATCAGGGCACACCAGGCACTCCTCCTGTGCATACCTATGATATCTGTCTTAATATTTCCCTCCCTTCTGTATGACTTTTATATTATTGGTCGAAATCTTCTATATTAAATGGATATTCTGGCACGGATTGATCCCTGTTTTAGTTCTATGTTGATAATTCATAAAAAATAACGCTCACATATGAAGTCCCAGTATTTATTCCTAGTCTACAAAATTTACATCTTGATCTAAATGTGTCACAAATGTCATCCAGTTCTTCTCCGCCAACGGTTCTCCGCGGGAGCATTGAGCATATCTCTTTCGCCCTTGGCCAGGAGGATAGATGACTCAGCATGGATTCTGTTAGCTTAGTGAATAACTGTATTCATGTTTTCTTTTCATGCACAGAGATTGCTGGAGCTGTGCATGTTCTAGGATTTGGCAACATCTCTCTCATAGTATTTTATGAGATAGCACATCAAAAGTATTTGGTACTTTCACATCTACACATATCCTGCATGGATACACCAAATATCTGTTTTGACTGTTAAGCAGTGATGGATTTTGGCTTTTTAATAAGCAGAAGAAAGAAGCACAAGCTGTATGGAGGAGATCAATGAACTATAAACAGGTGCATAGACAACCCTGGTGACCAGAGTACTTTTTAGTAGAGTGTGGACCTCTACATAGCAGAACTTGCCGAATATATTTTTCCATTGCATAAAGATTTAATGTTCCGTTACCAAGAGACTTGCGACATTTCTGTTATTCAGATGTTTCTTACAGAAAATATTAAAGGGATTGTCTATCCTTTATATGTGTTAAGAAATTCTTTTATGCCCGAAGCTTTAATGTTCAGTATGTTCAGACATTGGAGCTATTCACCAAAAATAAAAAAAATGAAGTCTTTGAGGTTAAATCAACCTGCTGGAAACGTATTTTACTTCCTCCTTCGGAAATCCTTGAAAAGTTCTCTAGTCTGTTATCAAACCTTTTTTTTTATACAAAGCTGAATTATGAATGTTTGTATCTTCTTTGAAATACGCTTATTCTTATGTTTTAATAAAATTAATCGAATCGGTGAAAGGGTTCAGCCTGGCTTTTTTGCTGTCTGAAAAGACATTGTGCTTTGATCTCTTGATAACTGGTTAAATTCTAATTATTTTCCTATTTGTAAATAGTCTGTAAAGGGATTTTTTTCACAGAATTAATGTATTTGTCAAATTGAGGAACACATTGAGATAAATACAGGAAGTCTTATTCGCATTGGTTTTTGTTAGTGAAAATAATTATTTTTCCTAAGTACAACACGTCTGAATTTAATAAAATTCTGTTTTAAATCTGACCTTTAAGAAGTTGTTAACTACATCAACTAAAATATAACTTAAGATAAATTTCAATGCAGTTAAAGGACTAAAACTAAATTATAACTAGTTCCTACCCAACAGTTTAGTTTAGTTTTTATTTGTTGATGAAAATGTAAATAGATTTTTGTCGTGGTTTTAGTAAAAGGTCACATTTTTGTCATAGTTTTAGTAATTGACTAAAATACGACTAAAGCCAAATGACATTTTATGCAAAGGACTACAACTAAAACTAAATTAATATTAGTTGCTCCTTTTTTTATCTAGTTTTTATTAGTCAACAAAAAGGTTTTTAGTCATCATAACTTATAGGTCTATTCACTAAAGGGTTATTCAGAGAGCACCGTAATGTCACTTACTCTCTCGCTCTCTCCCCCCATCCAATCTGGATCCACCAGGTCGATCCTTATACTTCAAAGTTCAATCTTAAAGGTAATACATTTATTGCAATGAACGGGAACGCTATGTTTCAACTTCTTAGTCTGTTTGAGGATGAGAATGTAAGGAGATCGCCCTGATTCTTATTTAGATTTGTTTAAGAAGAAGTAACGGCGTGTGAATAATCAGGGAGGACTCTAGACGGAAGTTGACATGCACGCGCAGTGGGAAATGAAACCGGAAACAGCAGGTCGGCAATGCGCATGCGGTAACAATTGATAGACGTGAGAGGCGACTTCCAGAATTAGAGGAGGAACAAGAGGCGGAAAGACTTATTCTAACAGCTGCTGGGAATTGAATGCATTTTCGATGATTGGAAGGACTTTAAAAAGGGGACTCTAATAATTTGGAACCAAGCTCCTGATGAAGTGAGAACAACTTACTCAAGAAACACGTCGAGCTGGATTCTTGGCAAGTGCAGCAGTGAGGTGAGAGACCATATCCGGATGGCTGATGTTGATCCATAGTATTGGAACACGGAATCAGCCGCCAGTATCGGGAGGTCTTAACCACTGCGGCACATGAGTATATGCACATTTTGTTATGTGCTTTTTTATTGTTAGTGTGTTTTTGTCTTTTTAAGTTATTGATTTTTTACGATAAAAGGCTGCACTATGGTTGGTGCTATACCTCTGCTTTGTTTCAGATTCTAAAGTGCAAGTGGAGCAAATATTGTGGATACCTAGCTGTATCTGGGAATCCACATTGGTAAAAAATTGCAATTTTTTTTATGAATTTAAAGGCACGTGATTGCTCCATTGTTAATACTGTACTGTTGGCCAAAATGATTAGTTGACTAAATTAACAATGCATTTAAGGGATAGTTTATGATAGTCGTAGTCAATGGATTAGCAGTATTTAACACGCGGGCTGACTATGACTAATTAAGACTCACTTAGGATCAGAAGATCTAAAAGCAACTCAACAATCAATTAAAAGAGCATGGTATTCATCTTGATAAAATAGACACTCTTCTCGTGGATATGATTGTGATTTGCTAAACACACTTATATAATAATTTTGTGTGATTCTACAGCCATATTTGAGGGAAAGTGCTGTTTTTTAACCATTGAGATTTTCTTACAATTTTTTCAAGGAGTATAACTCTATAACATGAACATTTCTGTTATAAATTTATTCAATTAATTAACTAAATAAACAGTGCATGCTCTACCCCAAGTAAGAAAGTAAATAATAATCTTTAAGAAAAGAGACAACAGATCACTAATCCCAAACCTGGGAAAGTGAAAATTGGGTTAGGGCACCCCAACCAAAAATGGGATTAAACCCTCTAAGAATTGATAGTAAATGTGGAATGAGTTCAGATGATTAGTGGAAAACCACCATCACAGAGCCCCTTGAAAAAGTTGGGGTTAAAAATTAATAGTAAATTTTATTATTGGACATTGCCAAACAAACAACATATAGACAATTGTAAAACAAGACAGGATGTCACATGAGTAAACGAGCATTGGAAGTGTCACTATGGACTGAAGTGATATCAAAAATAATAATTGTGATTAGTAATTTGTGGGTCAAGAGTACCAAAATGGTGGTTATTAATAAAATTTAATAAAATAATAATAAAATTTACTATTAATTTTTAACCCCAACTTTTTCAAGGGGCTCTGTGATGGTGGTTGTCCACTAATCATCTGAACTCATTCCACATTTACTATAAATAATAATCTTATTAATGTAAAACACATCAGTCAGACCACAAATCAGTTACTGATTGGGGATTATTCCGTATGTGTCAGTGCTTGACAGCGCTGCAAACACCAATAAAAATTGCTGGTGTTGCATAGACGACAAATGCTTTCATTTCACAGAAGGAAAATCCAAAGATCCACAGGAGAAGCGTCACTGCGTAGCTTCTGCTGCTCTTTGAATTTTACTTTTGTGAAACAGCAGAATTTGTCTGCATTGCAACACAGGCAAACATCGGTTTCTTCTAAATAGCCTCTCAATAAAAAGAATGTATACAGGACTAGCGCATCTAAAAGGGAGAAACGGAAAACACTAAATGTAAACTGATTACATTCTCAAGGGACACTAACACCAACATGACCACTTATGTTAATTAAAGTGGTCAAGGTGGCATTCACCCTATTCTCCCCACCAGCTGTCTCTGGATTTTATGACAGCACTTCAAAGCTGAGGTGTCACCTCTACCCTGAAGACTACTAGTTAGCAGAAACTGTCAGGTTCTTATGAATCCAAATGGCCTCCCAATGTATGTCATTTTGGGTGTGCGAAATAAAATATTAAATGAACATATACAGGGATATTCAGAGAAAGGTGAAAACCAGGAAAACTGGCAGGAGAAGAGAACAATCTAGACTAAATAGTTGATTTGGAAAGTGAGATAAATGGGAGAATTTTTCTGGTTTGGTAATTTTGACCTAGAATTTTCACTTCTCCAGTCATTCTCCTGAGTTTCACCTTTCTTTAAATAGACCTGATAGCCTTTCCATTCCTACCATTTGAAGATACATGTGGCTTTAGATTTCTTGTGATTTTACAATTTAGTCATGGAAAATGTTTTCAAGCCACTCTGGACTCTGCCAGAAGGTCTGAAACCAGTGCATACAATGGCAAAGCACTGAGACTTTGTGTCAGCTGAATAGTTTTGTTTTGATTCTTGCTGAACCTTGCATTATCAGTGCTGCAAAGCCCTCAAGATTACTCAAGGCTAAATTCACAAATATCTCAGGGATTTCTGATCAATAGAACATAGATCACTATTTGTCCACATAACCCACATGTCCCGGTCAAATGGCCAAACAAATAAACAACACTAGATTCTGACTTTACAGCCTTGTCTGTTTTGTATCTGTGAAAACTAAAGAATCTAATTATGACCCTGGCAAAATGTTTTATAAATACAAGAAAAGGAGGTGCACAGGACACTAGGGTATTGAAACTGTGCTATTTTCAAATACAGAGTTTCCCATTCACATTAGGTTTTATTAGATTGTTTTCCTTTTTTTTGGATTCCATTTTTGTTTCGTTTTATAGCAGAACCCACAACTGTCCTAAAAGTTGTATTCTCCAAAATGGTTGAAGTTTCTTTACTTCAGGAGTTAAGAACTAGGTTGTATATGTTGATGTTTTCGTGTAAATGAATACTACTGCTGCCCAGTGTCAATCATATTGCACCACTTTGGGGAAAAATGAAATAAATATTTCAGATAAAGATTAAAAATGACATGTACCATACATGTTTGTAGTATTTCTATATTAAGTCTATTTAACTGCTTTACAGTTTCAACTTTACACCCAATTATTTGCTTCCAGCAACATTTGCTCAGGGGCTTTTGAAATATTAATTTAAATTCTTAGGCTATCGAATCTTTATATATATATATAGGACAGACACAAATACTCAGAACATATTTCTTCTAAACCAAACTAGGCAATCTCTTGTTTCTGTTGACTAACATTGCTCCTTGTTTAACCATTTGGATCACGTAAAGGGACACTTTCTTGTGAAATGAATCATGGGTGGCCAAGAGTGCCAAATTTCTGGATTTTGGTCAGGAACATACAACCTTGACCAGAAACCATTGAAGTGGCTGGATGCTCAAGCGAGCGGCTAGCCCCCTGCTTGACTCACACTGCTGTTTTTTTTATTTTTTATTTTTTAGAGAGTGTTTTACCAGGAAGGATACATTGAGATTTCTCTTGCTTTCAAGTATGTCCTGGGTGGCAAGTATTTACCTTTAGGTGTCTTGCCCAAGGGCACTTACTGGAGAGGTGCTCTTGCTGGGATTGATCCTGTGTCTCCACAGTCTCTCTCCATGGTTATAGAGCAGTGATGTTACCTCTACTCCACCCAGCCGGCACAAGGGCTTAACAGGAACTAAAGATGCCTTCTTATTTAAACAAAAAAAAGGAAATAAAATTACAATATGATGTAATTTAGTGCTGTCTGAAAGTATTTTGATAACATACATATTCCATGCATGGAATGAAATTGAGAAATTACTCAAACACAAAATTGCATCCAGTTCATCCCTCCAGTTTTCTCAGTGTAAATGCACCAGCATTACATTTTTTATATTTTTTACATCACTCATTTATTTATTTATAAAGGGCCAAATTACATTCCTAGCGGTAAAACGGGGGCGCTAGGGAGGAAAAACTGCGCCCGCAGTTTTCCCCCTAGCGTGCTTTTTTTACCGCTAGATTACAATGCAGGCGCTAAAAACGCTGCCTGCATTGTTACCATGCGCAAAGCCCCGGGATGCACGCGGCTGCGCTGAGCGCCGCCACGCACATCCTCTCAATGGAGTCCATAGGACTCCATTGAGCCAGACACCGGCAGCCACGTGACCTGCCGGATCTCACCTCGCGAGATCCGGCCGGTCAGCATAGAGATACGCAGGTGGGAGACTAGGGGGACTTTTTCCCCAGTCTTTCCCTGCTCCTGCCAGACTGAGGAGGCGGTCCTCGCCGTGGGACAGGAGGTGAGTATCTGATTCTTTCTATTATTTTATTGCCTGGTGTAACGGATTCTGCAGAAGCGGAATCCGTTAGCACCAAGTCCTGGCTCTGGTTAACTTTTTGTTAACCAGGGCCGGACGTTAATCAGCGTTAGGATTTTGTAATCCTAACGCTGATTAACACTTTGTGCTCCCCATGTTAAGTATAGGGAGCGCAAAGTACAGTAACCTCGCGCAGAAAAGAGCAAGGTATCAAACGCTAACGGGTTACTTAACCTGTTAGCATTTGGATTGTAATATGCAGAAAATACTTGGGCTAACGTTAATGCTCACGCAGGTGAGCGCTAACGTTAGCACCAAGTATGTAATTTGGCCCAAAGTATTTTACCAGGAAGGATACATTGAGATTTCTCTTGTTTTCAAGTATGTTCTGGGTTCAAGAACATTGAATTGTTACAGTAGGTACAGAAATAAAAATTAAGAAAATGCAAGATATTACGAATAAAACAAATATACAAATTAACATACAAAATAAATATGTAGGAAATAGTCATTAAGTTACATGTTTACAGGTGCATTCCGTATTGAGGTATGTTAACCCCTTAACGCCGCAGGACGTACATTTATGCCCTGCATTAGGCGGGCTTTGACGCCGCAGGACGTAAATGTACGTCCTCGGCGTTTACAGCCCCCCTCCGGTAATACTCACCTCCTCCGGTCGCTCCCATGCTGCTCTGACTCCCGCGGAGTCAGATCAGTGTGAATCCCTCCTCCGGCGCAGTGACGTCATCGCGCCGGTGGCGCGATGACGTCAGTTTCAGGCGTCGTCACCCGCCGGAGCAGGGGAAGCGCCTGAAGGGGAGGGGGGGATCCTTTGGATCCCTCTATCTCCCGATCGCCGGGGACCAGGCGGCTGTGGCCAGCATCGCTGGAAGGGTCACAGCCTGACCTTTCCAGCGATGTATGGGGGGTTAACCCCTTAGTTGCCAGGTCACGACCGGGCACTAATTTGTGCCCGATCGCGCCTATTTCCGGTGGGGGCCGCCATCTTGGATGGCAGCCCCCACCTCTGGGTCCCCCCCGGTCAACTGACTCATCGCGCCATGCGCGATGATGTCAGTTAACCGGGGAACCCCCTAGCTGGAGGAGATAGGGGGGTTCTTTGAACCCCTTTATCTCCTGATCGGTGGCAGCTAGGGGGTCATGTATGATATTGCTGGAAAGGCCAGAGCATGGCCTTCCCAATGATATCACACATGACCATGTTATAAGTAAAATAAAAGTTTTAAAAAAGTAAAAATAAAAATAATAAAAAAATAATAAATTAAATAATAAAAAAATAAATACGTGTTTTTTTTTTTTTTTTTAATGCAGCACTATCGTTCACATTTCAATTATAATGTGAACAATGATGCTTCACTAATGATTTTTTTTTTTGGGGGGTTTAGCTAAAATCACGCAATTTCTCCCCAAAAAAAAATGGGTTCCCCGTTCTAATTTTTTTAACAAATCTACCCCATAAAATATGACCGCAGAGCCTCGGATAATAAAATTAAAAAAAAAAAAACACTTTACACACTGTGGAAGATTGAAATTTTATTGAAAATTCTATTTTTTTTACTTTTTTTTACATTTTTTGTTATAGCATTTTGGCAGGGCATGACATATACATATAATAATGATATATTATTAATCTGCCGAGTCTGCCGGAAAGAACGATATATAATTTGTCTGGGTGGTATAATAATACGTGACTTAAAAACGGTCAAAATGAGCTCAGCAAACTTCTACTTCCGAAACAGCGCCGAAGTTGTAAAATTACTCCCGTCCTTAAGGGGTTAATAGGGAGCTCTTAAGGGACTTTAGACTGGGGGAAGATTTGATGGCGTCTGGGAGGTTATTCCATAATTGCGGTGCTCTGTAGGAAAATGAGGTCCGAGACACTTTCTTTTTGTAATGTGGTATCGCAAGTAAGGTGCTGGTCCTGGATCGGAGGTTGTAGGAGGAGGGAACTGCTGGGGGAAGCAGTCTATTCAGGTAGGGTGCTGAGTGTTGTATCAGCAGGGTTCAGAGATGCCAAATGCAATATTAGTGTTTATTGAAATAAAATCGAAACAATATTCCCAAAATGTTGAACACATCAAGTACCTCTTCATTATAATTAATGCCCAAAGTTTCATAAACATATCTTTTCTATTCTACAAGAAAACGTATCTTTGGCATGGCAAGGGAATGGTCTATCTTGTAAACTAATATGGTTTGTGTATTTTTAAACTTTGAACTATGCTGCCTTGTGGTCTAACTGTAATGTTTGACAGTATTTGTTACTTATAAGATTTTCTGCTGTAGGATTTGGATGTGTGTGGATTGTTTAGATTAAATGCTTTTTTTTTGTGTTTTGTAATTTATATACTTATTGCTGTACAACTAATTTGTGTATTATGGTCATCATGATTTGCACTTAAAATGAATCACTTCTTAAATTAATTGCAGTTGTACTTTTATCTCACTTTATTTGCATTTGCTTGGGTGACGCAAATTTTGGGTCAAGATGCTAAGATGTTCAAATGAGGTCTGAGTGTAAATGTATTTACTCTGGTCTTCAAACATAGGAATTTAAAAAAAATAATCTGGGAACATATGTACTTTTTTCTTTGTATTTTTACTTATTGGTTTTTACTTTGACATATTTTAAATCATCTTCTGACTGTGGCTACACCTGGTTTTCTGGCTACCGTTACAACAAACATAGTTTTCCATTGGAGAGTTACCTCTACTTTTGTGGCCGTTCATATACAGGGGCAAAGCCACTATTAGGCTTTTTTCTTAAAGATGTTGGGCTCTATTAACTTCTTCGCTATTTTTTTTGCGCGCATCGTTAAACGTTAAGGCGCGTAAATTAACGCTGGTATTACAATCCGAGTGCATTTTTTCATCCGTCAAAAAATAACGCGCGTAAAAAAGACGCGCAAATCGGTGGGCGGACTGTTTTTTCACGCAATTCAGCCAATCAGAATTAAGAACCACAATTGTCTCCAGTTCAGTTTTTGCGCCTGTCAAAATCAATCTGAGTATATATGTTGCAGCAATAATAAAAACACGCACAACTTCTCAATTTTATTGTTTGGGTATGCCTGGAATGTGTAACTATACTTTGCTGTATTTTTTTTGGGCTGGTGTATTTGGTTTCAGCCAGGACATTCAGATTTGCCTTTAACACCAGCTTTTAAAAGACGTTAAAATTATGCGCGCAAACGTTGTCCGTTAAAATTTTTGCATAGATTGTAATACCATCCGTGTACCAGCACACAAACGCATTTGCGCTCACAATGTTAACCCCTTAACGCCGCAGGACGTACAATTACGTCCTGCATTAGGCGTGCTTTAACGCCGCAGCACATAATTGTCCGTCCTCTACATTTGCAGCTCCCCTCCGGCAATACTCACCTCCTCCGGTCGCTCCCACGCTGCTCTGACTCCCGCAGAGTAAAATAAAAGTGTAAAAAATTAATTAAAAAAATAAAAAAGTTTTTTTTTTCTCTCAATGCAGCACTATTGTTCACATTTCAATTATAATATGAACAATGATGCTTCACTAATGATTTTTGGGAGGGGGGGTTTAGCTAAAATCACGCAATTTCTCCCAAAAAAAAATGGGTTCCCCGTTCTAATTTTTTTAACAAATCTACCCCATAGCATATGACCGCAAGGGCTCGGATAATAAAATTTAAAAAAAAAACACTTTACACACTGTGGATGATTGAAATTTTATTGAAAACCCAAATTTTTTAATTTTTTTTTACATTTTTTGTTATAGCATTTTGGCAGGGCATGACATATACATATAATAATGATATATTATTAATCTTCCGAGTCTGCCGGAAAGAACGATATATAATTTGTCTGGGTGTTATAATAATACGTGACTTAAAACCGCGTTTAAAAACGGTCAAAATGAGCTCAGTAAACTTCTACTTCGAAATAGCGCCGAAGTTGTAGAATTACTCCCGTCCTTAAGGGGTTAAGTATAGGACGCGCAAAGTACATTACACTAGAAAAGGGTTCGCGCTGGTTCACCAGCGGTAGACGTTAAGGAGCATTTTTTGGGCGGACATTGTAATATGACGTTCTGCGCAAAGGGTTTTCCCCTCGCGTTAAAATGCGTTTTTGCGCACGCGTTAACGTTTGCGCGAAGAAGTTAATAGAGCCCGTTGTATTTACAATTTTATTAAATTGTTTATTTGTTTAAATATTACTAAAAAATAAATATTTTGCTTTCTAACTCCCTTGAAGCAAGGTTGTAACATTCAGCAAACTGACATCCTTCCTACGGAAGGGGGTAATGGGTACCTGCATTCACGATTTCTATACAATTTTAAATGGGACTTGAGTGTTTTCTTTTCAGACTTTATTCACAGATTCAGGTAACTGTACAATACATATAGCACAATAGCCAAAAGAAAAGCCGATACACTCAGGGTTATCCAAAGAGATTCGAAAAGTCACCGCACGTTCGGTGACTTTTCGTTCTCTTCAATTCGGTTCCTTTTGCCGATTGCATTTCGGTGACCCTGTGGTGTATTCAGCAAACACCACAAGGTCCCCGAATTGCAGGGAAAAGCTGCCGCAAACCTGACAAAAACTAACCGAATGCACGCTGAAAACAAGCAAAAACATCTGGATTAACCTTCGAAAAAGCCGAACATGAGCCGAACAGGAGCCGAATCACACAGAGCCGAAGCAGCTGTGACGTAGAGGAGGCAGTGAATAAATTAGAAAAACCATTTGTATGAATCTGGGAAAATGAAATGCTGTTTGCAAAGAAACTACTGGAGCGAAAATGTCTGAAATTTTCACAGGAGGTCCAGGGAATGATAATAAAGAGGGCTGTTACAAAAAAAATAAGTAAACTGAAAAAAAATAAAAAAATTAAAAATGCTTAAAGTATCCTAAAAAATCTAGAAATAAAGAGACTTTTTGCTGCAGAATTTTATAATGAACGGTTTATTAGATATTGAATTAAAACGGGAATATTTTTAACATTGAAGCCTATGGGATTCTCCTGAATAAACCTGCCGAATTAAACCACCGAATGGCAGGGCATTAGGGGAACCTTTCACTGCTGGTTTGTGTTCTCTGAATAGCCGAAGCAGTGCTTCTCTATGGGGATTTCACTGCCCTCGAACAGGCACCGAACAGGCACCGTATGTGCAGGCAATTCGCCAGGATTTCGCGAATTGCCTGCTCTCTGGATAGCCGAATGGCCAGGAAAGGTAACCGAACCCTGATTTTCAGCGTTCGGTTACCTTTCTCAAGCAATTCGGATCTCTTTGGATAACCCTGTATGAAACACTCTTCTCCCTCAATAAGAATACTATCCACAGGGCAAGTGCAATGTAAGTGTACAGGGAGGCGGCAGAAGCCCGCTTCCTCAAGCAGAAACTGAATTTAAAAAGTCTGTAAGCAACAGGGGGTGGGAAGGGGACTTGAGGTTTTTAATTTTCTGTGAGACATTTTATTACTTTTTCTTGTTTTCCTTAGTTCATAATATTATATTATGGAATTATTCCACTTTTTCTCCATCAATAGATCTTGCAATATTGAAATATTTTGTAAATACGCTTGTTATGAGGGATAGTAGGTACCCTCGGTTGGGAAGATTTTTTTTGGTTTAAAGGGTAGTATTTCTTCCTTCTATTTTGCATGTCTTTACTAAATAATAAAATGTACGTTTTGCCACGTATAGAGTAGACTGTCAACGTAAGGTCACATTACAACAGAACTGTGAGGCAGATCAGGTATAGAGTGATGGATATGCTACTTTTCCTTCATATGGTTTGTGTAGAAATCAATTATTTAAGTCTGTCTTAAAAATTTAGCTATGCGTGGCAGGATGGCTCACTGAAATGCCTACAAAATATTGACAATCAATACATATTTTCTTCTCTGAACAACAGTGTCCCTTGCTTGCTATGTTCAGTCAATCTATGTTGTCAGTTTCCTTCTTTTTCCTGTTGGAAATGCACTATTGATCGCTAGACTTGGCAGAGATCGAGAGAATCAACAGAGCATGAATAAAATGCAGTGGTACTGTATAAAACAGGCAAGATGGGGAAAAAAATAGCAATTTCATTGCATCATCAAGGTCATTTAGAGGACAGTGCAGCATAATACAAATAAGATAGCCACCCCTCATCAGAAAAACTGATATCACACTGTTTGGATGAACGTAGAGCTGGAATTTAATTTAAGATTGGACTAATATAACATAGCATTTAAATATTTAACACTGCATTGCTTGTGCCTGAGAGAATACCAAGGTACATACAGTATATAGTACAATAAGACATAATATATAGTACAATAATACATAATATGGGTGAAATTGTATTTTTCCTTCTCTGTTTTTATAGACAGACTCATTTTCCATTAAAATTATGTAAACAACCATCACAATAGTCATGTAATCCCATTTTAATTATCCAAGTACTGACAGATGAAATGATCATTATTACAATGGCGCTTGTCAAAGGTTGGGATGTATTAGGCAGCAAGTGAACTGTCACTTCTTGAAATTCATGTGAAAAAAAGCAGAAAAAATAGGCAAACGAAAAGATTTCAATGACTTTGACAAGGGCCAAGGAATGATGTCTGGATGACAGGATCACAGCATCTCCAAAACAGCAAGTCTTGTGGGGTGTGCTCGATATGCAGTGGTTAGTACTTACCAAAAAGTGGTGCAAGGAAGGACAACTGGTAAACCAGTATCAGGGTCATGTGCACTGACTGAATATCAATTTACTCATTCTTATACCATCAAGAGTTTCTGGAATTATATCCAATGCAGTCGTACCCATCTGATCCAGGGTTTAATATTCATCAACAGGATCTGCAGTCTCTGAATCTGTTGTACTTAGAGAAGGTTCCATTTTTTCATCGCTGATTCAACAGGACCCTATGCCATCAGTCTTGCCCATGATACCAATTGAGGGGAACGTTCTAGGGCAGACGAGATGCATTCCATGCAATGTTTCTGTGACGACAAACTCATTTTGGGGGGGTCAACTCCCCTCCTATTCCTCGTACTACGTGGTCCCTGAAAGATGGTTGTGAAGGAAGCCCCTCCACCATTTAAGAGACTATTGGGGAATTGATGGACCTTTCAAAACTATTTTGCTTTCACTGTTTTAAATGTCCATCAGCAAACAAAAGATTACTGATGCCTGTGTGTTATTCCCTTGTTTAGTTATTGTATAGTCTCCTGTTGTGTATTTTGCGTACATTACCTCAATTATCTAACCTCTCTCTGTATAGTGTGACCTCTGTATTAGTACCTGCTCTCTCTATTGTGTAAGTTCTCTCTATAAGAAATTCCTTTTGTTTTACCTGCCTTCTCCCTCCCCCCTTCTCCTCCAAGGAAATCCCATTGTCCATTGTTTGAATCTCCTGTTCAGTATTTGATCTGTGATGTTATCTGTTTGGCTGTATGCAACGGGGGTTGGTGGTTGACTGTATCTGTGTCTCTGTGAATAAACTAGCATTCTGCTTTTGACTTCGAAAGGTGAGTCTCATTCTTTTGGCTGCGGTCAAAGCTTTGAGGGAGCTGTTAGGGAAGATTGCTCCGGCGACTGCTACATGGGAGAGAGCCTGCGGACGGAGGTACTAAGTTAGGGTACAGTCGCTCCATCACAGTTTCTTTTCAAGAATTATGATGTACTCAAAAGCAGAGTATTGGATTGACTGCTCTATTTTCCTAGGTAGGTAGCTTAAAGGAGTATCATCTGTACTAGGAAAATAAAGAAAACAAATAAAAGCCATGGAATGTTCCTATGAAATAAAGAGACTTTATAATGCAAGGCTTAACCAAAACCAGATTGTGGTCCAGGAGCATAAATTTGGGCTTTGGGGACAAGAAAAGGTAAATTATAAATAAAATAAATAGACATGTGCAATTCGTTTGGTCATGGTTTTCATCCAAATTTTTGCTTATTTGGTGATTCGTATGAATCCGAAAATACAAATAGGAGAAAAATCAACAGTGACGAAAATAGGAATAATCGAAAGAACCATAAAGCCGAATAGACGAAAGACCGTACATACAAAACGTAATGATAGTTCAGATCATTTCATTTTTTCAGATTACAAATGCCAAAAAGACAGGATCTTTCAGATTCATTCTGATCCATTAGATTTTTCACATAGGCGGTGTTATTGTGTGATATATCTCTTTGGCCAATGAGACCCTTTTTTATTTCTGAGTCAGACTGTTCCGGGCACAGCGATTCCCTAGTCAAAACAACATAATCTAAGACTAAATAGAAACACTTTTGTAAATTTTATTGCGTAAACTGGTAAATCGCAGTTTATTTAACCTAACATTGAACCATCAGAAAAAAAAATAATCATCCAAAAAAAAACAGAACCGTCCAAAAGAACGAATATAGGCAGAATTGACAATTGATACAAATCAATGAATTCCAAATTCCAAATGAGACATGAAAGAGATTGAGTCGAAAATATGAACATTATATCTTAAATATATATCTATAAATGCGACATATTATGAATTGATCTATTATTATTTATCCATATCCTGCCTTTTTTGTATCCCGTCTATTCAATATCTATTTTCTTGCATTTTTTACATCAATCTCTTGTCTGGTATTTATTTACTGCAAGTGGGTTCTTATCCTGTTCACCATAGTCCCCGGACACCCCTCCTTACACCTAGTGGGGTACCGAGATCTGCTACTAGTGGTATTAAATGCTGGATGTTTATATTTTAGATGTTAATCATTTATGACACTTTTTATTGTTTATTTTATTAATTACTATATATACTTATTCAGCTCTACAAGTTTATGTAGAGCCGTATATCTGACAGTGTGACATACATCTGAAAATAAACAAAACACATAAATAATATATTAATTTACAACATTCCCCGTTGAAACAAATACTATTGTTAGTCTCTAGTTACTAAATCAAATATGTAGCAAATTTCAGCATCCTGGCATGTAATGTGTAAAATAAATGAGTTGAATTGATACCTCTACATTTACTTCCAGGCTCTACGGTTATTTATAGAATAATATCACTGGCTGTCACCACGTTGCTGTAGTAACTCATCCCACTGTTCAAAGTCACATAAGCGTGATCTATAAGATCTGATGACTGTAAGAAATTGCATCATGACATTTAGCAATAAGCAATAGAGAAAGGAAAAATATAACAAATATTCTTATAGCCTCTCGATGTCACATGCACTTATTTTACACCAGATTTTAAACATATATTTACCCAATCCTCTACACCTGGTAGCCAGGATTCAACAAACTCTTTATTTCTTCAAAATATTTTATTATGTAAAATGTCATGTGTATGGGTATGATAATGATGTGTATTTGGGTATGAAAATGACATTGGAATTTAAGGCTGTGGAAAGTCAATACAAGGTTCCCTGCTGCGACTGATGAGCCTGGAAATGTATACTGCCGCTCTCTTATCTGCTTTGGATTCTGAGTGACTTCTTCTCTAAAAAGACCACATCAGAAGCCGCTGGCAGTATATATCTGCTTGGTGCCAGAAGGGCCATTAAATAAGATTGTCTTAGTCCCATATTTATCTTTATATAGGCAAATTAAAAAAAATTGATAAAATACTCAAGATAATGCTCAGCAAGGAATGTACAGGTCGAGCACATCTTACTCATTATGCCGGGAACCCTGAGCATTTTGGATTTCAGAGTTCTCTGGGTTATTTAAAACTGGTTTGGATTTTGATGCTGGAGGGAGAGGGGGATGTTGAAGGGGAGACCGCTAGGCTCATGCTGCAGCAGCACCAATGAGATACATGTTGGGAGATGCTGTGTAACATATTTTTTTTATTAATATCTTGCATTGTATTACTTTGTATTTCTGTAACTTTAACACTTCAATGTTCTTGAACCCAGGACATACTTGAAAACGAGAGAAATCTCAATATATCCTTCCTGGTAAAATCCTTTATAAATAAATAAATAAATAAATATTGTGCAGGGCCAGCACGTCATACGCTGTAGCTGCACAGGATGTCCCAGCCTGTCTTTTGCTGGAGCTGCATCCCAAAGAGGAGTGCCGGAGAAGCCAGAAGGAAAGTAAAAGTTAAGTTCAGGAGACTCCAGTAAACTCTGATTTTTGGGGTCTTCCAGATTTTTGAATTCCAGATAAAGGGTGATCCACCTGTTCTTGCTAGGCTCCATCCTTTCCCTCTTTTAGCTTCTCCTCAGTAGCAAAAATGATACCTGGTCGGCTCTACAATATCTGGTTTGTGTATGTATGGTCCATGTTTCATGCTTGCAGAACGGTCATTGCCACTCCTTACTCTGAATTATTGGCTCCTATACTTTGTAAAGGAGCCATTTATGGTTATTATTATTATTCTTTATTTAAGAAGCACCAGCATATTCCGCAGCGCTGTACAGTGGGTGCAATATAGACAGGGTTATAATACATTAAATAACATTTTACAAACCAGTACAGGAGGAAACGAGGGCCCTATTCCAGTGGGAATTTACAATCTAGTAGGTGGTTAGAATTAGAGGGAAGAGCTATTCCAGGGTAGCTTGTTAGTCTCTTCTAAAGCTGTTATTTCCTACAACCTGATGTTAAGTGATATTGAAGAATCAAAATCACTTAAAAAATTTGAGTAAATCCTCCAAAGTCCATTTATTGACTCTGATCTCATGGGCAAGAGGTTGGCACAATCCACCACTTTCTCTTACTGTGGACAACAGAAGACTGGGACCAAATACTTCAATACATCCCAGTATCCTTCCATGCCCCTCTACAACATCTGCGTGATCCCCTCACACAAAGTTTATGGCAGGATCATGCTTGGCTACATTGAGTCCTCCAGTAGCGGAGCACAGCAGCATTGCACTACCTATCTGTGGCTCCATATTATTCTAACCTGAGCTACTAATACAGCTGCTGGATTGTAATAAGTACAGTAAAAGCAACAAGCAAGGGATACCGGCTTGTGATTATTTTTTTCCCGTACCAGCTACTTGTTATAATGTAATAGGGCCCTCAGTACTACATTATGTGAAGTCCAATAACCCAAATATTGCTCACAAATAGGAATTGATATCTACTTTACAATTGGAAAGTTAACATATGTAGAATCTTTATTATGACATTCTGGCCTTTCCAATGACACATCATTTTTGTTGTCGGAAGAATAGAATGGACGTACAGGGATCCACAGCATCCTCGCATCTCCTCCCACCTGCTGACTGGCGTGCAATTTAGAATAGATGAACGATTCCCCTCCATGACCCACAATGTTGGAGATGTAAGGCGGCTCTCGGTGATTTCCTGCCTATCTGGTGGGACTGTCTCATGATCCAAACGTTCTGGAAAATGGTTCACACTGCAGTCCGTACCATCTCGGATTTGGACATTGAGCTTGCCCCTTCAATATACCTCCTGCTGCAGTTCCCTGCACCCATGAAAGCCATGAAGAGGTCGGTAGTCTTGAGACTAGTGACTGCGGCAAAATTGTTGATCCCACTGCATTGGGGCAAATCGTCGTTGCCCTCCTGGAGAGAATGGGTCGATAGGGTTGAATTACTCCGTAGGATGGACAATCTGGTAGCGAGGGACCTAGGCCAAGTTGAACAATTTGTGCGGAATTGGTTCCATTGGGATACCTACGTGAGCACGGTGCCTGAGAGACGCTTGGGGCGACCTAGCATGTGAGTGGGAGGGATGGAAACTGGCTCACGGAGTGGGAGGTGCACGAATGCAGTTACACTGGCGGATACCAGCGGGGTCCCTTGCCGATACGACTGCAGTAGCCATGCCGCCCGGACCGCTCCTGTTACCCGCCCCTTCTTCCCCCCTTTTTTTGTGTGTTTCTTGTCATCTCTGTATGTTTTTTTTTTTTTTGTTTTTTTTAATTCTTTATTTAGAGAATTATACATAACAAGAAATTCACGAAATCAAACGTAGAAAAAGACAGCCGTCTAGGGCTGGCCAAACTAACTACGGTCAGCCAGTCAGATAATGTAAGATGCAAGTAGTAACAGGTCAATAGGGAATAATAAAAACAAAAAACAAAAGCAAGAAGTCCCAACCTCAGTGAAGGAGGAAAACACAAAAGAAACACATAAGCATGTAGGACTATCAACGTAAATGCCATAAATTGTCCTGATAAATTATACTCAGAGCTTATCTATAGACCAGTGACACGTAAACAGAGAAGAAAAAAGCTGGGGGGGTAAACAATATCGCTCAGGTCTCAGTCTGGCTGAAGTTCCGGAGGGTTCCGGCGAGATGCCCGCCGCTTCAAGGTCGGACCAGGCGGTTTCAGGATCAGTGATGGTGTAGGGGACATTATTATGTGTCACCACCAATGCTCCCGCCAAGCCCCACCGATAACGGATCCCCCTCCGACGAAGAACCGCAGTCACAGGACGGAACCGCCTGCGAGCAAGCAGAGTCTGGAATGGAAGGTCGTGATACAAAGCCAACGTGGAGCCCTCAAATTTCACTGGATCTCTTGCGCCAGGAGCAGACATAAGCTTGACCTTAAATGCTACGTCACGAAAGGCCACCACGACATCACGGGGTGTCCCCTTCAAAAGCGCCGCAGGTTTCCGAACCCTGAATACCGATCCGATCACATCTGGCTTGTCAGGAGGGAGTCCCGCCATCCGAAGGGCCAAACGAGACACATAGGCTGGGAGTTCATCCGACGACACAGAGTCCGGGATGCCTCGGACCCTGACGTTACGACGGCGGTGTCTTGTTTCCAGCATCTCCACAGAGCGGGACAAAAGCTCAACCTGGGATCTTAGACCAGCGACCTGTCCCAACAGGTGAGTATGTTCCGATAGCACTGTAGAAGTCGTCGCCTGCACTGCTGTCACCTGCGCACGGATTGTTGCAACCTCCTCCCGAACCGCCGCCACTTCAGGTTTCCACACCCCCCGGATCTCCCGGAGTTCGTCCAGGATCCTCCGAAGGTCTCTTTTCGTAAGAGGAAGATCATCATCCTCCTCCTGCCGTCGTTCCTCAGGCTGTGTCATACGGGTTTCGAGTGAGGTCGCTCTCGTTTGTTGCGGTTGGGCACCGGACTCAAAACGTCCTGTCGTAATGAAGCCACACTACTGCTGGCTAAAAGCTGGTGTTCCTCAGCCGAATCCCTGTCAGAGAGGCCACCAGCAGTAAGTGAGGCACTCAAAGACGCCGTCAGCGCTGCTTTTCGTTTCTTTTGCGCCCTTTTTTTTGCTGCTGCAGATAGTGGTTGGGAGTCTGGTGTCCGAGATTGTGGGGAGATCCAGGTCATCGCAGAGCTACCACCCGAGTGCCAGGGGTCCTCTTCATCTTCCGAAAAGTCATAGCCCGGGGGGAGGGAGGAGGAGATCGCATCTCCCTTCGAAGTGGACCCACCTCTCATGGAGTCCCGAATGTCCCTCTGTCTGGACCCCAGCTTCTGTGAGCGACCGGTGGGCATGTCACCAAAAGCGCAGGCACAAAGAAGAAGAGCGGTAAAAGGTCTCAGAAATCTCCTTCCAGGCTTCTAAAATGGCCGCTAGTACTAGGCCCCGATTGTGCCGCGGGGGTTAATCCGCTCCGGAGCGTCAATTTCGGGGGGTAAGGAAAACTCACCAAGTCCCCCAGTGCCCCCAGAGACCGTAGAGCGTTTCTCAAGTGCGAGCAAGCGGCGGAAATAACTTTAAAAACCGTGTTTATCACGGAGCTCCTTCAACATGCAGCCGCTCGCTTCCTCAGCTAGCTCCGCCCTCATCTCTGTATGTTTGTACGTCGGTGTCTCTGTTTTATATGCTGTACTCTCTGTGAGTTTGTATGTCGGTGTTTCTGTTTTATATTTTGTATTCTCTGTGTGATTGTATGTCGAGGTTTCTGTTCTATATGTGCTAGCATACTAGACCCCCAACAGTATGTAGGACGACACTAAAGATCTTGGTAATTCCTGTCAGAGGCTGGTCAGCTCTGATATAGCAGCTATGTGCAGTTACTTCTAATGCTTGACTATTGGTCGGTTGGGGTCTTTGAACAATACCATCAAAATGTCTGAACTTCACCATGTCATGAAACCTGTCGTATATGTTGGAGGAACTGTATTTTCATGTGATACATGTACTGTTGGGGAGTATATATATCTGTGTTCATTTACGTTAATAAAAACTTTGATTTAAAAAAAAAAAGAATAGATGAACAATTTATAACTACGGATCGTGTCAACAGCTACACACTTGCTTCCAACATGGGGAAATGAGTCAGTTACTTAAGTAGCACTGTTCTCATAAGTAAAAGCGGGCAATACAGCTGCTTTAGAAAAAAAATTGGACATTTTGTATTTATTTATTTATTTAATATTTTTACATTTTACATGTTTGGTATCTTTGGAAAGGACCGACTCTGGCCTTTCAAGTGACACCTCACTTAACCTTTTTGGGGGTAAAGAATTGGTATACAGGGGTCCTAAGGACCCAGCCTTTCCTTTCACCAGCTGACAAGCTTATATTTTTGATGACCACTGTGCAATTATGCATTGTGTCAACTCCTCCACACTTGTTCCTAGTGTGGGGACTGACAAGGTGCTTTATTGCAGCATTGTTCACTTTATAGCTGAAAAGTGCATAATGCCGCTGTCTGTAGAAAAAAAGGGAAAATTGTATTTTATGATTATTAAATTTACACTCTATTTGGTCATGTTTGAAATAACTGGAAAGGTGAGACCCAGGCCTTTCCAATGACACCTTTTTTGACCTTGTGGAACATATGGTACTGGAGATACAGGGTGAAAAGGACCCCTGCATCTGCAGTAAAGGGAGTATACCTGCCAAACAGGGATTCTGACCTAATTTTGCTCTTACATGCTAAAATCAGTGGTCAAGGGGAAGTCCCACTGTAAGGGTGATGTCTGCCCATTGTGGTTGAATCCCCAGTTTTAAACTGAGCTACAGGGTTGAGACAGCACTTTGTGTGTGTCCTTCACACAAAAATAAACAATTATGTAATCCCACAATAGATGCACATGAAGCAGTTTATTCAGGTACAGCTTGCATGCAGCTCACATAAATTTATGAACTGAGAGATCACTAACCTTGCAGTTGCTGCAAGATTTAAAACGATGTATTGCATATACTCAAAATTAACATTTTTTTTCAGTTATCATCCCTTTACAATAAGAGAAAGGGGGGTTTGTGAGAGTCCTGAGGACGAGCAACAGCACTAGTGGCCTGCTCTACGGTGGGGCCCGCTCAGGTCTCACGAGGTTTTAGCTTGCTTGTGCCATAACAGGGATGAATGCTCCATATGCAAATCAGCCTGCTCTCACCCAATGAGGGTGGCCAGTACTGATTGCAATTTGTATTATTCATATGCGGCAGGAAGGAAATCAAGGCAGGTCACCTGGGATTCCTTCTTGATTTCTTACCTGTAGCATATGAATTCTACATGGTGCGTTGTTGCATTTTTAAGGCACTGCCCATCAGCATGAATAAATTATGTGTGTCCAAGAAAAGATGGCCAATCTGGCAACCCAAATGCCTGGCAGAGGAGTTGTATAAAGTGCTGGTCTTCAAATGCTACAAAATCCCCATATGACTCTTACAGCAGATAGCAATGGTTCCATTGACGTGTGTCACTTTGAACTTGGGTTACATGAGCCTAGAAATGTATTTTGGAGGTGCAGGCCTTATGTTCTATATTATTTCCCTGCCCCCTCTTATGTTGAAATCACCCCGTGCCTGTGACTGATGATGAAGGGTGTTTGTGTATTCTGTGTTATGTATGAATAATGATATTGTCTATCTGTCTATCGTTACAGTCCATGTGTATCTGTTGCTATCTGCTGATACTTTGCTGGTCATATGTTATCCTTTTCCAGCATCCACTCTCAGGAATGTGTTAATTATCTGTGTATGTTTGAGTGGTCTTTGTTAATCTGCCTTGTCATGCAAACACTGCCCCATTATCTGGTATTTTAGACTGTAATCCTGTTAAACATCAACAACTGTCATTGTTCTATCCTGTCTAGAAACTTTGACGCAATTTTTATCTCACTCTGTACCAGTTCTGATTATGTCTAACACTCCGAGAAGCATACTGAAGGGTCTTCACATTATCAGCACTCACAATGTCATGATAGGGGAGGGATTTTGATGAGGGGCAGTAGGAGGTCAGGTTGTTATTTTCCATTGGCCTCTAGCCCCACCTGGAACTTTATATATTTAACCAAATAAAAGGTGTTCAGTTGTTTGTTGCTGTTATAAAACTCACAGAGCTACAGCTTTGTCTTATTTCTGGGGGATGCCAGCAAGGCTCTTTACATGTACCTGTCCTTAAGCTTCATCTAAGGACTGGAGGAAGGCATGAGAGTCTGCTGCAGAGAACACGGGAGTTAAGAAAGGACAGATGTGACTCAGTGGGGGTACTGAGATCAATTACAGTCCCAAACACAAATTCCATCCAATATAACAGATAAACTGAGTCTTAAGAACAGCAACACTGTTATTTTGAAAAGCATGAGACCCCTGAGCCACAGAAAATGCATTCACATATCCAGTGACAATGGACTCACTCACAGGGGGTTATTCACTAACTGCCTTTGCTTACGTCTTGGCAAACATTGATGAAAATCACAGTTGTTACAACCATGATGAGCTTCAGTGATCCAAACAGGGAAATTTAATGGTCGGTGACATTTCATTCATTAAACTTTGACTACCATCCTTTGAATTTCCCTCTCTGGAATGCCAAAGTTTACTATGATTGCATAAATGGTGACTTTAGCCGCTGTTGCCAACAACAGTAAATAACGATAATTAGTGAATAACCAAATTATTGATATATATTTTTTTAAATATATGTTTATTTGCATATCAATACAATTAGAGAGTTCTGGACATGGTCAAAGTGTAATAAATATGCTTATTTTATGGGCAGAGCTACACTGAAATAAGTATTAAAAGTATTGTGTTTTTTTGTGCCAGAAGAAATGGATGTGTTTAAAAATGACCGGCTAGAACCATAAGTGAACATGGAGGGAAGGAGTGGTGGCAATATAATCGATGCGAGAAGCATAAGTAGTTAAAATGCTTGAGTGGCATTTAATGTGATGCAGATTTATTTCAACATCGTTTCATTACTTCTTTCTTTCTGACAACAAACCCAACTAAAACATAATGTACGCTTTGATGGAGAGCTGGAGACATTCTTTAAAATTTTCAGTTAATGTGACACTGTCATCAGTATCTGGTAGAGACACATTATTTATCTGGTAGAGACACATTATTTGACTAATGGGTCACAGATGACTTGTCTGCAGGGTCATTTTCATATTTCTCTTATTCCAATTGTATGTTAATGAAGGACATCATTTGATTTGTTCTTGAGACTATTATATCTTACCTATTATTCTTGCACCATATTTCACCTAAATTTCAGAATAAAATTATACTATTTTATATGTCTAGTCTTGTAAATGTGATCTAAAACAGTGTTTTAAATCCTTGTACATCAAACAACATTCACATCTGCTGACACATTTATTTTTAAAGATACTTTTATTGAATATTAAAAATACCTTATATGCATAGAACTCCTAAGGCTAGGGTCAGACGAGCGCAGTATTAACGTGCGTTTAGCAGCACTAAATCACGGCCGTGCTAGCAGCAAATGACGTCCAATGCCGGGCAGCATACGAAGAACGGCCGCACAGAAGTGCGGCCGCGCAACGCAAGTGGCAAACTAACGCATTTTTTCGAGAAGGTGATACCGCTAGTACTGACATACAGAGTGCGCTGCGTCCGCTAGCGGCATGTGTGCTTGATTAGGAGAAGTCAGACGCTGCTAATGTCCGGCCAACATAACGTCCAGACACAAAAAGTGTTTTATTGATGATCCGTACAAAATCACGGACGAAAATTCGCATCGTATGACCGCTATAGCATATTCCGTGAAAAAATGCGTCCATTCGTTCGAACGCACTTTTTCACAGACAACGCGAAAAATGCGTTATTCTGACCCTAACCTAAAGACTGGCACTCCAGTCTGACCTGGACCTCAATCTAATTTTATCAGCTGACTTTTTTTTATAAAAAAAAATAATGGCTGCTTACGGATGATCAACTGAATCTGGATCAGCTGAAAAACTTTGGCCCAAACCAATATTCGCAAAAATACCAATGGTCCGAAGTTTGGGTGGAAAAACACCCGAAAATGTTTATTTTTGCCAGCATCATACTGATTTTTGCCTTTAAATATGACTATTAGAAAAACTTGGGGCTATATTACAAAGCTGGTGCTAACTTAATCAGAGCTGTTGTAAACTTCCCAGAGCCATTATAGCCTATGGAGGTTTTAAGTTTAAAACATCTCTGGTTAAGGCTAGGGTCAGACTGAGGCAGTGCGAACGCGCGTGCAGCCGCACTTAATCACGGCCGCACTAGCAGCAGATGCCAGGCAATGACGGCCAATATACGAAGTACGGTCGCACAAAAGTCCGGCTGCGCAACGCAAGTGGAAAATGAACGCATTTTTTCGAGAACGTGAAACCGCAGGTACTGACGTACAGAGTGCGCTGCGTCCGCTAGCGGCCTGTGTGCGTGATTAGGAGACGTCAGACGCTGCTAATGTCCGGCCAACATAACGTCCAGACGCAAAAAGTGTTTTATTGATGATCCGTACAAAATCACGGACGAAAATGCGCATCGTATGACCACTATCACGTATTCTGTGAAAAAATGCGTCCATTCGTTCGAACGCACTTTTTCACAGACAACATAAAAATGCGTTCGTCTGACCCTAGCCTAAGTTAGCACCAACTATGTAATATAGCCGTTGATGTTTAAAAGAAGATTTTAGTCTAAAGTACGTCCCTCTATTTCTCTGCCTGAAACTCCATGTATCACTACCTTTCTGCCATTTGATTTTTTTTTGGCAATTGGCATACTGATAAATTCTATTTGAATCAATATAGCTTATATTCGCCTTTAAAATTTTAGCTTTAAGGGCTGATATTTGATCTGAATCAGTGGTTCCCAACCATGGTCCTCAAGTACCCCTAACAGGCCAGGTTTGCAGATATCTGAAGCACAGCACGGGTGATATGATTTGCTGCTCAGTGATTGCAGGATTCAGTCTGCATTTCCCCAAGGTGATCTGCAAAATCTGGCCTGTTAGGGGTACCTGAGGACTAGAGTTGTGAACCAGTGATCTGAATGACTATCAGGAATTGAAATACCAGTAAACTCGAATTTGAATCTCCCGAACTGAAAAAAAATGTCCAAAAAAGGTCCTAATTTCAGCCATTGGGACGAAGTAAATTGAGTCCATAGTCTGTTATAGGGAGCCAGTAAAAGGAAATATTGAAAACCCTTATTTGCTGCTTGTTACTATCTCTATTATGGCCTAGCTATTGTGGAAGCTATTGAACCTTTACAACATAATGTCACGGCGGAACCCGGCGTGAGCCATGGTGAGGCTCATATTCAGGTTTAACTCCTTAGTGACTAGGTGGTTTTGCAAAAGTCCGTCCAAAAGTACTCACTGCTGTTTTTACCTTTCTACGCTGTTTGTGTTTAGGTCAAATTTTCCTCTTACTCGTTTATGGAACCCAAACATATTATATACAGTTTTTCCCACCATTAAATGGACTTTCTAAAGATATCATTATTTCCATCATATTGTGTAATTTACTATAAAAAAGAATTATGAAATATGATGAAAAAAATTGAAAAAACACACTTTTTCAAAATTGAATCCCCAAAATCTAAAAGACCCCGGCTAAATAGTTTTGAAATTTTGTCCTGAGATTAGAAATACCCAATTTTTAATTGTTTTTGCTTTTTAACCCCTTCACTGCTGAACCATTTCACCTCTGCACGCTTAGCTCATTTTGACCGTTTTATGCTCATCATTTTTAGATGCCAGCTTAAGTCCTATTTTATTAAACCCCCAGACAATTTATTTATTTATTTATTTTAAACTATATTATTATTTAAATTTTTTTATTTTTTTTTACAACAAACCTAGTCATGTTTGCTATTATTGGAAATGCCATGACCAGGCCTCTACAATTATATAAAACATGACCCTCTATCTGCCAAGGATTTGGAAATACAGGGACCCTAAAGATCCCCCTATCTCCACTTGGCAGCTAGAGCGTTAACTAGTCCACTGAAGTCCTCACACATATGATGAGGATGTCAGTGGGTGGGGTGACCCTTAGGCTTGGCTGATATATTCCAAGATGTCAGCGACGTTCGGCAATGAATGGGTTAATGATGGACACCGCTGAAAAGGGGAGACTCTCTACTTTCTAGCAGTGCAATTTGTTAATTTCTAGGTGCAACGGTTGGTTCCAAAGTAGCCCCCCCACCCTTCCACCTTTTTCACTGCAGGCATTGCGGGGGCACCTGGCAATGACATCATGATGATGTCACCGCGACTGCCAGGCCCCTTCAAAAGGCGAGGCAGACTCCAGGCCTGCCAGAACGCCACGGGAGCCCAACAGGGAGGTGGGTATCGGGAGGGAGGTTAGGAGACCCTGACTTATTATATACGTCAGTGGGTCTAAAGGAGACTTCCCGATCGGATGTGCATAGTACATCAGTGGTCTGGAAGTGGTTAAAAGCCCAAATTGCAGGACGCACCACTACAGACAACAAGTATACTGACAGGAGGTGAGGATACCACAAGGCTGGGCAGAGACTCCTGCACTGCACAAGCAAAAGTAATCCCTAAGGCCCCGTTCACACTGCGATTTATTGTGTAGATTTTGCTGCAAAATCGTGGCAAAATCCACGTGATGTCGCGCTATGTCGCGCTATGTAGCATCTCCAATGCATTTCAATGGAGCTGTTCACATCTTGCCGCGCGACGTCGCACGTCACGTGTCGCGGTAGCATGTCGCTGGTACATGACCCTTTTTTTGCGATTTGCATTTTGCGATTTCCATTGGTGGTGTTTTGCAAAATCGCAATGTCACGCGACATCGTGCAGCATTATCGCGCGACGTCGCGAATATGACAATCGCGTGGAAAAACACAATATTTTCAAATCGCAAAGTGTGAACAGGGCCTAACACTGACAGGCCGGTCTTTAGAGTAGCCAGATCTGACCTAGGAAAAAATACCACAAGGTAGTGCAGAGTCTCAGGCGATAAGCAGTATATACTAGGATCCTTACAGAAGGTAATCATCACAGCAAGGGTTAAGGCACAATCATAGAGAATAACCATGGGTCAGAAAACCAGAGAAGGACATCAGACTAAGTCATGAGTTGGTACACAGGAAATCAGCACACAAAGGATAATGAAGGCCTGAAGCACCTAAGGCGTAGGGCCCTTAAGTTTCCTCTGATGCCAGGACGCAGGGAGGATTTTTCTAGAAAGGATTTGCAGCGTGTGAGGAGATTGAGTGGGAGTGGTGTGGGAGGAGTCACCAGGAGGGTACTTAAGGCGCGTGAGGAGAGGCTCTGCGTGCCTTTTTCTCCTGAGGTAGAGCTGTGAAAATCTGAGCTGCGTCAGAGAACGTTTTTTTTTGTCGGCTTTTTGCCTTTAAAAATTGTCTTTGTGGATGGCGGAAGGAGGTGAACTGGAGTCGCTATTGGAGGAAGTGCGGGAGGCGGCTCGGCATAGTGGTATGGAGTGGGCCAGAGGAAGCCTGTCGAAAGTGCTGGCGGCATATTCGGAAATGGGAGCTCGGCCTGTCAGGATTTCGAGGCCTCCGGGGCGGTTCAGTCCGGGAGGCGAATCCAGTGGTGAATCGGCGGCTGAGAAGTTGAGATTGGAGACTGTGAGAGGCCGAGGACGGTTAGTTCACCGGATGTTGGCTGGTGGTGACGCAGATGGGAATGAGGCTGGCGTGAGCGCTTCCAGACGTGTGGAAGTTCCAATGGTTTGGGAGAGGAATCCGCAGCCGGTTAGTGGTTTCCAGGCTGGTGGAGTCGGTGGAGTTGGAGTGAGGGGTTCGGAAACTGTGGCACAGGAGGTTCCAGGAAGTTCGGGTGGACCTTGTGTGGTAACAGGTAATGGAAATGGTGGTGATGTGAGTTCTTCCATGTCTTTTTTACAGGGGGCCTTTGAGGCTTGGTCGGTTTCACCAGGGGGTGTGAACCAGGGAGTGGATTTGGCTCAAGCATGGAAGGGTGCAGGTGGGCCAGTTGGGAGAGCTGGTGGAGCTCTTGGTGGTGAAGCTATGGCTTCAAGAGGACCGAGTGGCGTGTTGGGTTCACTCGGTGAGTCCGCAGGGGTGGCGGATGTGGCCAGAAGGAATGCTTACTTGTCATTTTCTGGTCCTTTGGGGTTCCATTTGAAACAGGAGGTTAAGGAAGGCTTTTGGCGGGGTGAGTATGTGGAGCTTTTTTCCCTGCTTCCTTTGGATGAGGTGGCTGGAGTTAAAGATGATTCGTCTAAGGACGGTTTAAAGGAAGAAGAGGAAAGGAAAAAGAGGTATCAGAGGATTTCTAAGTCATTTGGGAATTGGCTCCGGGCTTTTTGTATTTTGGCAAGTGTGGTTGGGGAGAAGAACCCACAGCACTGTTCGAATCTTTTTTGTTATGTGGACGGAATTTGGGAGGCTTATCGGATTTATGGTGGTTGGGCGTGGTGGAAATACGATGAGCAGTTTAGGCAACGTTTGGTGGCTCACCCAGGTATGGGGTGGGATCAGATGGACATAACGCTGTGGTTGCGTTTTATGGGGGCTCAGAAGGCTTTGCCCTTTCCAGTGGGTGCCGGTGGGGGAGGGGTCAGTTCTCCACTGGCAGGTGTTAAAAAGGGACCATGCTGGCAATTTAAAGAGGGTCAGTGCGGTGGTGTCGGCGGTTAATTCTTTGCCGGCTTCATCATTGCCAGTCATCAGATTGCTGAAGAGGTTTGCGTTGCTTTGTCTTAAATTTAATGTTTTATGCAGGGCACGACATGTTCCGGGTCACCTTAACTCAGTGGTGGATGCTTTGTCTCATTTTTAGTGGGACAGGTTTCGTTCCCTGGCTCTGTTGGCGGAGGAGGTGGGCACCCCTTGTCCGGAGGGCCTTTGGTACCTAGGCTCAGAATTTTTGGAAGATGGGTGAGAGGTTCTTTGTCTGAGTCCACTTGGAAGGCCTACTCGTGAGTTTGGAGGGATTGGGATGCATTGACTGAACGGTTCAGGTACATTTCAGTGGGTGGATTGGATGAGGAGAGTTTGCCTAGGGCATACCTCATTCGGTTATTCGAATCAGGGGCATCTCCTGGGGTAGTACGGCGGTCATTGGCCTCCTTGGCTTTCCTTTTCCAGGTATCGGGGAAAAGAGATGTCACCAAGTTTTTTGTTATCAGGTTTGAGTGGGTGAGCTGGTGTGCAATTCTAGGAGAGGGAGGTGGTGGTTTGGGAGCTGATGCGGTTTGGTTGGGAGTTAAGGAAATTGTTATTTGGGTTTCTAACTCCAAGACTGATCAGTTGGGTACGGGGCGTAGAGTTGGTTTATCCAGTGTGGATAACTGCGTGGTTTGTCCAGTGAAGAACGTTAAGGAATTTTTGGAGATACGGGTGGAGTCTGGAGTGGCCTTTTTATGTCACACGGACGGGGCAGCTTTATCGAGGTATCAGTTTGTTACCATTTTTAAGAAGGGTTTGTTGAGTTTAGGGAGAAATCCAGAGGAATTTGGTTCTCACTCTTTTCGTATTGGGGCAGCAACAGAAGCTTCGAGGTTGGGTTTGTTGGCAGCGGAAATTCAAGAATTGGGAAGATGGAACTCGAGGGCTTTTCAGTCCTACGTGCGTCCAGGTTTGGTGTTATGAATTTTGGAAACACTTGTTAATGCTGGCAGGTTATGTGGAGAAAAGTTTGCTGTATGATCTGTTCTGTTCTGTTTTTCACTTTTATAAAAAAAAAAGAATCAAACTTTTACATGGAATATGAATTTATATCTTTTACATGGAATATGAATTTATACCTTTTAATATGGAATATATATATTTATTCTATTTTATCTTTGTATATCTGTTTGTTGTTTGTGGAGGAGTGTGGGGGTTGGAGGATTTGGAGGCGAGGAGTATGGTCATTGTTTATGTTATGTTTTCTTTGCAGGTATGAACATCGTTTATTTGGTGGGGTGTGTAGTGGTTTGGCGGAGAGTCTTTTCTTTTTCCTGAGTATTTTGTGTGCTGGAGATGTTGGTAATTTATATTGTTTTTTTGCGGATCCTTCGAGAGTTGTATGGACCGTTGGAGATTCGTTGTTTTTTTGGGAGAGGAGAAGGGCGTTGGTGCGAACATCTGGAGTACAGATGGGTTTGCATGGGTCGGCAACACGGGTACGGTGGTTCGGAATCCGTGGACTCCTATGGGAGGAATTTAAGCCAATGGTTTTGGGTGCCCTTAGGCACGTGAAGTTCCCAATGTGCTGGTAGTATGCATGGGAGGGAACGATTTGGGTGTGGTCCCTCACGGAAAGTGGCTGAAGCAGATGAAGGCAGATCTGCGGCAGCTGAGGGATTTAGGTGTGGTCCCTCTTGGTGTGCTGCTGGAGCAGATGCAGGCAGATCTGCGGCAGTTGAGGGATTTGGGAGTGGTCCCACATGGAAAGTTGCTGGAGCAGATGAAGGCGGATTCGGGGCAGTTGAGGGATTTGGGAGTGGTTCCTCATGGAAAGCTGCTGGAGCAGATGCAGGAGGATCTGCAGCAGTTGAGGGAGTGGTCGCCAACAGTGGTGGTGTGGTCCGAGGTGATGCCAAGCATGGCGTGGAGGTGTTCACCTAAATGATGTGGGAAAGGATCTGTTCATCCTGGGACTCAAGGAGGGGATTGAACAAGCTCTGTTTTTTCTTGGTGGGGGAGCTCTCCCATAAGGGGGTTATGTGAGGAGTTCGTGGCGGGGGCTTGTAGGCAGTGCTGGCTAGGGGTTCCTTTTTAGTTAGGATAATTTTGGTCAGATGGTTGGGAGTTGGAAAGTTTTTGTGGTTGGTTGGTTTGGAGGTGTGTGGTGGTTGTGGGGAGTCCTTTTTCAGCACTGGGTTATTGTTTTAATTTTGTTATGGGAATTTTTATGTTGTGGTGGTGGGTTTATTGTGTGGAGTTTTTAGCTGTGGCCTATATATAATAAATATATATATTATTCCACAGTTATGTGTTTGTGTAATTTTGAGTATTTATTGTCTCCCTGCGTGCGACTCGGTCATCAGTAGGCGATTTATGAAGGCCTGAAGCACCTAAGGCATAGGGCCCTTAAGTTGCCTCTGATGCCAGGACGCAGGGAGGATTTTTCTAGAAAGGTTTTGCAGCGTGTGAGGAAATTGAGCGGGAGTGGTGCCAGGAGGGTACTTAAGGCGCGTGTGAAGAGGCTCTGTGCGCCTTTTTCTCCTGAGGTAGAGCTGTGAAAATCCCCACCCTCCCACCCTGTTTTATTTAATTCCGGGTTGGGTTGGTTAGAGTATTAGTTTTGTTGGGCTCCTTTTGTCACGGTGGGGGCTTGTAGGCAGTGCTGGCTAGGGGTTCCTTTTTAGTTAGGATATTTTAGTCAGATGGTTGGGAGTTGGGAAGTTTTTGTGGTTGGTTGGTTTGGAGATGTGTGGTGGTTGTGGGGAGTCCTCTTTCAGCACTGGGTTATTGTTTTAATTTTGTTATGGGAATTTTTATGTCGTGGTGGTGGGTTTATTGTGTGGAGTTTATAGCTGTAGCCTATATATATTAGAAACATAGAAACATAGAAACATAGAAAAATGTCGGCAGATAAGAACCTTTCGGCCCATCTAGTCTGCCCAATTACATGGATACTTAACCTGGATTTATCTTTTGTTTAGGATAGCCTTATGCCTATCCCATGCCTGCTTAAATTCAATTCAATAATAAATATATATATTATTCCACAGTTATGTGTTTGTGTATTTTTGAGTATTTATTGTCTCCCTGCGTACGACTCGGTCATCAGTAGGCAACTTAAGCAGAAAACAAAAGCACAGGAAAGGAAAACCACAAAATAAACCACACAGGAGCAGGAAGGGAAAAAGCAAAAATGAATAACCAAAATAAACAAAGGACCCGTCGGCTGGATTAACAAACAGACAATGAAAAACAGAACCAAATATACACTTGAACAAAATCTACAAACAGATCAGGAGCTTGCTGGAAGCAGGAACACAGAGAAACAGTAACTAGGAATGACTCAAAATCACAAAGCAAAGCACCATGGGAGCAGCACCCTTAAATAGGGAGTGGGTTAGTGCAATGACAAACAGGTGATTGAGAGCTGAATCTAAGAGAAAACTCCTGGACTGGAAACCAGTAATGACAGGGTAAGAACTAAAACCCAGACTGGATCAGCTCTCATACAGGGGACAGGAATGAAAACATGACGCATACAAGCAGCAGCATTGTGAGCCGGCACTGGTATCAATTCCATGAGTCCTAGAACTAAGAGGGGTCGTGCTAGGGATGTGGAAGGACTATGGGAATAATTTGTTCCTTATGTTCCACTGTATACAGTCAGAAAAAGGCAACGAATTGCACCGACCTCTGCACTGTGGGATCAGAGGCAAGCATGGGATTTTTAAAGCTACTTGTTTAATTGTTTTATAAAGTTTTCCACTAAAGCAAAAATCACTTAACACCAGGGTCTCTAAAGCAGTATTCACCATGGAAAAGCTTGTTATTCTCCAATGTTTCATTGTGAAAACGTCCTGTATAAAGTACTGTAGGTGTTAACTTACAGAAAGGAGCCAGTAAACCTCTTAAAGAATAGCACTTGAGCCACCTAATTAACGATGGGAGCCGCTAGGAATAACGACCCCACTCGTTAACTTAATGGCTCGGTTGGAATAGGAATCATGTATGCTGCATTTATATAATATATTTTTGTATAACGCAGAATATATATAATAATTACAGGGAACTGAAAATGCATGGAGAAAGTTAGATTTTTGTATTTTTTTTACCTTGTTTTTTTATGACTTGTTTATGTAAATTCTACTGAGCAAGGAGTATCGCTGGCACATTATATAATGAACCAATTCAGGCTTCTCATTTCCTGTTTTTGCATAAGTGACTGTCTATTTACATATTAAAAGAGTTTTACGTGTATTCGTGATATTGATTTTTATATATTGATATTGAAAAAACAGTGCTGCAATAAATTTTACTTTATTTTATCCTGCCGACTTTTCGTCTGTGACATATCCCGGTAATCCAATATTTCATCTATGGACCAGGTTATCACCACGGATGGTTGCTGGTAGGACGGGCTGGTGAGATCATATCCACAGATATATGCCTATATAGTCCAGAGCCGACTTTATGGGGCTCAGAAAAAAGTGAGTTGAATACTTTCTCTCTGGAAACCAGGTGTCATAAGGATGTACTGCGCAATGTATGTCTCCTATTATGTTTTCTAGATTATCTTGAAGTATTACTCACTGGACACTTGGCGTAAGCGCGAGGACTCTACCCATTATTTTATATATTGATATTGCATGTGTGAGACTGAACGAGGCAGAAGCATATGTAGACTTAGTTAAGCATTCTAAATGCACACACACGGAAAGCGTATATATGCTAAGCAAGAGTTAAATTTCAGAGTTTTCTATATTGAGTCTATTTCCATTTCTATAGTAACAGCAGTAACCGAGATTTTTATATGGGTACCTAATAATTAGAAAGTGCTAGAAGGTATAACAATATAATGAATCAAAACTGATAGACTTGAAGGTTTCCATAGAAACAGGTATAATTATGATAATCGGTTTCTGGCATACCCTCAGAAGGGTATACATTTTGTTAGATGCAATAAACATTAGACACTATTTAGTGGGATGTGTATGTGAGTCAGAGAAATTGTTGAATAAGAATCCTAAGCACTTTATTCATAATAAATTACTTTCAGAGAATATTTTAAATTGTGTTTATAGTTTGGGTAAAAAGTATAAAAAGTCAGTGAAGATTAAAGAACTTTAAATTATAATCATATACAGATAGATTGGTAGATGGATAGAGAGATAGATATGGTAAAGGACAACGTATATGTGAGTATGTCATTGTACAAAAGAGAAAGTGTGAAAGTAATATAGTAAAATAACATTCTATTATCAGCTGAATACAGTAGAAGTAACATCACTGCACTACAACCATAGAGACGCAGGTTCGAGGTTGCAGCACCTCTCTATCAAGTTTCTTTGGGCAAGACACCTACAGGGTTATACAGAGAAAGGTGAAAATCAGGTGAACTGGCAGGAGAAGAGAACAATTTAGACCAAATAGCCAATTTGGAAAGTGAGATAAATGGGAAAAAATTTCTAGCTTGAGTATTGTGACCTAGATTTTTCAGTTCTCCTGTCATTCTCCTGAGTTTCACCTTTCTTTGAATAGACCTGTTAATGTGACATACTTGCCCGCCACACAATATTGGCTACACAGCAAATGGTTACGACTCTGCTCTAGAACCAAGGAGAAACAGGTTTGAATCCTAATCAGACCTCCTGACCAGCCTGTATCTCCACTACAACCATGGAGAAGCACGGTTAGCCACACCGCCGTGTCTCGGCTCTACAACTGCAGAAAGCAGATACAGATCCTGGTCAGAACACCTCATCTTGGACAAAATCCAAAATTATACTACCTCACAATATATGTATCCCTTAGATTGTAAGATCCCTAAGAACATATTCCCAACCATTTGGTATCATCCTTGTTCTAATGTATCACCTCCTTGTTGAGCACTGCAAAATATGTTGTTGCTATATAAAGTATAATAATGCAATTAGGCACGTGTGTTTACATTACCATATAAAACACTAGTTTTCTGTTGAAATACAGTGACCTCCTCGTTGAGGAAGCATTTGCATAACCAGCAAAGTTATTAATTCAGGCATATATGGATTTCTATTTCAGGACATGCAGTTGCAGTAATTTTTGTAGTCTGATCAATTCAAATATTAGCAGCTATGAGATAATGGCCTCTTTTTAAGTGTCTTTGTGTTTAATTCCATTTCAAATTAAGTTCCTTCCCCTGATTAATTGGATGGTCATTGTTATCTAGCTACAAATTATTTGACAAAATATGTTAATACCACACTCTAAGGCCATAGTATGGTCAGCTGTAAGGTCTTGGATTCTTTTCTTCAATGTTTTTAAAAATTATGACCCAAACTCAATTAAGTATGGTAAAATGACAAAATACTAAGGGCCCTATCATCTCCTTAATACTAGCGCTAGTGCTCACATCAGTCAGTGTTAGTGATAGGTTAATTGAGGTGATAGCGTGCCGCAAAGATCACCTCCCGATCGCTAATGGGTTTTTTTGGGGTTTTTTTTGAGAAACTATTTTACCAGGAAGGATACATTGAGATTTCTCTCGTTTTCAAGTACGTCCTGGGTGGCGAGTGTGTACCGTTAGGTGTCTTGCCCAAGGACACTTACTGGAGAGGTGCTCTTGCTGGAATCAAACTCATGTCTCCACAGGCTCTCTCCACGCAGAGCAATGATGTTACCTCTACTTGTTAGCGAATCGGTATTAGTGCTTTTTAGCACTTTGATCTCCCTATACTTAACATGGGGAGCGCAAAGAGTAAACAAGCAGTAATTAGTGTTAGGATCACAAAGTCCTAATGCTAATTACTAACTGCTGCGGCTAACTTAAAATTTAGCTACAGCTTAGAGCTGTAACTAACTGATCCCGTTTCTGGAGAAACAGCAGCAGCTGGAATCCCCCAAAAAATTAGATACTCAACTCTCATCCAGCGGCGAGAAAGACGGCCCGATCTGCTGCTTCTGGCAGCCGGGAGCAGCGTGAGACTTGGAAAAAAGTCCCCAGTCTCCCTCCGTGATCACTCCCCCAACCTGCAGGATCTCGCAAGAGGCAAGATCCTGTAGGTCATGTGACCTGGCAGCAGAAGCCTCCATGGAGTTCTATGGACTCAAGGAGGCGATGCTTGCGACGGTGCGATAGTGCTGCCCTCAGTATCCTGGAGGCTAGCAGCCATCCATGCTGGATTCAGCGCCTGTCTCATAATTTACTTCTAAAACTGGGACGCTAAGGGGAAATTTGCGACTGCAAATTTTTCCCCTTAGTATAACCCAGTTTTAGCTCAGGGCACATGATAGTGGCCTAAGGATCTGCAAGCCTTCAATATATCTAAAGATTAAATAGCACGCCTTAGCTCCCTGTATATTTTATGTATTTAAGCAGCAGTGGTAAAGATCCTGCAAGTGGAGCACCTGCACAGGGAGAAAATATATCTTCAAGAATGCCTGCCAAGATTATATGTATCTTTCTCTGCCTCTATCCATACATTATAATAAACAAACTTCATGGTGCACCATCATTTGTGGTTGCTATGTGATTTGTTCGCTTTTTGCAGGACACTTAACTGATCCTATCATTCTCAGATGAAATGATAGAAATATCTGAGTTATTATCGCTGCTACCCATTTGCTGGTTATAGAATATTTTTTTCCGTTTGGCAATAATTACTTCATATAATGGACTTAATTTGTCTGAAAAGGAGCAAAACTATTTAATAGTAATATGTGTTTATGTGTACTTGTTTATATATATACACTGTATATATACAGTTGTGTTCAAAATTATTCAACCCCCAATGAAATTGAGTGTTTTGGCCAGTTTGACATTGATTTTGATCATTCAGTCATCTTGCTTACAATTAAATCAAAGAGGCACGTGTAGGTCAGACAAATATAACATAACATTTATAATGAAATAACCACAAATGTCTTTTCTGTGCTCACATCATTATCAGTTTTATTCAACCCCCAAGTGACATTCAATCTTAGTACTTAGTACAACATCCTTTTACAGTTATAACAGCTTTTAAACGTGAAGCATAGCTTGACACAAGTGTCTTGCAGCGATCTACGGGTATCTTCGCCCATTCGTCATGGGCAAAAGCCTCCAGTTCAGTCACATTCTTAGGCTTGCGCACTGCAACTGCTTTCTTTAAGTCCCACCAGAGGTTCTCAATCGGATTTAAGTCAGGTGACTGCGATGGCCACTCCAAAATGTTCCAGCCTTTAATCTGCAACCATGCTCTAGTGGACTTGGAGGTATGCTTGGGATCATTGTCCTGTTGAAAGGTCCAACGTCTCCCAAGCCTCAGGTTTGTGACGGACTGCATCACATTGTTATCCAATATCTCCTGGTACTGAAGAGAATTCATGGTACCTTGCACACGCTGAAGCTTCCCTGTACCTGCAGAAGCAAACAGCCCCAAAGCATGATTGACCCCCCGCCATGCTTCACAGTAGGCAAGGTGTTCTTTTCTTCATAGGCCTTGTTCTTCCTCCTCCAAACATAGCGTTGATCCATGGGCCCAAACAGTTCTAATTTTGTTTCATCAGTCCACAGAACACTATCCCAAAACTTCTGTGGTTTGTCCACATGACTTTTGGCATACTGCAGTCGACTCTTCTTATTCTTTGGAGACAGCAAGGGGGTGCGCCTGGGAGTTCTGGCATGGAGGCCTTCATTACGCAGTGTGCTCCGTATTGTCTGAGCTGAAACTTCAGTACCCACATCTGACAAATCTTTTCTCAGTTCCTCAGCAGTCACACGGGGACTTTTCTCCACTCTACGCTTCAGGTAGCGCACAGCAGTCGAAGTCAGCATCTTCTTTCTGCCACAACCAGGTAGTGTTTCAACAGTGCCCTTTGTCTTGAATTTGCGAATGATGCTTCCTATGGTCTCTCTTGGTATGTTTAACATCTTTGCAATCTTCTTATAGCCATTGCCCTTCCTGTGAAGAGTAATCACCTCTTCTCTTGTCTTCCTGGACCATTCTCTTGACTTCACCATGTTTGTAACCACACCAGTAAATGTCTAGAAGGAGCTGAGTATCACAGTCATTTTAAAGCTGCCTAATTGGTGCTTATTATGCTTTATTGCTGCTCCGTGACATCTACAGGTGTTTTCAATACCCGATTGAAAACACTTGAATGAACCTCTGTTCTTCAGAGTGGTAGTCTTTAAGGGGTTGAATAATTGTGTCAATGAAGAAATCACAAAAGAAACATTTACTACTGTATTACAAAACCAATTGATGTAATTTTAGTTGCATATGGTTCTTTAAAAAGTCCTTGTAGGATTTCATTCTGAATACAATTACAAATGTACACTAAATTCCCTAAAACCCTTTACAGCATTGGGGGTTGAATAATTTTGAACACAACTGTATATATATACAGTTGTGTTCAAAATTATTCAACCCCCAATGCTGTAAAGGGTTTTAGGGAATTTAGTGTACATTTGTAATTGTATTCAGAATGAAATCCTACAAGGACTTTTTAAAGAACCATATGCAACTAAAATTACATCAATTGGTTTTGTAATACAGTAGTAAATGTTTCTTTTGTGAATTCTTCATTGACACAATTATTCAACCCCTTAAAGAATACCACTCTGAAGAACAGAGGTTCATTCAAGTGTTTTCAATCAGGTATTGAAAACACCTGTGGATGTCACGGAGCAGCAATAAAGCATAATAAGCACCAATTAGGCAGCTTTAAAATGACTGTGATACTCCGATCCTTCTAGACATTTACTGGTGTGGTTATAAACATGGTGAAGTCAAGAGAATGGTCCAGGAAGACAAGAGAAGAGGTGATTACTCTTCACAGGAAGGGCAATGGCTATAAGAAGATTGCAAAGATGTTAAACATACCAAGAGAGACCATAGGAAGCATCATTCGCAAATTCAAGGCAAAGGGCACTGTTGAAACGCCACCTGGTCGTGGCAGAAAGAAGATGCTGACTTCGACTGCTGTGCGCTACCTGAAGCATAGAGTGGAGAAAAGTCCCCGTGTGACTGCTGAGGAACTGAGAAAAGATTTGTCAGATGTGGGTACTGAAGTTTCAGCTCAGACAATACGGCGCACACTGCGTAATGAAGGCCTCCATGCCAGAACTCCCAGGCGCACCCCCTTGCTGTCTCCAAAGAATAAGAAGAGTCGACTGCAGTATGCCAAAAGTCATGTGGACAAAGCACAGAAGTTTTGGGATAGTGTTCTGTGGACTGGTGAAACAAAATTAGAACTGTTTGGGCCCATGGATCAACGCTATGTTTGGAGGAGGAAGAACAAGGCCTATGAAGAAAAGAACACCTTGCCTACTGTGAAGCATGGCGGAGGGTCAATCATGCTTTGGGGCTGTTTTGCTTCTGCAGGTACAGGGAAGCTTCAGCGTGTGCAAGGTACCATGAATTCTCTTCAGTACCTGGAGATATTGGATGACAATGTGATGCAGTCCGTCACAAACCTGAGGCTTGGGAGACGTTGGACCTTTCAACAGGACAATGATCCCAAGCATACCTCCAAGTCCACTAGAGCATGGTTTCAGATTAAAAGGCTGGAACATTTTGGAGTGGCCATCGCAGTCACCTGACTTAAATCCGATTGAGAACCTCTGGTGGGACTTAAAGAAAGCAGTTGCAGTGCGCAAGCCTAAGAATGTGACTGAACTGGAGGCTTTTGCCCATGACGAATGGGCGAAGATACCCGTAGATCGCTGCAAGACACTTGTGTCAAGCTAGGCTTCACGTTTAAAAGCTGTTATAACTGTATAAGGATGTTGTACTAAGTACTAAGATTGAATGTCACTTGGGGGTTGAATAAAACTGATAATGATGTGAGCACAGAAAAGACATTTGTGGTTATTTCATTATAAATGTTATGCTATATTTGTCTGACCTACACGTGCCTCTTTGATTTAATTGTAAGCAAGATGACTGAATGATCAAAATCAATGTCAAACTGGCCAAAACACTCAATTTCAGTGGGGGTTGAATAATTTTGAACACAACTGTATATATATATATATATATAATCAGATAGCCATCATCTTATTTTAAACTAATATTTCAGAGAAATAAAAAGAAATGTCATTGTATGGCAGCTGGTAGAGATGTAATATGAGGACTAAGGGAAATGGGAATATTACAGGCAAGAAAAAGCAAAGAATTACTGATCCATGAATCACCTGAGAAAAAGCATTATTTGCTATATTCAACAACTTACACTTTTGCGCCTTCACTACCAAGTGATTTAAAAAATCCACTGTCAGAAAACAGTGTTTTTTGGAAAATAATTTATAATTAATTATACAGTAACAAATATTTAGAAATATTCCCAATGTATGTCTGACTGTAACGACCTATTTGGTAGGTAGATGTTACCATCTGCTGGCCAAATAGAGTTACTACAGTTCTGAGCTCCGCGCAGGAAGAGTTGGAGAGCTGCGCAATAGAAAAATTCCCCAGCTGGTTTTAAAAAGTATTAACACCTCCGGCAACATGCCCACACTGATAAAACTTTGGGGGCCCCTTCTGGAACCCAAATGCAAGTGAAATTTCCTTGCAACAAATTAATTTGATTTGCAATGATACAGCATAGCCCTAGATCGTTTTAACACAATTTCAGGCTGCTGTGTCTGGTACTGGTGATAGTGTACACACAATCATGGTAGTGAAGGGACTAATTCCATGAAATAAACCTCCTTAGATCTTTTTTTTAAAACACAGCCTCTTATTATTCCAACTTTAAACACTGGTCTTGTTTTCTGTTGAAGAATTGAAATTCAGATTGCAATATTATTAAAAGTAAATTTAACTGTTACAGTTACAAATTTTCATAAAGTGCTAACAAGTTCCGTAGTGAGATACTACAGACACAAGTTTGGGTTCAGACATGAGTTATATTTGGCATCCAGTGTACAGCCATGAGGTCACAACATTTCATCACATGTTGCACTCCACGACTGTTCTGAGGCATTTAATGATCTAGTGCCACCATGTTTATGTGCAGAATATATAATAAATAGTCCCCTTTGAACTTTATATTGAGGCATCATAAATCAAATGCGTAGAAGAATCAATGCTTCAGTCATCCATAGGGACATTCCGAAGATAAAACAATAGGCAAATATTAAAAGGCATCCAACTGAAGGCAATGTTAACAGTTGAAACATCCTCTGAGTCTGACATTAAAAGACAGATTTAAGGATATTCAAACAAAAATCTCGCAGGTTGGGGTGACATCCAAGACATGCGATCCACGGAACTTCAACAATGGGCTGGAGATGTCTTCCGCATCCTAACGGAGGAGAGTCGGCCCTGCCGTAGGTGTCAGTACTGAGTACCAGCGAGTACCGACAGAAAAAAGCCCCGCTGGTGTTAAAAGTGGAGCAACAATATATTTAAATACTTCTATTTATATTAGATTCTTGAATAGTCTCGACCTCGGATTTCTTTTCCCTCAAAGAGAATACTCGTAAGAGCAGAACATTATAAAAGTGCAGTATTGTTATTATATATTCAGTGTTATTTCAGTGAGAGATATCTTTCAGAATATTATGTGACTTAGAGCCTAAATGACCAAATGCTAGGTTTCGGCATGCCGTGAATCAGGTTGACTTCCCCTTCTTTCTCCTTGTGCTGGCTAAAGTCTCTCAGATGATATACACTATAAGAGTAATGAGACACACATCTTAATTATTTAATTCAGGTGTTTTAATTAAACCCACTGCCACATGTGTATAGAATCACACACCTAGCCAATCAGTCTTCATTTACATTTGCTAAAACATAGGTCAATCTGAAGAGCCCTCATCTATTCCAGCATCACTGAGCCCCAATGCACAAAACAATGGTCCAGGAAGACATGGTTGGATGAGTTTCTTGTCAAAGAAGTTGATGGCCCTCACAAGACACCTGACCGCAACCCCTGGGACGCCTTTCGGACGAACTGGACTGGAGATTGTGCGCCAGGCCGTCTGGTCCAACATCAGTGCCTGACTTCGCAAATGCTTTACTGGGCAAAATTGGCAAAACTTCACACATAATCACTCAAAAATTTTGTGGAAAGCCTTCCCAGAAGAGTGAAAGCTGTTAGCTTCATATTGATGTCTATGAATTAAAATGCAATGTCATGAGAGTCCCTGTTCCTGTAATGGTCAGTTGTACTAATACCTTTGTCCAAATAATGTCTACGGAAGAGAGAAAATCTATCATAGGTCAATATATCTGTGATTTAGATACAGGATTAAATAAGTTGGCTTTCCCCTTAATGAAATTGGCTCAGGTACTTTAGAATTATCCGATGCTTACAAACAAGTCAAGAAAAGATGGGAAATTAAACAGGGTACTAGGTAGTTTTCTTAAATATATATGTAATAAATCAATATATTTCAAGTATTATAGGTTTTTTTAAAATAATATTTTCTAGAATGATTTACCTGTGGCATGTTTTTGATGTGATATCCAATAAATTATTTTCCTCCAGAGTCTATTTTCTAGATTCCTGGACTTACCTATCCTAAAAAGGGTACATATCTGCCCATTCACATTTGTAGAGGTCATATCTAAAAACAGTTCAGAATTAAGAACTTCAGTGTATGTCTACCTACATCATATCCTATACAGAGAGAAATAAGCTAAAGAAATAATAAAAAAAATATATATTGACACATGTCGTTCTGGCACATGTTACCTTAGACTGACATAGCAACATCTGAATCTTTGGATGTCATTTTGAGCAATGATGGTTGTAGTGCATCATCTGCTTTGACATGAGGCAGGTTGGCTTGGCCAGTTGACCTGACCATGGCTCTGTGGTCTATGTCACATTGACCACATGTTATTGTGGCATGAAGGATATTCTCATCCAATAGACGCAGGACACCCTTCATCACAAAAGTGTTAATGAGGAATGTGCTTATTCCAAACTTTGCGAACAGCAGGTGTTCTGGTTCTGAGATCCTTTTTCTGTGTCAGTGAGTACTGGGTAGCTCCTACTAAAATTATACATATCCATGTTGCCTCACCTGTGACAAAATGACAGCAATATGCTCTGCATCTTGAGTAGAGATCAAAACATTAACAGATGCGTCTTGTTTTAGACATGACAAAATACCTTGTTTATAATTCATTCTCCATACTGTTGGTAGGGAAATATTAAAATTTGTGTGCATATTTAGATGATATTCTGGTTACACCTGAAGAACCATATAAACTGCTTGGTATGCAATAATAGCAGCACTCAAATAAATATTGTTTCATGTATTATTCAAAAGCACAGAAACAAGTTTTGATTCTATTTCTAAAGCTAAGCTAGCATTCAAATTATGCATTATCAGGGTTTGTTCACTGAACGGTTGAAAGTTGACGACTAGCAGAAGACTAATCGTTCCAGTTACATTAATGTCATTTGTAAAGAAATATAATAAATCTTTGGCCCATAAACTTAATATTTTAAACTCTTCCATAGTATGAAATGGACTAATCATGCCCTTTTCTTCCTTAACACCACCTATTTCTGTTTACCTACTTCTTCGAAACAACACAAATTGATGGTCATGATAAAATTCCTCCAGATCAGCGGATTCTCAAAGAATCGTCTTGCCTATGGTCAAGGAGATCCGATGGGAGATACTATAGTCATTGAGTGTACTCTCGTACAAGAAGATGCTTACCCATGAAGCATTACTAGTGATGACACTTTAATTCGTATTGTTGCATTTAGTGATGCACTGTATGTCATATTTCCCACCTAGAGAAGCAAAAGGACTAGATTCACTAACAATCTCCTGGGGTTTAAGTGAGGTAGACAAAATCAGAAATAAACCTAGAACTGTTATCATCATCTGGATGCGAAGTTAAAGGGTTACTTTAAGCCAATGTTTCCCATACCTATCCTCAGGACCCTCTAACAGGCCAGATTTTACAGATCCCCTTGGGGACATGCAGACTGAATATTGCAATCACTCGGCAGCAAATTGTGCTGTGCTTCAGACCTCTTGCAAACCTGGCCTGTCTGCGGGTCTTGAGAACAGGTTTGGGAAACACTGCTTTAAGCACTTTTGTCACTTATAGCGGTCTTGGGGGTTGTGTTTGAATTGCTGATCCAGTCTTCCAGGTACTGGATTTTAATACTGCCAAGAACTTGAGTGTTGAGCTCAGGTTTTGAGGATTTGGGACTTTTGGGAACCAGCCCTATCCAATGGCTCTCTGTGCACTCAGAATTGAGAGTTATTGTATTGGCTGCCTCCCTATAGTCATATGACATGCTACAGATTACAGGAAGTGGCAGCATGTCACATCTGAGCACAGCAGAGGTTGCCTGACACTGGAAAGGAAGTAAAGTAAAAACATAATTAAAGCGTTAAATCCAGAGGTGGTACGGACACATTTTAACCCTAGAGCACCCCTTTAAAACATGAGCATTTGCAACTTATACTAAAACTTATATTACCATTGCTCCTCATTTTCACTTGGTTTATAATTTCTATTTCAGAGCTGCGTTCAAATCCTCACACATAGGTTTAGACCTTCCATTTATAATGAGGAGTACCTTGTAGCTCTCACTTAATGTGGTCTTCACATTTTTAAAGCTAAGAGATACCTGTGAGATTTCACAGCTTATATGTGAATATTGCAGAAAGCTTAATGATCTAGCCCAATGTCTGTCTTTTGACTAATGAATTTGCTCTGGTCGTATTGGGAGTCCAGTGATAAGAAGAGCATACACAGTTACAGTTACAAGCATTTATAAAGCGACAACAAGTTCCGTATAGGCTGTACAATGGGAGAGACAAAATAACAAATACATATGTACATACTATATGCACAGAACAGTAGGAGAGATGACCCTGCTCAAGAGCTTACAATCTAAGAACACATCTTTCATTGAGGTTATATTACAAAGTGGCAGAGTCGGCCATTTCTTTATCAACAGTTCTAGCTGTGGCCAAACTTTATAGAATCCAAACCAGGCACGCGCTTCTGATAAACAATGGAACATAATTTCTGCAAAATGTTCTGGTTCAGTTGGTGTGCTGTAACCCACATCACTGAAATAAGCATTGATGCATTCTATCAAGCATAAAAGGTATTGCACAATTAAGAGTTGTTTTGATCCACTATTGGTGTTTGGTTCAGGGAGCTTTACAATCTCAAGCAATGGAATGAAAGATCTTGCATCTGAAATGTAATTGTGGCTCTGTGATGCTAACCTCAGATTTAAGACTTGTCATACTGTAATTATTACAGAAATGATGGGAGAAAATCATTCAAAACATCCTTCATTGAGCGATGCAACATTTTATGCATTCGTATTCATGGAAGGAAGATAAATATATGACACGCGATTGATTCATGTGTTGGAATTTCTCCATCACTATTTTTTAGAAAGAGGCAAATAAGACGGTTTTAAGATTCACTTATATAACGAACACTGTCTCGGTGTTTTATTGCACTGTTTGAGGACAAATGTGATCGCCTTCAGAATAATGAAATGTAAAAAGTGAGCTGAGCTCCAGTTTTTGAGGAATAAAGGATGAGATTATAGTCAACGCAGTTGCATCCCTACCGGGCATAACATGCATTAAAAAAGGGGCTGATCACACAGAAGAGAAAACACAGGGACACACAGTATGTCAGTGGCTGGTAACACTAGATGAATTTTCCTGCGAGGCAGCTTACACTGACATGGCAATATCTCTGAATCTTAGGATGTCATTTTGAGCAATGATGGTTGTAGTGGGAGGAGAGATTTCAAACAGAGCAGAATTGCTTTTATGTGATGTGAATCGGTGACAATAGATGAAAGATCTCAACCCAGCAGTTTAAAATATTCACTTCTGGAAAGCAATTCTTTACATGGTGACCCAGCACCGAGGAGCTAAAATATCAAATGCTCTATTCAATTATTCAGTTGCTATGTAACCAGATTTATTTCATAATATAGGATCATGTGTTTTGTCCATCCATCCATTATTATTATTATCCTTTATTTATATAGCGCCACATATTCCGCAGCGCTTTAGAAGATCAGTGTACAAGGCGTTGATACATTAGAATACCACATATGGATGATACGGCTTGATTCAGTGGGACCCTGTTCCCAAGGGAATTTGCAATCTATAAGATTTACAAGTATTTTGTAAGGTAGGCGCCTCCATATCGTTAGATGTCTTGCCCAAGGACACTCGCTGGTGGTGTCTTCTGAGTGGGATCGAGTAGTCTTTCCATGATTGTAGATCAGCGATTTGGTGGTTAGGTTGAACCCGCTTCTCACAAAGTCTCTATCCTTATCTCATCCTCATCCCTCTCTGTCTACCTGTCCCTTTATCTTTACATCTCTCTTTTAATACTATCCTTTAACTGTCATTCACCCATCGAATATATTTCATGTGTCGGTTGGTTCTTGTTCTGCAGAGACTTTTTATTTACCTGTTTCATATATAAGGGAAGAATATTTAAGGGGTTATTTATAAAGCACCAAAATTTCAGTGCTTTCTGGTTCGGCGCACTTCAGTGCGCTTTGGTGATTCCATTTTAACAACCCTGCAGGGAATTCACTATTCACAGCAGGGTCCCCGAATTGCGCCGAACATTGAGCCGCCAAAGACTGCCGAACAGACCGCTGAAGACTGTCGAACTGCAAACCCCCCCGCAAAAAAAATGGAAGTCTGCTATTCTTCTAATAGGTGTTTAAAACAATAAAAATGCATGAAAATGTGTGTAAATAATAAATATGGTCCTATAAAAAAATAATAAAGGAGGCGTGGCCAGCTGCAGATGAAAGTGGACGTATGTTTCTGGAGCTCCGACCTATCCTTCCTTCTATGGGGACTCTAGACACCTTTTAGTCTGTTTTTTCTTTCCAGGGAACCCTGTGCGGCTGGCCATCGGAGGACTTCTGTCCGTGGTCCATTCTGCCCCCTCCCCGGACTTGCTGTGGATGCTTGCCAGGCCATTTTTCGGACAGACAGGTGCTGCTGGTGGCCATCTTGGGCCTACCCCGCAGCTTCTTCCGCCTTCCTGCTGTGTCCCTTCGTTGACTCACTGCTAGCTGGGCTCCTGCTGCCTGCAGAGATGGAGGGCCCCTGTCTCCCGCCTGCTGCTGGAGAAAGGCCGAAGGAAGCGAGCGAGGTTGGTGAGATCTGGAGCCGGGTCACCTCCCCCCATTGCAGACAAGATGTCCGCGATCATGAAGGGGACTCGGCACCAATTGATGGCCATTTTGCAGGGCTGTGGAAGTGCCCCGGCTCTATGTCCTGTAGTGCGGGAGGAGATCTTACCCAGTGGTGCCACGTTGGAGCTGTTTGTGCACACATCCCAGGGGCGCCTGTTCAGCGGAGCGTCGTCTGTTCAGAAGTAGCAGACGGGAGTGCTGGTGGCATCTGCAGGTGCAGATCGGAGCCTGGTGACAGTCGAGTTCCCCCTCACAGGATGAAACCGTCTGGACCTCCCTTGCCATTCCCCTTCACAGCACCGCCAGCGGCCTTGATCCGAGTTGTCGTGGTTGCGGTGGCACTGCTGATGGGATCTTGCTAGCCTGTCTCATTTTTCTGCGCTGGACCTGGGAATCGTGGACTGGTCTGGCCTCCCATGTGTCTCCCTACCTGTCGAGTAGCTCCTGCCATTCCGTGATGCTGGCTGAGCGTACCCTTTTGTCCTTCCCCGTTCGACACCTTACCTTGTTGATGACACTCTACCTGGTCTTCTGTTTTTTTGCATTTTTTTTGATGACTCTTTTTTTGACTTCTATCAATGACTCTATTGATTGTTTTTTTTGTGCTACCCTTCCCCCTCCCCTCTTGTTTGCTATTTTTCAATGAGATCCCCCTATCTGGGGATGTTCCCCCCCGATTATTATTTCTCTTACAACGTGCCTATGTTTGGGTGGCCCTCACTTTTCTATGTATGATTGTACGCCGACTTCTTTGCAAATTAAAAATTGTAAATTAAAAAAAATAATAATAATAATAATAAAAAGGTCTGTTACAGGAATTAAAAAAGTGCAAAAAAAAATTAGGAATCCAAAATTTTGCCTAGAAAATTTAAATATTTAAATTATGCCAACTTCAACATATCAATTCAGCATATCATGCAGCACTTATACTATCGAGCCGACCCCATCTGGTCTAGCCATAGAGACCAGGTTTTGTAAAAAGAAGGGATTGTGTGGTTGGTTATCGCAGAGAGCTCATCCATTATTTGAACGTCCCTAATCTTTGGATAGATTCTCGAAAAGGACTTTAGGACAATTCCAGGATTCCGCCAGTACTCTGCGGGCCGCCAAAGTAACTTTTGAAAGCAATTTGTTTTCAGACCGAGATAAATGCGTGAAAGGTCGGGACAAGAGATACGCCCATGGATCCATTATTGTGCTCTGTGGAATAACAGCTTGGATTAATGTGTGGGCCTGCCCCCAGAATATTTGTACCTGGGGGCAGAACCACCACATATGGGCATAAGTCCCATATACCAGCGTAGAATCGTTTTTATGAGTTGTTCCTGGTGTACAGTACAGATTGAAATAGTTTTCATGGCCTCCCAAATGTCGGTCCATTCGTCCGCCTCAAGGGACTCCCCAAGATCTCTCTCCCAGGCATGTATGTATGGGAGTTCTTTCCAGTCCAGCAAAGATGTTATGGAACGGTATATTGTGGAGATGAGTCCTTTAGGATAAAAACCACGAAGGCACATTGTTTCAAAATGAGAGGTAGGGTTAAGAGCAGCCAACTTGATATGTCGTCTGGTAGCAAATGTCCTTAACTGGATGAACTGTAGAGGATGAATTAGTTTGTCCTATAAGGAAGTGGGTAAGTCTGCCATACAGAGCAAGGCCCCTTTGGGGTACATGTGGCACAGCCTTGTAATCCCGGAGCCCAACCAACCTTCAGGTGGGGAGGTATTGAATCCCGGAAGGAATTCTCTGTTCCTGATGACCGGAGTCAGAGGGGAAGGAAATGAGGTAAGATCGCACTTTGTTGCTAATTTATCCCACAGCCTAATAGAATTGAGTATGGATGGACATGTCGTTTTCAAAATTGGACGGTAAACTCGAGGAGTCCAGATCCAAAAATTAGGTTGATGAGGGAACGAGAGGCCTCTCTCCAGGTCAACCCAGCGACGGGTATTCGGTGGTGCATGCCAGGCCACAACCTGCGCTAGTTGGGCTGCGTAAAAATATGAAAAAAGACAGGAAAGTCCCAAGCCACCAGCCTCCTTAGGCCTGTATAAAGTCACCCTCGCGATCCTCTGTCGTTTGCCCTGCCATATGAAAGAGTCTATAGCTCGTTGGAGATCATGTAGGTCTTCTGGATCTATTGCCGTGGGGACAGTCTGGAAGAAATACAGTATTCGCGGAAGAACATTCATTTTAATACAATATACTCTACCAATCCACAAAATCATATATTTGTCCCAGCATTCAAGATCTTCTTTAAGCTGGCGCCGTAATGATACATAATTAGTTGAATATAAGGCAGAGGGATCGTTTGTCAGGGTGACACCAAGGTATAGAAAAGAAGAGGAAAAGTGAATTGGAAAGGACTTGCTAATATCCTCCACCTCATCTTGAGCGACATGTAGAAAAAAACCTTCTGACTTTGCTATATTGATTTTATACCCCGATATGTGTGCGTATTCGTCTAAGCTTTGAAACAATCTAGGTAGGGAAGTCGAGGGTCGAGTCAGAGAGAGGAGGATGTCGTCTGCGTAAGCAGCGACCTTAAAAGTGTCAGATCGGCCAGTAATACCATGAATTTCTGCCGTCGCTCTAATCTGCTGTAATAAGGGTTCCAGATTTAGAGCAAATAAGGCAGGAGAAAGGGGACAGCCCTGGCGGGTGCCATTAATAATATGGGAAAGGGACGGGGGTCAGAGCCTGGCAAAAGAATTTGGGCCGAGGGGGAGGAGTATAGGGCCTTAATGGCCGCGAGAAAAGGGCGTGGGAAACCCATATGTTGCAAAGTGGAAAAAAGAAAAGGCCACTCGGCTCTATCAAACGCCTTCTCTGCATCCAATGAAAGGAACAGAGAAGGTGTACCAGAGCCCGAAGCCCTCCACACCAAATCTGCCGATCTCCGAGTATTTTCAAATGCTTGGCGGTTGGGGATGAACCCGACCTGGTCAGGGTGTATTAGGACAGGTAATACTGAGCCTAATCGAAGGGCTAAAATCTTGGCAAAGAGCTTTAGATCAGTGTTAATGAGTGATATCGGGCGATAGTTTTCCACTTTTTGATGGTCCTTACCTGGTTTTGGGAGTAAGACTATTGAGGCCAGTGATGCTTCTGGGGGAGGGGAACCTCCCTCCAGCATGTTATTAAATGTTTTAAGAAGATGGGGGAGTAGAATTTTTGGAAATGTTTTATAATAATAATACGACAGTCCATCTGGGCCGGGGACCTTATGTGGCTTCACAAGGCCCAAAGCCCTAACAAGTTCCTCCATCGTAATGGGCTCGGCCATAGCGTCAGCTTGCGTCTCCGACAGGGAGGGCAAGGAGGCACGGGAGAGATATGTGGAGATGTCTTCCAGAAGCGTGGGGTTCGTAGTGGAGTGAGAGGGGGTATGGTTGTAAATGGAGCTAAAATAATCTGTAAAGGCATCTCTAATTGTAGTGGGGGTAGTGTGCGGGGGTCCTAAAGTGTTTTTAATATAGGATATTAATTGAGTGCGCGGTCTAGGTTTAATTAAGCGGGCCAAGGGAGTGTCCATTTTATTGGATCGTTCATAGTACCTACGCTTGGACCATAATAACGAGCGGCCTACGTCATCCAAGAGCAGGCTATTCAGGTCCTGACGGGTCTGGGACAGGGCAGCATAACCTTCCGGGGAGGGGGAGGCTTTATGGGATAATTCCATCTCTCGTAACTTATGTTGGAGGGTTTGTAGGTCGGCTACCTTCGTTTTTTTAAGGTGTGCGGCAGTACTTAGCAATGTTCCACGTACTACTGGTTTATGTGCTGCCCATAAGGTGTGGACGGAAATATCGGGTGTATCATTCAATAAAAAGTACTCTGTCAAGATTTCGGCCACTGAATCCTGCACACCAGGTTTGTCCAAAAGAAAGGGATCTAGGCACCACCTGCGTCCTGCCGGTGGGGTAAAGGGGCGAAGTTGGACTTTGATGTCTGCATGATCTGACCAGGTAATAGAACCTATAGAAGAGGATAGGACGTTAGGAAGGCAGTCTGGGGAGGCTAGTAAATAATCAATTCTTGAATATGTGTCATGGGGGGGAGTAGTAAGTATAATCTTTGACTGAGGGGTGATGAACCCTCCAAACATCAATGTATCCGGAATCGTGAACAAAATCATAAAACTGCTTATCTTGAGAGGAGGGGGTACATATAGTGTGGTTCCCGTGGAGACCAGAGCGGTCAAGGGGGGGGCACAGCGTGGCATTAAAATCCCCTCCCACCCATACTTTCCCCACGGCGTGGGATGCAATAAACTCTTGTGTGGACGACCAGAAATTTGCGTCAGAATTGTTCGGGCCATATATTGAAACTAAAGTATAAAATTGGTCAGCCACCCTTCCCACAACCAGTACACAACGGCCTATATCGTCAGCAAACGTCTCTGTCATGGTTAGGGGGCAAGAGTCATGAATTAAGATTGCAACCCCGTTGCGTTTAGGCAATGCGCAGGAGAGGGTGACCCTGGAGTACGAGGGGTGAACAAGGCGGAAAGCCGCTTTTCTGGGGATCCTAGTCTCCTGCAAAAAAGCAATATCCACCTTTTTTCGTTTCAGCTCTCTAAAAAGCAGTCTGCGCTTACGAGGTGAGTTAAGGCCCTTGACATTCATAGACATTATCGATACCGAAGCCATTTACAGGACATCAGAGGGAATGGCGCAGGGGAACCCCAGGATCCTCCCTCTATTCCCCCCACCCCCGCAGAGCCAAAAACTCGATGGGAGGCCAGTAGGAGAACACCAGGTAGGAGCCACAGCAATAATTCGGTAGGGGCCGGTCAGGAATGGGAAAAAAGGAAATGAACAAATAGAGAAAAGGACAGAAAGAAAGAACACCCCGGGTTGGGCAGACTCGGGGTCAAAACGGGGGGCACCACCCGAACGGGGATACTGGAAGGGAGGTCAATAGGGGGAGGAGAGAAAAGAGTCGGGAATGGTGAGACCGTCGCCATCTCTGTGTGGGAAAGGGAGAAAAGTCACAGAAATGGAGAGATCAGCCCGTCTGTTTGTAAACTATAGAGGCTATTTGCCTTACCTACGTGGACATTCTAACATAAACCGTATAACATCCAACCAACATTAAACGACCATAACAGTGAAAAAAGTATAGAACGTAATGTAATGTAGTACCCTGAGTCAGGCAATCCTGCTTTTTCGCAGGGTAGCATGGGTTAAACCAGGCCACAGTGTGTCCGCTCAGATACCTCCGCCAAGGGCCAGAGAATTGAGGGTGTCTACATAGACTTCTGGGATCAATCCCCCACAGTTGACCAGTCCAGCTCTAATCGAGGCAGTGGCAAGGGAGGCCCCATTTCCGCGATGGCTGGTGGCACAGGAAGGTCCAGTAACGCCAGGAGATCCTTTGCCGGGTGCAGATAGAAAAAAGGGTGACTGCGGTTATGGTGCTTGATTATGATTTTGAAAGGGTAACCCCAGGCATATTTAATCTTGTGACGTCGGAGGACTTCCGTAACTTCCCTCCACTCCCGGCGCTTTGCCAGCGTGGTTGATGAGAGGTCTTGAAAAAAAGCGAGACGGTTATTTTCATAATCTACCTCCTGGTCCCTAGCAGCTTTCAACAGGGCATCTTTGGTGAAATAATAATGTAAACGAGCTATAACATCTCGAGGTGGAGCGGAGTTGTCTCGTCGGGGCCCTAATGCCCTGTGTATACGATCTAGAAGCAGGCTGGGAGCTGGTGTATTCGGCAAGAGCTTCTGCATAATACCCATAAAGGTGGCCTGTAATTGATCCCCCGGTACTGATTCTGGTAGACCGCGTAAACGCACATTATTCCGTCTTGGACGGTTCGCTTGGTCTTCTAGCACTTCCTCCAGCCAGAGTACCCGTGCTTCGAGACCATCGGCATGTTCTGCTAGTTTATTACAATAGGCCGATATGTTCACCCACCTCTTTTATATCTGCGGATAGACAGCGAGGGGTTTTCTCCAGCTCCATAGCTATAAATTGTTGGAGGCCGAGAATGTCCGCTTTAGTCGCTGGGTGTAAGTCCTGCGGGTGTCCTCCTTCCGGATCCTCGTGGAGCAGAGGAGAGCGGACGCCATCTTGGGAGGTCTCCATGTGCCTGGGCCGAGGGGAAACTATCGGCGCTACAGCGTGCCCCGCATCTTTTTTCAATTTTGTCGCCTTCTTCATATTGAGCAGTCCTCGGGGCTCCGTTTGGGTGCTTTGTTTGGTCAGATGAGGCTAGTAGGTGAGGTGTTTAGACGGGCTGTGTCGGGAGCTCACTCAGCCAGCGTCCGATCGCATAGCCAGCTCGACTCCGCCCCCTCAACCACTACATATTAAACGCGCTTAGGGGAATCCTTTCTTCTATACTGAATCCTATGGGATTCGCCTGTTTAAACCTGTCGAACGGAATCACCGAAAAGTTCGTTAACTCTTTTGTGTGGTTTGGTGTTCTGTGAATAAATTAACCATTACTTCTCTATGGAACAATTTCTCTGTCGCCGAAGATCGCTGAAGGTCGCTAATCTGCAGCGAACTGCACCGTATTTCGCTGTCAATTTGCCAATATTTGGCAAATTGACAGTTTAGTGAATAGATGAACTGCCACAAAATTTCACTGTATGGTGAAATTCACCGTTTGGTGCACTGCGGGGGCAAGTACGGCACTTATTGAATAACCCCCTAAGTCTTTTTTTCTCTTTCATAAAAGTCACGTGGCTCAAATGAATATTCTAAGAAGCAGAAGTCTGCCTGGTTCAATAAGCTTTCAATTAATAAACAAAGGAAATATCATTTAAAATTACAAGTCTTATATTTCATGTCACTTATTATCATTGGTGTTGTATACCAAAGCGAACAAGGTTATTTACTGTAAGCTATGTCTATGTTATTTATGGCATGAATTTTAATGGTTCATTTCCATTTTTATAATGTTTTTTCACCCATGTTGGCATATGCCACAATTTGTTTACCGGTTTAGCAGACTTCGTTGTTGCAGCTTGATATAACAATGCAGGGCCTTTCAGAGGAACATATAATTCCATGTCTGACATTTTTCCTCCTGGTTTTTAAGGAAAAACACATCAGGAAAATAAAGTAATCATAAAATAATCAGTGTAATTTCGGTTTGATCCACTAAATTGAAATGATGGATGATCTGCACTGTTTTTATTTGACCATGACCTCTGCTTTATTAATCAGGTTTGTAAGACTATAAAACCAGATAATTACCATATTGGCAGAAACAGCGCAAGACATTTTCATGTCTTGTGACACAAAGATTATGTTTGATTGACCTTTAAAATTGTAAATGTTTGATGGAACCCCTTTCATTTTTATACATGTAAAGTACATTAATAGAACAAAATGTCACTGACATACACATGCCAAACTGTGTTCATTTTTACAAGAAAAATATGTGACTGTGTCAGTAGGGGGTTCTCCTGACCTCACATAAGAGCCCTTGAGCTGTCCACGGGAAGATATGTATAAAGGAAAGCCCCAGATGGTGCAGGTATACAATTACTACTGCATGAGATGCTGCTCAGCAATAATTGGCGGGGAGAATTGTTAATGTGTTTTACCCGGACTAATACAATAAGAACGTGAAATTGCTAAAATAAATATGCAGCTAGAAAACATTGCATTGTATGGTGGTATATTTGTATTAATTGAATTGAGGAATATATATATAGATATTGTGGTATAGCCACTGCACACAAAGAGCTTCAGTATTTTCCTTTATTTGGGCAGCCACAGCACATGCAGAGTTGCCTTTTCAACAAAAATATAAAGTAAAGCCTACTCCTCAAGTGGAGTCTAACTAAACATTCGGTTTACCTAACTAGAGTATTGAGAGGCTAAGCCACTTACCAATAATGCAGAACAAAACAGAATATACTTAACTTCAGGACTTTTCTCCTTCTCTACTGCACCCAGCACAAAGACTGACGGTTTCAGAGGGAACCACAGCTCCTATAAGGGCAGAGCAGTCCTAATCAGGCATCAGCTAATTATTAACGCTATAGGGGGGAAAGGGCTTTTTCCATCTGCCTGTTAATAAACCTATGGTTTATCACCTTGCCCTAATCACACTGTCACTATATATATAATGACAAAATTTATGTACGTATATAAACAATGTATAGTTTCCTGTTGAAATGTTATGCTTCAACTTTATGCTAAAATAGTTTAAATATTTTTTTCTATTTTTCAGCACTCTACACTCTCTCTACATTCAATACCCCATAATGACTGAAATGTCAGATTGACATATGTATTTAGAGACTTAACTCCGAACTTAGTTGAAGCACATTTTGCAGCTGTGACAGTCTGATGTCTTTTTTGGGTATGATGGGACAAACTTTGCACACTTTGATTTAGGTCATTTCTACCATTCATCTCTGTTCATATGGTCAAGCCCTGTCAAGTTGGATGAGACTGTCTGTGGACAGACATTTTTTTGGTCTCTCTAGAGATATTCAAGTGCATGCTCTGGCTGGACCACCCAAGGACATTCACAGATTTATCCCTAAAGCCATTTTTATACTTTTTTGGCTGTGTGCTTAAGCTTAGCATCATCATCTTTTTGAAAGGCGAACCTTCAGCCCACTGGATGGTATATCTCAGTTGATAACCAGTTCCTGGTTTCCTAAGGACATGATGATAAGAATTGAGACCACACAATTTTCATTTCATCAGATCAAATCATTTTGTTTTGCCAGTGTGAAAGACCCTTAGGTACTTTTTCATGTGTCTTGCATTGAGGAAATGCTTTTGATGGCCATTCTGCCATAAAGCACAGATTGTTTGAGTGTTGCAGTGATGGTTGTCCTCCTGCAAGATTCTCCCATTTCCACAAATGATCAGGGATCAACTAAATCGACCATCTGGTTCTTGCTCACCTCTTTTACCAAAGCCCCTCTCCCCAGTTGCTCTCTTTGGCCGGGTTGCCAGCTTTAAAAAAGAGTTCTGTTTTTTCAAAATGTCTTCCAATTGTGAATTATGAAGCTAATTCTATAGTTCAGAGTTAAATGTTAAGTCATAGAAAAACGAATACCTATCAGGTCTTTTCAAAGAATGGTGAAACGCAGGAGAATGACTGGAGAAGTGAAAATTCTATGTCAAAATAGCCAAGCCAGAAAAATTCTCCCATTTATCTCACTTTCCAAATCGGCTATTTGGTCTAGATTGTTCTCTTCTCCTGCCATGCTCCTGATTTTCACCTTTCTTTGAATAGACCTGATATTATGATGTTGCAACATAAGACCGTTCACTTTACATCCATCCAAATGAGTCTGTATTTTCTAGGTGTTTTATTGTCATCACTCTTGCTGTTTTCTTTGTAATAAATTTGTAGTGCTGTCAATAATCTGTTTTGTTTTCTTTCTTTTAATGCAAAAAGAAAATTAACTTTTAAAACATTAGCATTAAACAGAAACATAAAAAGCCTGAAAAGTTAGGGATCTGACTACTACCTGAACAAACTGTATATATCCATTAAATAGCAATATATATTTATATGTATATTTCTTTTCACAGTGTCAATTAAAAGCGGGATTCCAATTTCACCCATTCACTGGTATATGAAAAGACACAGGCACATAAAAAATTCTTCCAGACTAATTTGTCTATTATTTGAAGCAGGACATTCTAATTTATTTTTTTTATTTTTATGTGATTTAGCATAGATAGAACTAAATGCACCGTTCAAAGACAACAAAATATTTCTGTTTGGCCAGAGCGAAAAAAAAAAAAAGTGTAATTTCATACAGCATTAATCATCCACATTATGCACATCAGCAAAATGATTTGAAAATATTTTCCAGAAAATAAACTCTTGGTCTTGCTGCTTATTAACATGAGGATTACAAAATGTGATGCCATGAATTATTCATGTAATTTCCTTTAATGTAACCACATTTTCTCAATGTTAAGCCTCTGTGAATGGTGTCCTATGAAAAACATTGTTTAGAAAAAATGAAAATTATGACATTGCTTAGTGTTGGTTTAAATAAAATAAGCTTGTCATCTATTTACAGAGTAAATACAGGCAACAAAAAAAAAATGTTCCATCTTACAAAAATGATGTTTGACTGCTTCTACATAAAATATTTCTCAAGGATTAATTACAAAATAAATTAAATGCAACTGCTATCAGTTAACACGCTCGTCCTTTGTCTTCTGGCCATTATATTCTCTTTGTTCACATACATTAGAACAAAGGCAGTCATACTGCTCTGACATTTTGCTTTGTCAATAACCCTTTTTTTTCTTAAATAATTGACACTCTAGAATTACAGAGACATAAGCAAAAAAAAAATCAATAACAGATATATAAGTGTAAATTTATGTAAAGGTAATGTACAATAACTGCTGGCCTCATACCACCCCAGCTGGATTAATATCGTAGTAATCTTCAGCATTAAATTAGTGAGTTGGGCAATAAATCCTCTTTCATCTAAGACAAATGCATTTTTTTAATCCAAATGTTACAAATGAATAGGCACTACATTACAGAAAGTGGGTTGAAAGAACAGATTACTACTAAGTAAATTGGATTCTGTTTATAATGGCAAATAATATTAATACATTTTCAGAAAGGGAAAATATCATTGGACGTATATTGCGTTCTAAAATGTTCCTTCAACCACTTTTATGTGTTGAGTTATATTTTGTCCAATATTTGCTATTGTAATTTATGCTTTTGCAGGTCTGTGAGACTTTGTTTTTATGCCATAATGAACTGGACACCCTTTATTTATTTATTTATTTATTTATAAAGGATTTTACCAGGAAGGATACATTGAGATTTCTCTCGTTTTCAAGTACGTCCTGGGTTCAAGAACATTGAGTTGTTACAGAAATAGAAAGTAGTAAAATGCAAGATATTAACACAAAACAAATATACAGATTAACAGAAAAGAAATATGTAGGAAATATAGTCATTTAAGAAACTTAAATGTTTTATTCTGTGCAGGAGGATGGTGAAAATGACCATTTTCTTTTTTCAGTTGTTTGTAAATTATAGTTATAAATCAGTTATAAATTATTATGCAAGATACAATTTCAGGTGCAGACAGATCCCTCGATTGGAAATATATATATATATATATATATATATACCGTATATATATATATATATATATACAGATATTTTATGATAATCACATTTCTATTAAAAATAACACGAATCTTAGATAACACACGATTTATATTAACCCCTTGGGGACCGATGATAGTGTATGTCCTGGGGAAAAAACATGTTAAGGACCGACGTACCTTGTACATCATGGTACTCTAAATCCTTCCCAATATTTACCTCTCTGGCTGGGATCCCATGGCAGTCTGACTTCCTTGAAGTCAGAGCTCCATTTTTAAAGACCCCAGCAGTCGCACTGACCTCAGTTTCAGGCACCCTCCCCTAGCACTGTCGGGAGAGAGCCTGAAATTGTTAGGGGTCCTTTGGACCCCTCTCCCTCCCAAACAGCAGGGAGTAAAAAAAAAAATAATAGAGGCACAGCTGGAAAGGGCCCTGCCAAGCCTCCAGGACCTCCCTGCCCACTAACATTGTCACCATATGCACAATGATGTCAGTTGGGCAGTTAACTTCTTATCTGCCAAGTGGAGATAGGGGGGTCCTTTAGATCCCCCTATCTCCCGATCGGTGGTAGCTAGAGGGTCATATTTGGTATCATTGGAAAGGCTTTAGCATACCAAAAATTACCAGGTTTGGTGTAAAAATAAAAAATAAATAAAAGTAAATAAATAATGTTTTTTTTAAAAAAAACATTTTGTCTGGGTCATATAATAAAATAGGACTTCAAATTGTGTTTAGATATGATCAGCCTAAACCGGTCATAATGATTTCAGCACACAGAGGTGATATGGCTCAGCAGTGATAGGTTAAAAAGCAAAAACATGTAAACCTTGGGTATTTCTAAACTCAGGACAAAATTTTGAAATTATTTACCTGGGTGTCTTTTTTTTCGGTGGTTGTAGATTTTGGGGATTAAAGTTCGAAAAAGTGTGTTTTTTTCATCATATTTTATAATTCTTTTTATAGTAAATGATACAATATGATGAAAATAAAGGTATCTTTAGAAAGTCCATTTAACGGCGAGAAAAAGGTACATAATATGTGTGGGTTCCATAAATGAGTAAGAGAAAAATTAGAGCTAAACACAAACAGCACAGAGATGTAAAAACAGCAGTGGGTACTTTGGGACAGACAGTGGTAAAATCGCCTGGTTCCCACGGGGTTAAGGTGGAATGGCACTAGAATTTACGTTCTGCATTCTTCAATGTATTGATACTCTCTTGGTGAACACATTGAAACCTGTGATCATAGTGCTACCAATATCACCAAAATAATTAATGTAGTTATGCAGCATTTACCTCACTGCGAGCAGTGAGTCAAAAATCATCTGCACTCTGTCTGTAGTATTTTTTTTAATCAACTTTTAGAAAAGACAAATACAGAATTTTTCTACATAATCTCTTTGCTTTTCAATACGCTTTGTCCATCTGTCAACAAGCTTTCGTATTCCCTCAATAAAAAATGTTTTAGGCTGAGCTGCGAGCCATGAATGCACCGCTGCCTTCACTTCTTCATCAGAGGTGAATCTTTGTCCTCGTAGGGCTACTTACAGGAGATCAAACAGGTTAAAATCTGGTTGTGCGAGATCTGGAATATAGGGCAGATGCTTTAACACCTCAAAACAAAGTTTTTGCAGAATGTCAATAGTATGGTCAGAAGTGTGAGGACGTGCATTGCCATACAGGATCACAGCGCCCTTGGAAAGCAGTCCTCTGCATTTAATCCGAAGTTTAGGCTTCAGCTCTTAAAAGAGCATCTCACTGTAACAAGCACTGTTAATTATTGAACGAGCCTTTTTCTGAGAATGTTGCAATACTGGCCCTTGAGAAAACACTTTCTCCATAATGTGCACAAAGCCTTCAATAAATAATGGCACCAGGCACACCCTCTGACCACAAAAAGTGAATCACTGCACACTGCTCTTGTTTCATGCAAATCACAAGTGGGGCATCCATTTTTTCACGCACTGCAGTTACAAATAAACGGATGTAACACATTCACACCTGCACAGAAGTGACTGGGGAGACAGTCTTGAACAGAAAGTGCTGGTAAGACATTACAGCAGAAGATTTACTATAACCAGAGTACGGTAATTTTTGACTCAACCTCCTTGATGAATGTTACTACAAAGGATCATATTGCTTGAAAATAAATTGCAATTAGCCCCTTTGGATGCGTGTGACGTGTGGGGATCATCATGGAGATTCCTCGTTATATGTACGTTCCCCACACGTCATCCACTAATAGGGGTATCCCTCCCTATACTTACCTCTCTCTCCAGGGTCCCGTGGTGGTCTGACTTCCTGGAAATCAGACCCTGCTTTAAAAAAAACCCTCTCGGTGCACTGACGTCATTGCAACGGGTGCGATGATGTCATTTTCAGGTGCCCCCTGGCACTAACGGAAGAGAGCCTGAAAGGGAAGGGGGGGTCCTTACTTCTATTTCAGTTACTGCAAAAAATTCTGCCCAAATATTGGCTTACGCAGCTATACTTTTTCAGTGGAAATATTGGCTTTAGCTATTAAAATCTAATTATCCTTATGCTGATATTCAAAAAAATATCAAATGTTGAAAATTATTGATAAATGACTCTTCAAATGCTTATCGGGCATTTAATGTATTGGTTTTGCTCTTACTATACAGACATAGTACGGTGAGTGTTTTAATCTGACTGCGGAGCGTAATGTACGTACTTGCAAGTTTTACCGTAACAGTGCAGATCTTAATGTATTAACGTGCGTATTACTGTATGATTGAGGATCTTAATGAATGTGTTCCAATATAGGAGTGCAGATCTTTTTGTGCGAATTTGAGCTTTTTATTGTAACAATGCTGGTCTGAATGTATGGACTGGGGCGTTTTACGGAAACAGTGTGGATCTTACTGACAATTGGTTTTCAGTTGAATCCCCTAATATTATGAAAAAAATTTGCCAAGAGCAGCCAATACTTTCTCTTGAAATTGGACGATAGAATAAAATTGAGTACCTAGTGTAGCTAGGTATGAAAGTCCACTGTCCCTAACCTGTTTGTATTCATCACAAACCAATTAGGGACATGGATACATTTTAAAGGATGTATACTGCAATGGAGGTGATGGTACTGTCCCTTATTAAATGTCCTATAGGTGAAATTTTTGGAAACAGTTTAATTATTAGTAGAGGCGAGTACTCGAAGAATACTCTTCTCAGTAAAGTATGTGAATACAGGCAAAAATTGGGTAGGTTTTTGCTCCCAAAAGGCATTGGTAACATGATCCATTTTTCCATCTGCATTTTAATATTATATCCCAAGCCAAGGGTCATGGGCAGACAGCACAGGTTCAGACTCAATTTACAGCAAGCCAGAGGTCAAACATTAAGAGGCCAGTCTATGTTTGAAAATGATGTCTCATGCTCCCTGAACCACTCTTGCACAATTTGAGCCTAATGAATCCTGGCATTGTCATCTTGGAATATGCCTGCGCCATCATGGAAGAAAAATCCGTTGATGGGAAAACCTGCTCATTCAGTTTATTCAGAGAATCAGCTGACCTCATTTTTTAAAACTGCTGAAACATATTAATAAATGTAGTAACTATCCAATGGAAGGCTCCTATCTATCGCCTTAGTCAAATCCAGGTGGTGACTTTTATTTAGCCATATGGTGTATATCAGTAAGGTAGCCAGATCTTTCATTTTTATATATATACTGTAATTCTTGATAGTTGAGCAGTCTGTGAAAACTGCTGTCCTGCAGGATTCAGAATCTGTTTACAATAAGTAGGATATCAATTCATTGATCAGGTTAGGATCACATATTTACTGCTTTGCTAAGATGATTCATTTCCCTCCAGCAACAGATACAAGTTGTAGAATATCACCATTCACATGCTTCTAAAGTATTATGTATCTAGGAAAAAATTGTGGATCTGGAAACCCTATACCTATAAGCTAAATAGTGCTGAGTACCAGTATAACGTATGAATTATGACAGTTTTGTTAAAGTATATGGTGCATGTATTCAATCTCTGAAGTCAGTGGATAGCACAGCACAACCAGCAAAAATGAAAATATATGTATTTGAAATACAGGGTGTCCAAAAAATTTCTTTACAATTTCAAAAATTTATTACAAAGTTAAATGAAAAGACAGATAAGTGAAAATTATTACAAAATGAGACGTATATATTTAATTTTTTTTGCCTCGTTTAATACACCTCTATATGGGCACCATTAGTTGCATGAAGCACATCAAGACTGTTCTCGATTTCTTGCCATGTTGGCTATAGCGTATCCTCATCAATGGTGGCAATGGCATCAGTGATCCTCTGCTTTAGATTAGTGATGTCCCGTACCTTTGTTCCATACACGATATCGTTAACATAACCCCAAAGAAAGACGTTGTTTTTCTTCGGTGAGACCTCAATTAATGCAAATGTTTACCTTGACCTTTTGACTGAATATGTGGCACCACAACTACATGACCTTCAACCAACCATCATTTTCCAGCAAGATGGTGCACCACCACATTGGGGACTGCATGTTCGTGTGTTCCTAAATGAAACATTTCCAAACCGGTGGATTGGAAGGGGTGGCCCAATTCCCTGGCCACCTCGTTCAGTAGATATCACTCCCCTCGACTTCTTTCTATGGGGTTATGTTAAAGATATTGTGTATGGAACAAAGGTACGGGACCTCACTAATCTAAAGCAGAGGATCACTGATGCCATTGCCACCATTGATGAGGGTATGCTACAGCGAACATAGCAAGAAATCGAGTACCGTCTTGATGTGCTTCCTGCAACTAATGGTGCCCATATAGAGGTGTATTAAATGAGGCAAAAAAACTTAAATATATACGACTTGTTTTGTAATAATTTTCACTTATCTGTCTTTTCATTTGCCTTTGTAATAATTTTTTGAAATTGTAAAGAGACTTTATGGACACCCTGTACAACAATACCAGTCTCGCAGAAGTTCAAATTTAAAATATTTGTTCACACTACTAAATAACTGTGCAGAAGTATTCACATTCTGACACAATAAGGTACAAATATTTACACACTGGCTCTTTGTTTTATTTAACCTCCTATTCTACTGGGCGAATGAGAAGATTTTACACATTCCTTCAATAGCAGAAACTGTTTTGATACAATACTGTAATATATATTTCTTTAAAAGTCTTTTATAAAGAGTGCAATATGGTTACTATAATTATTTCTCATGTTGCACAGGAATGGAAATCTATGCTTAGCACTTCACATTTCCTGAGCAGGCTGTATTCTAACACCCAGCAGGATACATGTATAATAAGGAAAAGTCTTGCCCATAACTCCTGCTGAAAAACTACATGGAATTTAAAATATCTTACAATCTGTCACTATAGAGAGAAACTTGTAATTCAGTTGATCTTTAAACAGACAAAAGATACAGTAACACATTGGAACATTAAATGTAACTTGGCATTTTAGTATGCAGCTAATGACACCAGAGTGTTTTGGACCATGCATATCTTAATGTCATTGTATCAAGGTTCTTTGCTCTGATTTTGCCTCGAGGAATTATTTGATAAACATTTTAATAGGAGACAACAGCATTCATCTCTTTTCCTCGAATGTTATAAAGAATTTATTTGACTCCGATTTAGCATACAGAAAATGCATTGCACATAACTCCGGGACTGGTAACAGCTTTATTTATTAACTAGAAAATTACCCTGTCAAATGGTTTGCAAATGTCGACGAATTGGAAAATGGACAATGCCACACTACTCACTAGTCGATGTATAAACCATTAGCAGTATAAACTAAAGATATAATGCGTGATTATTTGGTGGTCACATTGTAAAAATATATCTGAACACTGTGAAAAAAATGGAAGCTCCTCGTTTATGTTCAAGGATGCGACTAATGCTCTCCAATATTAGTACGATGATGACTTAACAAGACGATACATGTCCACTATCATTTCTTTTCTTATGCCTGGTATTATGGTTATGGTGTGGTTATATATTGTGTGAAGAACCATGAAGACCATACAGATAAGAATGAAATGAGTTGTGGCTTTAGCTTTATTATTTTGACCAGCAAACAGTGTGTAAACTAAGAAAATGAAACATAATATTCTTGACTTTCCCTCATGTGGCTATTATTTGGAGGCATAGTGAGGTTTCCGTGGCTCTTTCAAAAATATTTCCTTTCTATTACACACAACAGTTGCAGCAATGGGGGGGGGGGCATTTCCCAGCAGAAGTTCCTTAATGAAGATTATTGACTTTATAACCCATATCCTAGATGTGATACTAAAAATTCTTCATTGTAGATTTGAGGATGTGCTATCAGCCAGACATGTGTATGGCCAACGAATATAGTACAGCAAAATTTGGAATCCAGATATTTTGGACCTGGAAGCATTTCATAAATTGCATATTCGTGGACAAAGCAATGGGGGTGGGGCAGAATTTATTTCACTGACCCAAGCAGCACAGTGTCTTGTGCAACTCCTTAATGTGTGTATGTTGCCTACTACAAAAAGGTGCCAGGACCTCCCATCATCTGTCACAACAGCTGACAACCCATGCTGCTGAAGGTCGTAACTATTGTGTAGCTTTTTGCTGATGGCAACATACTGTTTCAGAGGCACCCGGCCTGAGCCAAGGTGAAGCCCCTATTCGGGATTGATAGCCCATATGGCAGGAGTGTTGCTGGTTGCATAATGGGCAGACTAGACCTCAAGAACCACACAGCTGCACCAGGAAAGCAACAGAAAGGATATAGTACATAACAGGAGAAAGGATAAGGGTTAAGGGGAAAATTCAACACACAGCCACATACACACCCAGTAGCACACTGAAGGGAACCTTAATCTGAATACCGGTCTTTAGATGGCCGTCTCTATCTAAGGAAGACAACGACTGCTGAGTGAAACAAAACAGAACACAGAGGAGTACAAAGGGGAAATCCAGAGACAGAATCAGAGTACGAAAGCCAGGAGTCAAAAACCAGAGCTGATAGTCACACAATATCCAGGGATCAGAAACCAGAGAGGGATGTCAGACAAGCCGGAAGTCGGAACACAGGACATCAAGTGGCCCAAGGAAATATACAATAGAATAATCAGGTCGCAAAGCCAGGGGCAATACACAGCATATCAGATTTCGCAGAAACACACAGATCAGGATAAACCAAAAATAAACAAATGACAAGGAAAACTGGAGTACAAACAAACAAACAAGGGAAATCGACCCAATAATAAACTGAACAAAATATACAAAGAGAAAAATAACAGAAATACTGGCAGCAGGAACAAAATATCAGGGAGAATCACAGGCAGCAGATAAACCTGTATAACAGAGCAGCTGCTGAATTGGAGAGACTGGCTTATATTGGGAGTAGGCCAGTGCAAAGGGTCAGGTGGTCAGAGACCTGGCAGGCTATAGGAAAATCTTGGAGCAGAAGGTGGAGAGGGCTAAACGAGGCAGGTGTCATGAGTGTCAATCTCCAATATTCTGACTGTGTATATCTGAAAGTTTGCATGAATGAGTCTTTGAGTGTTTGCATATCTGATTATTTGAGTGCTTGAAAATATTATTGAGTTCCAGGGCTCCCTTTAAGGACTTGATCCGTGGAAAAGCGGTTTCAAGGGATGTGCCCCACACATACAATCATTTTTTCTTCATATCCGGTGTAAAGATTTCATTCAGCTTATTTACATCATCATCCATCTCCTTCCAGTTTTCAGCATATTCTCATTTGTAATTGTCTTCCTGTTTCATGAAGGACCACAGTGTTAAGTTTTGGATTTCTATCTGGAATTTGGATTGATCTCTCTGTGCAAGGCACTACAAACGCGCTCAAACAGATACTCTAGGATGTCCTCCATGAATGCACACGGACACTCATTGCTGTCACACACTCCTGGATTTACACTAACACACACCTATACGACACAGAAATACATTACTAAATTCATGAGCATGCTAATATTCCACACAATTAAACTCCTTGGCTCATATACTCTCATTTACCAATAAAGCTGTCTGAGCCTCTGTTATTAAATTGCTTTAGGAAAAAATTGTAGATATTAGCCCAACACAATGGGCTTCATAGTAACTGTAACTAACCCTAAACCTAAAAGTAACCTTAACCCTTATCATAAAACAAGCATAACAGTAACCCTAAAAGTAACCCTTAGGCTGGGGTCAGACAAACGCAGTGTTAACGTCCGTGTAGCCGCACTTTAGTACGTCCGTGGTAGCAGATAATCATGACCAATGAAGGCCCACACACAAAGTACGTCCATGCAGAAGTGCGGATGCACTACGGACGCGGCAAACGGACGCAGGTTAGCAAGAACATGGAACCGCTAGGACGGACGTTCGGAGAGCGCCACATCCGCAACGTCAACATAGCTTTGCGTGTGAGTGTTGGAACGTGGTCAGACGGACTGCATTTATGCGTCTTGTATTTTTGACGGACAAAACGTTTTTTTCATTTTCATTTATTTTCCCTCCTACATCCGTCAAAAATAACGTCAGTCACAAAAACGGACTGTGTGGCCACTACTGCGTCTTCCATCAAAAAGTGCGTCCGTACTGCAGGGCGCACAGTCCGTAGAAAACGCACTCGTCTGACCCTAGCCTAACTCTAAAAGCATTTCTGAAATGAACCCTAACCCTATTTGTAACCCTAAACCTTTCTCAAAAGTAACCCTAACGCTAACCTTGTTTTCTGAATATGAATTGACAGAATATATCAAACCAGTCCTACATGGATTGGTCCAATATATTCAGATCAGTTCTAATCAGGAATTACCAAATCAGATTTTTTTGCAAATCCAAACTATTTGGTTTCATAAATTTCCAATTTCAAACCAAATGTTTCACCATCTACATGTCTTCTTGTGTCTGTACGTCTTTGCATTACCAAGAGATATGATAATATACCAGAGCGCCAGTGCATGAAATCACATCATTGAGTACACCATTCAAAGAAAAGATTGACTTCTTTATTTCAATGACAATAAAAGTATGTGTGTGTTCCTTTTGCTTGTACATTCCTGCCTTCAGTCCTAAAGTCAGCAATTCACTCTGCATCCTCTAGACATTTAAAGCTGAAACAAATTGATTTAGTATTGCTTATATTGTCAACTCAGAAAGGAAAAACGTTTACAAATATGATCATTAATAGTGCCTCCAGCGCTTCACACACACAAGTGCCCCACAGCAAATGTCCATTAAAGTATATAAATTGCAGAGAAGTTGCAAGAGGCAGACTGTGTAGTGTTGAAAGTAAATTATGTAACTGGCTCTCCCAAGTGGAAATTGAGGTTAGGTCCTACTAACTTTAGGGTGCTTTGACACAATGGTGGGTTTCACATGGTATTTCCAAATCGTGCAACTAAATCCCCATAAATTTGACTTTTCAAAAAGCTGTTGTCAAATATCCTTTCTGCTTTTATATCTTGTGTGTGCTGAATTCTTTATATGTTTATTGAAGAAACAGTGGTCACTTGATTAGCTCGCCCCAGGTAATCATACATGTCCTGGGTTGTGGTTCTCAAAATGAGTCTGCTAAACTCTCTGGGGCAAATGATGCACATATATTCCCACTGGACGGAAGCTTATAGACATTAAAAATCTTCTACGTACAGTTTATCAATCTATGCATATATTTTCTTGATTTTCTTGATACAGGGCACTATTCCATAGTTGGTGCTAATGTAGTATCTTGATATGTAAGTGTTAGTTCTAGAATTAGTGAGTTTAACGCATGGCATTCATATTACATTCCTGACGCTACACTGAAATCTGTTTGCGCCTCGTATTTTATGCGAGCTTACTGTACTTTGCCCATCCTATACCCAACATGGGGAGCACAATCACTAATTAGTGTTTTGATAAGCGAGGTATAACAAAGTGCAGGTGCAAATTACCATTGGTACACAGAGAGCCAAAAGTTAGCACCTCCTAAATGCTGGTGTTAAATGATTCTGCAATTGCAATTTCATTTAATACCCCAACCACCCCCCTCTAAATTCCATACTCACCTCTCATCCCATGATGAGAGGGTTGCCCGGTCCTTCTTCTGGTCTAGAGCAAAGTGAGAGCAAGACCCCGCAGGACTCACGGCCCATAAGCACACCCTTCATGGAGTCCGATGAACACCAGGAGGTGATACTTATGGTGGCGCGGAAGCAGTACCACAAGTATCACTGCGGTTAGCGCTGTGTTCTGGAGAATGATGCTGAGCTAGCATCTGGCATGGAATACAACACTAAGGGCCCTATTACAATCTTTGTGTAAAAATGCTCGCGCAGAACGTTAATTTGTGCACGTTAACGCTCGTAAATTAACGCTGGTATTACAATCCACATGCATTTTTTCATCCATCGAAAAATTGCGCGCGTAAAATGGACGCGCAAAAACACGCGCGCATTAACGTTGCACTCAGAAATCGGTGTGCGAACAGTTTTTTCATGCAATTTAGCCAATCATAATTAAGAACCACTATTGTCTCACGTTACGTTTTTGCGCCTGCCAAAATTAATCTGAGTATATATGCTGCAGCAATAATAAAAACACGCACAACGTCTCAATTTTATTGTTTGAGTATGTGTAGAATGTGTAACTATACTGTGCTGTATTTTTTTCGGGCTGGTGTATTTGGTTTCGGCCAGGACGTTCAGATTTGCCATTAACAATAGCTTTTAGGAGTCGTTAAAATTATGTGCGCAAACGCTGTGCGTTAAAAACTGCGCATAGATTGTAATACCCTCCGCGTACCAGCGCAAAAATGCATTTGCGCTCACAATGTTAAGTAAAGGACGCGCGCAGTACAGCAAGCTCGCAAAGAGTTCGCGCAGGTCCACCCAAGTTAGACGAATTTGCGCGTTTGTTGCACTGACTTTGTAATACGACGTTCAGTGCAAAGGGTTTTGCCCCTCGCGTTAATGCGTTTTTGCGCACGCGTTAACGTTTGCGCGAAGAATGTAATAGAGCCCTAACATGGGGATGCTACAGGAAAATCTGCAAGCATAGATTTTCCCCATTAGTGTCCCCATGTTAGCGTTAGCTATGGAATAGGGCTCACAATGTTTAGATTAGTCAATAATCCTACCTAAAAGAAAGCATGCCCTTCCCGTCATGTGCTTGGAAACATTTACAATAAAAGTGTAGTTCAATTTCAGGTACTATTGGAATTTTCAAAAACATACATTTTCAAAATAATTGAATTGAACATACCCCCTTTTTAAATTGGATGCTATAAGATTTTGAGCTGTTCATTGTCAATAAATGTTTATTTTGCAATGCTGAGAATGTTGATAATTCAGGGAAATGTTTTCTTGTTGAGCAATAAATAGGTAGGATGTTAGAATAAGAATTTATTCATAAAATCTCAGCAGGAAATTTGTGCCAGATATTAGATATGTAGATCGAGTTATTCAATGGTTTTCTTTTTAATTGTCTTATGTTCAGTGTTTACATTATGAAGTTGTTTATTTTATCCATTCAGATATAATCAGCGTTTCCTTCTGCAATGACTTTTGTCTCTTTTTGTGTGAATTCCATTTGCTTTTTCTGATGCACGCACACATGAAAACTCTTTTCTTATCAACCGATTTTTACATTGAAATAAAACTTGATTAAGGCTGATTCCCGAAAGGATAGACAGCACCATCTTTATGCAAGAAGATAAAACAGAAGCACAAAGAAATACATAAAAGGCTTCTCAAAAAAACATTGAGACTATTTGCACTTTGGTATGTAGATATCAAAAGGAACAAAAATAATATATATTCCCTATTCATGGTTCTTTATTGCAATAGTCCTTGAATCTATGTAGATGACATTGGTGACACGAGTTAGAACAGAATAGTAAATTAATTGATAAGATACAGCAATTAAAGGACATGTGTTAACTACCTAATTTTATAGTAATAATAGCAATCATAAATTGATATGGAATACTAGTACTTATATTCAAAGGGTTTGGACCCAAGTGTTTTGTTCCTTATTAACATACTTTAATTGGAAAAATATGAAAATGAAATTCCTGAAATGAATATTAGCTCATTTATTAATCTGGGAAAGCGGAGAACAAAAGAAACCTCTAAAATATTATTTATATAATAGTAAGACGAATGAGTGTATCAGAAATTAACACAAATGTATCTAATAGTGTTACACCAGAGCAATAGCAATGGACATACTATCAATGTCTACTTACACCTTTGTATCGCATAGATATTTAACCCTTTCAATACCATGCACTTTTATTGGGGAAAAAAAAGATTATCATACCATTTATTTGAAAAATGGAATGTGCAATTAACAATTAAATATAGGGTAACATAGAAATATTTCACACAGATTTTTGTTCTGAGGTAAACAATTAAAATGATGTATATTTGTGCATTTTAAGTTTTTCAGGTATTCCTATATTCTTTACAGAAATATTGCTGTGATTAAAGGTTCTACATTCTAGATGGTGTCCCTTATCTAACACAATTTCACATGGGGTCTGTATTATCAGCATACAGGAAGAACTAGCTTTTGTGTCAACCACAGTACACGTGATAAAAATAGATAATATAAATGGTCAGATCTCCTGCTTATGGGGATTTGTACTGATCATAATGAAACAATTAGCAATGCAGTAGAATATAAAAATAATATCTGTATGTGGTGTAATGCCTGTATATGGAAATTACAGAACTCCACCTGTTTTCTCCCTGGCTCTCAGAGTGACAGTAATCTACCGCCCACCGGGACTAACCTCCCAGTTTCTTGACCACTTTTTTTTTTTTGTGAAAGGATTTTACCAAGAAGGATACATTGAGATTTCTCTCATTTTCAAGTATGTCCTGGGTGGCGAGTATGTACCGTTAGGTGTCTTGCCCAAGGACACTTACTGGAGAGGTTGCTCGCTGGGATCGAACCCATGAGTCCACTTTGCTGCCTGGCTTTCTCACTTTCTGTCCACCAACCTTCCATGCATAATTCTTGGGGATTTCACCATTCCCATTGATGATCCTTATGCCCCTGCTGCCTCCAAACTTCTTTCACTCACATCCTCCCTTGGACTTACACAATCCTCCCTTCTCACCTTGAAGGTCATTCTATTGACTTTGTTTTTCCAGCCTCTGCTCCATTTCTGAGTTCACATGTCGTCCTTTCCCCATCTCTGACCACCACCTCCTCTCTTTCAACCTATCTGGATTACCTAAACTCCCTGCTCCCCCATCCCGCACACACACACTCGCAGAAATCTACATGCTGTGGATCCCCATCAATTCTCCTAACTACTTCAACATCTCCCACACACCTCTACCTTCACCTGTCCCGACGCTGCCACTGACTACTATAACGCTACTCTTATTTCTTCTTTAGACAAGGTTGCTCCTCCTCGACTCTGTAAGGCCCCATGCCGCCAGTTTCAACCCTGGCACACACCCCAGACACGCTACCTCCAAAGATGCTCACACACTGCAGAGTGTGTCTGGAGGAAATCCTGCTCTGAAGTGGATTTCATTAATTTCAAGTTTATTCTGTGGTTTTACAACTCTGCCCTTCACTTGACCAAACAAGCCTTCTTCTCCTCTCTTATATCTACTCTGTCCTCCAACCCTAAACGTCTCTGGTCCACTGTTAACTCCCTCCTTCACCGACCCGCACCTCCCCTTCATCTGCCTTTTGCGCTCAGGACCTGGCAGATTATTTCTTAAATAAAACTCTCACTATCAGAAGCAACATTCCAACCCAAACCAGTAATCCCTCACCTGCACTCCCAGAAGCCCCCTCCGCTACCAACTGCTGCTTCCTCCCAGCCACTGAGAAGGAACTCAATTCCATATTGTCCTCCTCATATCTCACTACGTGCTCCCTTGACCCCATTCCTTCACATCTAATACCTCCACTCTCCTCCTCCCTCACCCCTGCTCTCACACACATCTTCAACCTATCTCTCTCCACCGACTCCTTCCCATCTGCCTTCAAACACGTGCAGGTTGCTCCTATACAAAAGAAACCCACCCTCAATCCCAACTACCCATCAAACTATCGTCTTGTATCCCTGCTCCCGTTTACCTCTAAGCTCTTGGAAAAACTAGTTTTCAACGGCCTCTCCTTGTTCCTTTTCTCTAATTCCTTACTTGACCCCTTACAATCAGGCTTCCATCTCCTACAATCAACTGACACTGCCTCACCAAAGGCACCAATGACCTCCTAACTGCTAAAAACTAAGGCCACTAGTCTATTCTCATCCTGCGTGACCTCTCAGCTGCTTTTCACACTATCAACCACTCCATCCTTCAAAAGATTCTCAGCTCTCTTGGTCTCTGTGACACTGTACTCTCTTGGATTCACTTGTATCTGTCTGACTGGTCCTTCTCTGTGTCCTTTGCTGGTAACTCCTCCTCTTCAATACCTTCACCAGTTGGTGTAAGCCAAAGCTCTGTCCTTGGTCCTCTGCTCTTCTCTATCTATGCCTCCTACCTGGGCAAAATCATTACCAGCTTTGGCTTTAATTGCCACCTCTATGCTGAAGATACTCAAATCTACCTCTCTACCCCTGATCTCTCTCCGCCTGTCCTTTCCAAAGTAAGTGACTGTTTATCTGGCATTTCCTCCTGGATGGCCTCTCACCACCTAAAGATTAACATGTTGAAGACTGAGCTCCTACTAATTCCTCCCTCTAATGCCGCCCCACCTCCTGACTTCTCTATCATGGTCAATGGTATTACCATCTCCCCATTAAACCAGTTTTGCTGGGGGTGCCCCCATCCTCTGGAATGCTCTACCTCGTACTGTCAGACTTTCCCCTAGTTTCCCTGCCTTCAAACGCTCCCTTAAGACATTCAGGCAAGCCTACCACCCGACTCACTAATATACATCACTTCCCCAATCCGTCCATCACTCTCTCCTTGCAGTCCTCTCCTCCTGTTTCCACCCCAACCCTACTAGAGTGTAAGTTCAAAAGGGAATAGGGCCTTCATTTCCTCCTGTACTGGTTTGCCAAAATGTTGTTCAGTCTCAATGTATTGTAACCTTGTCTATGTTCTATATTGTGCCCATTGTTCAGAGCTGCAGAATATGCTGGCGCTATATAAATAAAGAAGAAGAATAATAATAATTACAGAAACAGCTTGTATTTTCAGCAATTATAACTCCCTGAATCATATCCCTGTTCAGCAGTGAGCGTCCTCAGAGCTCTACCTTTGTTCTGCACTCTCTCTGGTTGTTGCAATGCAGCAGTAAAGTTTTTAACTTTTTGTTACATCGAAGGTAGGTTCTTAGAGGAATATAGGGTGACAGGAGTAAGATCCCACTGAGAATTTTGTTTCTCCACAAAGGGTTTACTAAGGCTAGGGTCAGACTAACGCATTTTTCGCGTTGCCCGTGAAAAAGTGCGTTCGAACGAACGTACGTATTTTTTCCCGGAATACGCGATAGCGGTCATACGATGCGCCGTTTCGTCCGTGATTTTGTACGGATCATCAATAAAACACTTTTTGTGTCTGGACGTTATGTTAGCCGGACATTAGCAGCGTCTGACTTCTCCTAATCACACACACACGCTGCTATGCGGCCGCAGCGCACTCTGTACGTCAGTAGTAGCGGTTTGACGTTCTCGAAAAAATGCGTTCGTTGGCCACTTGCGTTGCATTTCCCCGGCATTGGACGTCATTTGCTGCTAGCACGGCCGTGATTTCGTGCGGCTAAACGCACGTGAAAAATGCTTTCGTCTGACCCTAGCCTTATCCTACACTAAAAAGACACGCAAAAGGTGTTTTATATGCTATAAGTAAAGTTTAGAAGATTTTGTACTTAAAGGGTTAACTAGAATAAACCCAATTTACTGTTAATAATGTCTTACATTTCCAGACAGAAAAATAAGTGTATGAATTTGCCTGCAAAATGTGAAAGACGCCATATTATTATATCTTACATGTAAGCTCTTGTATTTATGGTTTTGTTAGTCAAGCTATCAGACCCTTTACACACTCTATCCTGCTCTGCAGAATTAAAAATAAACCATAACAGAGCTCACAGCACAAACACCCTCAACGATTTGCAAAAGGTCAGATGACTGGCAGTGCTACAATAATCTAGAACAAACAATAACTATAAAGTAGAGAAATCAATGCATGAATAAAACACAACGTTTGTTTGTTTACAATTTTGATCAACATAAATATATAAAAGGTGACTATCAGCTTATTGTTGCCCTTATAAAATCTATTTGTATATATTTATATATAGAATATTTTATGGACTTTGTAGCATCCCATGAATCAATATATTTTTAACACTGGGTTTGATTCATTTGTGTAGAAAAATACAGCATGCTGTGAAACCCTATTAGACTAAGAATGATGATAATATGTCTTTTTGCTTGGGGGGAAGGGCCAGCTAATTTTTATTCCTGTAGACCGTGAAACAAATTAGTCGCACATGGCTGCAACTTTGCGTATTATATTAACTGTGATAGAGACAGAAATGTGTTTTTTTTTAAATAAAATGTATACATACCTATCATTTAAGCACTATTCAAAATTAACTAAGATTAATAGTCTGTTTAATTATTGTATATTTATATAGGCATTCCGCTAAACAAATTAGAAAAATAAATAAGACACATATGCTAAACAGCAAGAGTGATGAGAATAATAAGCATAGAAAATACAGGCTCATTTGGCTGGATGTAGAGTGAACCTTCTTATGTTGCAACATCATAATATCAGGTCTATTCAAAGAAAGGTGAAAATCAGGAGAATTGGCAGGAGAAGAGAACAATCTAGACCAAATAACCGATTTGGAAAGTGAGATAAATTTTTCTGGTTTGGCTATTTTTACCTAGAATTTTCACTTCTCCTACCAATTCTCCTGAGTTTCACCTTTCTTTGAATAGACCTGTATGTTTATCTCAGCTTTTGTGAATAAAAAGGGGGAAAAGGCGGAAAGAAGGGAGGTGAAAGATGGATGAAAGAAGGGTAGGTGGGAATCGAGGAGGGGAATGGGAGAAAGAAGGAAAGAAAGGAAAAGGAATAGAGGGGACAGGAATGAACAAAGGCTAAGGAAGAGAAGATGGAAAAAAAAGGAAGAAAGGGAAATATATAGTGAAGGAAAATAAGCAGGGAAGGATAAGGAGGGAAGGGAAAGAGTGAATGAAGGGAAAAGAAGGAAGGAAGGAGAGAGGGAAGGAAAGTCTGGTTTAATGAAATTATCTTGACTTACATTTAGATCGATTTTTCCAGCTGAGACATTTTGAAAAGTTATCCTTAAAGTCTGTCATGAATTGCACACTCTATTTCCTCACATTTTCACTGTCAAACATTCACCGCTCACAGATTAATTCATTACAAAATCATCAACATATTGCTAAGCATTTTTGTTGTTGTGACTGAATCTTCTACATGTTTACTTTGAAGCGATTATAGCCTGAGGTCTTTTCAGATTAATCACCAACATGAAATGTATTAGATCATTAAATTATATAAAATCGAGCAGAAAACAATTAAATGCTCAGTAGAAATGCATGTTTAAAACAAGATAAATGCAGCAAGACCAATACTGAAATAACATGATTGTGTTTAATAAAAGACATTCATTATACAATATGTTTACAAATATATTATTTTTTAAGGAGAGATTCTGTTTTTTTTTAAAAAATATTCTGCATCAAGTAAGAACTTTAAAACAAATACTTTATGGTACCAATTCCTGCTTCTCTTATGTAATGCTATGCAATACAAATAATTTCTTAGTCAATTTAATAAGATCTGAGATACAGAGACATAGGGGTAAGTAACAACAAACAGAAGAAGTATCACCCATGTGGCAGCGGACATATTACTTCAATTGCTATTTAAGTAGACCAAAACTCTCTATGTAGGTTTACAGGATTTTGAGTGTGGGTAATACTTCTTCTGTTTGTTGTATACTATGTGGCTGTCTGCTAGTGTTACTGTGCTGCCCATGAGTGATGGGATTTGTACAGGTAACTCTTTCTTCTTTTGTTAGCTAGTTAGTAAAACGCAGGTGTTTTTGTCAGGAAAGAGACATCTGTGTACTCTTCTTTTACACAGGAATAGATTTGTAAAAGTTATAAATACATAATGGTATGGTTCAAAACCACTATAACATATCCTTTATCTAAAGTTCTATTAAAGTTCTCTATTTAAAAATAAAACTAAATATGGATTTATTTATTTTGTATATTCATATAAAAATACAATTATTAATTTTAAACAAATAAATAACTTAACCCTTTCGCTGCTGAGCCATTTCACGCCTCTGTGCTGAGCTAATTTTTACCGGTTTCGCCCAACAGGTTTTAAGCCTTATTTTAATACATGACCCAGACATATTATATATCGTTCTTTCCAGCAGACTCGGCAGATTCATAATATGTCATTATTATATGTATACGTCATGTCCTGTCTGTATATTATAACAAAAAATGCAATAAAATTTGAATTTCCAATAATTTACAATGTGTAAAGTGTTTTTTTCCACATTTTAGCATGCGGGCATTTGCGGTTATATTTTCTATGGGGTGCTCTTGTTAAAAAAATTCAAAATGGGGACTCGTTACTTTTTTTGGGGAAAAGTTTGCTATTTTTAACAAACGCAATGCATACAAAAATCGTTAGTGCAGCATCATTGTTCACATTATTATTGAAATGGGAACAATATTGCTGCATTAACAAATCAAACAAAAAATAAAACTTGTTCATTTTTTTATTATTATTTTTTTTAATATTTTTTTTATTATTTTTTTATTAAATTTTTCTTTAATTTGTACATGGTCATGTTTGGTATCGTTGGAAAGGCCATGCTCTGGCGATCCAGTAATACCAAACATTAACCCCTAGCTGCCACGGATCGGGAGATAGGGGGTTCATTGGAACCCCTATTTCCACCATTGGTAGCAGTTAGGGGTTAACTCCAGGACTGGCGTCATCGTGCTATGCACGATGACACCAGTCGTCAGGGGGCATTCCCAGAAGCTTGGCCGACATCCAAGATGTCGGCCAGCTCCAGGAGAGGATCACGATTCGGCGCTTTTCGGCACCCAAGGGGTTAAAGGCAGGCACGGTTTGGAAGGGCCCTTCCAAACCGTGCCTGCCTTCAGCCTCTCGTCCCCTGCAATCGGGAGGAAGAGAGGTCTGAAGGACCTACCCCCTCCCTTTCAGGTGCCTCCTCCGCACTCGCGGGGGGGCGCCTGAAATAGATGTCATCTCGACGGGGAGACTTTCAGCACGCCCGATGTAGCGCGGGCAATTCATGCAAGCGCTACAGTGGGTGGCCAGCCCCGTCGAAATGTCACAATGCTGCAATGGGCGGCAGAAGGCACATCAGTACGGGCGCACGTAGTGCGCTTGTCTGACACTGGCCTAAAGCGCAGAGTTTAACCCCTTCACTAGCAAGATTGAGTATACTTGATTATGAAATCGCCTTCTGGTGCCCTGATATCAGGTATACTCAATTTGGTCAAATTCTAGAGCAATGCAAATTAGGTTAATTTATTGCAAATTAAATTCTTTTGCAAATGGGCTCCAAAATGTGCCCCCAAAGTTTTAGCACCGTGGGCATGACAGCCAAGGTGCCAAGACAGTGCGAACTCTTTGGAATACATTTTTTTGCACACTATAAATAATAACATCATAAGTGAAATCACTAGTGACATCATCTAGGTCATAATCAATGTCATCATTGCAATCCTCCTAGATCTGGCCACTCACCAAGACTTGGGAAGCAGAAGTGCAGTTAAAAAGGCTCCTTTTACAGGTCCTTCCTGTCCACACAGCTTGATGTCCTGAATTTTAAGGGTGTTCCATCAGAATCCTGGTTGGTCAATTCCAGTACTGATTTGTGTCAAAAGAAAGGGAATCCGGGCACTCCAACAGTGGTACAAATGCAGCTGTTAGTGAATGAACTTTGGTGGCAGTGGTAACGTTACGGACAGGAATGGCGTTTGTCAATCTTGTATAACTCTTGTGCTTTTGACACAAATTTCTGCAAGATTGACAATTTCAGACCACAGAACTGGACATCTCCATAATCAATTTTATAATAGTAACCTCTGTCCAACGTAAAATATTTAGCACAAAAGCACTAAACATCTCCTGTTTAATATACAGTATATGCCAGTGTTTTAAAATGGACCAGTTTGTAAGTAAAGAAAGAACACTATTGGGATTTATTAACCAACAAAGAAAAATATTTCTATTGGAAGTACTAGAAGTAACATTGCACAGATAATAAATCGTACTTTGTAAATTGTATTCATTTATTATAGTAATTATTTATGTGATATTCAATAAATGATGGTTTAGAAAGTCTACATCTTACTGTTGCTCACAGTGAATATTTATGGGTATTTTTCATTTTGTGCTAGGATTTTTTATTAGAAGAGACCAATTGGTAAAACATCTGGGAATGAAAAGGAAATTAAAATTCTAAATTGCCAAGATGTTCAGGATCAAGCCAGTAAAGACCTTATCTGTCGCTACAAAATAAGAAACACACTAATGGACTAAGATTGATGGATGTATGGATTTAGATCTTCTGATCCAGAATACCTGGAGCGTTTATGGCATTATGTGTGACAGAATATTGAAAGTCAATGTTTAAGCTGGAAATTAGTCAATAATAATAGAGAAGCCAAACATTTATTACTCTCAATATTCTTATTGTAAACTTATACAAACTGGTCAAAACTGGTGCGATCCAATAAGTTATGAACCTCTGAGATAAGTGATCAGATCTGGGGGTTTTCTATTTTTTGGAATGCGTGTGATCTCCTGCATTGGGGTTACAAGAGAGGCTTCAGATTGATCTCTAAAAAAAAATCATGCATTGTGTTTTTGAGAAATATTGTAAGTTTTAGAATATTTGAAGGCAAAGGGAAGATTAACTATACTGAATTCATTGAAGGTTTATCTTATATGTTTTTTGGGAACCATTTATTTTCTTAAACTGCTACCTATTTAAAATTACAAGCATATAGTAATATATGTTTTTAAAATGTTGCGTGATGACACTCGCTATAAAATGAGAATAATTCCTGCACACTTAACCTCTTCACTACCAAGATCGAGATATGTTGGGCTTCAAAGGCACCATACGGTGCCCTGATATCGACATATCTCGATCTGTTGATTTGCAGATTTCGTTTGCTTTTGGGCTGCAGAAGGTGCCCCCAAAGTTTTAGCCCTATGGGCATAAAGAGACAAAGAAATGAAGCAGACTGCAAGGATCTACTAATTTTGAGGGTGTATGATAAAATAAAATGTGTAAAATGGCTCCAACACAAAAAGGATTGCAAGAGACAAAGGCGGTTATTCAGAGAGCACTGAAATTTTGGTGCTCTCTCATTCAGCGCACTTAGGTGATTTCAATTCGCCGACCCTGCGGTGAATTTATCATTATCCGCAGTGTCTCCAAAGTGCGCTGGAGGGATCTGCCAAACGCCACCGTTCAACACGCCAAATGCAGCCGACGATCCGCTGAATCTGCAGAGCAGACCCCCGAACGCTGCTGCAAACCATCAAACACAGCCAACGATCCCACGAACATTGCCGAACAGACCATTACACGCCTAAGATCAGTCATTGAACGTCGCAGAATAAAGCCGATCGCTGTACAGGGTAAAAAAAAACAAAAAAAAAACACAATTTTTAAAAGGTGTTTAAAACAAAAAAAAATGTATGGAAATAATAAATAAGGTCCTATGAATAGGAAAAGTCTGTTACAGAATAAAGAAATCCGCTGTTTAAAACAGATCAGAATCAAAAATTTCACCAAAAAGTCCAGTAAAATGCAAAAAATTCTAAAAAATAAATACATAAAAAAGCTTTTTGCTGCAAATGAAAAGAATAAGTGGTTGAATAAAAAAATTATAACAGAGTTTTTTTTTCCATTGAAAACTATGGGATTTAGTGATGTGCATGACATTTTTTTTTGTTTAGTTTCGGGGTTCTTTTCGGGTGTTTTCTTTTCATTTCGGATCATTTCGGACAGTTTTTCTTGCTTTCGGATCATTTTAATTCGGCGATTCCGATTGATTCGGTGATTTGGATCATTTCGACGATCCGGATTATTTCGGCAATTCGGATCATTTTGGGTGATTCGGATCATTTCGGGTAATTCGGATCAGTTGGTTTTTCACTTTTTTATGAGGTATTTCGTTTATTGCTTTTTTAAGAATGGGAAGTAGATTACTACCAATAGAATGAAAGTTTCTTTATTTAATTATTCTTTTAGGATTGTTTTAGGCATTTTGTGGGTGTAATTTTAGGTTTCCTAACTTTTTTTAAAGAAACAAGGCTTTTTAACCCATAGGTTTCAATGCAGCATATGAATCCATACACTGCTGGGAAGTGCCTCTCTGGAGTATAATTAATACAGCACGTTTTTTTTGACTGATGTAGATGGGAAATAAAATTAATATGTAAAATGAAAAAAATTGATACATGATATGAAAAAACATTTTGTCTGTCAAAAATGCTGGACGTCAAAAATGCAGTCCGTCTGACTATGTTCCATCACTCACACACAAAGCTACGCGGACGTGGCTCACTCTGTGCGTCCGTCCTAGCGGTTTGACGTTCTTGCCTAAATTGCGTCCGGTGCCACGTGCGTTGTGCAGACGTACTTCGTTTGTGGGTCTCCATTGATCATAATCTTATGCTACGACAGACCTTAAAAGGTGTGGCAACACGGACGTGATCACTGCGTTCGTCTGACACTGGCCTAAACCTGTCAAACTGAATCACTGAAAATCAGGGCATTTCACGGACACTGCGATGCAGTTCATTGTTCTCAATAGATTAACCATTACTTCTCTATGGGGCAATTTCGCTGCCGCTGAAGATCGCCGAATTGAGACTATCAGGTCTATTCAATAAAGGGTGATGTCAAGAGAATTGGCAGGAAAAGTGAAAAAATCTAGGTCAAAATAGCCAAACAAGAAATATTCTCCCATTTATCTCACTTTCCATATCGACTATTTGGTCTAGATTGTTTTCTTCTCCTGCCAATTCTCCTGACTTCATCCTTTAGTGAATAAACCTGTATCTCTGGGAAACTGCAGTTATTTCATTGTAAATTTATCAGTATTTTGCAAATTGACAGCTTATTGAATAGACGAACTGCCACAAAATTGCATCATACATTAAAGTCACTGTTCAGGGCCCTTCTGTGGCAAATTCAGCACTCTTTGAATAACCCCTATAGTCACTGTATATTGTGGTAGGTGTTAGGAAGGTAGAGCCAGGTCATTGTGTCCTAATCAAGGAAAAGTCCAGACTGACTGACTGACTCTTCAACGCCCAGCTGAAACAGTTTTCACTAGGAATGTGAAATTTTGAAGGTACATTGTTTTTAAGACATAGGCACCCGCTAAGGAAGGAGTTTTGGAAATTCCACCCCTAAGGGAGAGAAAAAAGGGGTGAATATTTTAAACAGAATACCTATATCTCAAAAACCGAAGTTGTTACAGGCGTGAAAATTTGTATTTACAATCTTCTTGAAAAACAAAAAAAACATGTGTTTTAATATTTTCCAGAAATCCAAGTGGGGTGGTGAAAAAAGGGGGGTGAATGTCTTAAACAGTATACCTATATTTCAGAAACCAAAGATGGTTACAGATGTGAAAATTGGTATATACAATCTTCTTGAAAAATAAAAAACACGTGCTCTACCATTTTCCAAAAATCCAAGTAAGGGAGAGGGAAAAAAGGGTGAATACTTTTATCAGTATATCTATATTTCTAAAACCAAAGATGATACAGGTGTGAAAATTGGTATTTACAATCTTCTTGAAGAATAAAAAAACATTTTACTATTTTCCAAAAATCCAAGTGGAGGGGAGTGAAAAAGGGAGGGGTGAATATTTTTAACAGGATACCTGTATCTCAAAAACAAAAAATGTTACAGGCAGTTACAGTGAAAATTGGTATTTAGATTCTTCTTGAAAAATAGAAAAACACATATTTTAGCATCTTCACAGTATCCAGTTAAGGGGGGGCTAAAAAAGGGGTGAATATTTTCATCAGTATACCTATATTTCAAAAACTAAAGATGTTACAGGCATGAAAATTGGTATTTTCAATCTTCTTCAAACATAAAAATCAGTGTGTTTTAACATTTTTCAAAAATACTGTTAAGGGGGGTAAATGGGGGTGAATATTTTAAAGAGGATACATATATCAAAAAACCCGAAGATGTTACAGATATGAAAATTGGCATTTAGATTATTCTTGAAAAATAAAAAACATGTATTTTATAATTTTCTGAAAATCCCGTTGATACATTTTATCAGCAGATCAGAGGGATGCTGTTACTTCACACAGAATGGTGACTTTATGCAGCTATTCTCACAGTCAGGGCTCACACACTCCCTCACCACTCCAGCATATCTGTTTCCCTCTCACAGCCAAGGCTCGCACACTCCCTCACTGCTCCATCATGTCTGCTTCCTTCTCACAGCCAGGTCTCACACACACCCTCAACGGTCCAGCGTGGGAGAACCTGTGATATTATTGCGGAATCTCAACCCACCCAAGCTCTGTAATGGCACCAGATGGCAAGTAAAAGCACTCCACAGAAATGGGTTTGAGGCTACGGTGCTAACCGGTTCTGGCCGTGGGGAGTCGGTGTTCATACCACGAATATCTCTTATATCTTCAGAATATCCGTTTCAATACAAAAGACTTCAGTTCACCCTAAAGGTTTGTTTTATGATGACCATCAACAAGTCTCAGGGACATACTTTGAAGGTAGCGGGGATTGACCTAAGTCTGCTTCTCACATGGGCAGTTTTACATTGCCTGTTCCAGAGTGAGTTCACCTAACTTTCTGCTGATCTGAGCACCTGAAAGAAGAACCACTAATGTAGATTACAAAGAAGTACTCAAAGTAGTTTGGAATAACTTGTTTTTTTAGCCAATACGCCCTGACTAATGTCTGCAATAAACATTACTTATTACTTTAAAACATCAACCTGTAAATTATATTTCTAACAGTTTGGACAAAAAAAACTAGTGTTTCTTTTAAAAACAATTGTAACAAATCCCAAAATTCATGCGAGCGAAGCCATGGTCAAAAGCTAGTACAAAATAAAGAGGTTTGCCCCAAACTAGAATGGCAATCCAAATTCTATATTTTAGTTGAATAAATCTTGGTGAATACATTTGAATAGGAATCTTGAAATACAGTGGTAGAAAAAGAAATGAGATTCGCATAGTTAGTTACTAGACTTGCTAGCAAGAGAATGGCTTTGGTATCAGAACTGCATAGTAACAAAACTGCCTGAAGCTGGAGGAAAGAAAACAAGGGAAGGAGTGAATGATTGTATGCATGGACAGGGGCGGACTGACCCATCGTGCACTCGGGCACTGCCCGAGGGCCCGCGGGTCAGTAGGGGCCCGGTTTGGGGCTACACACTGGATCCCCGCAGGTTTCCCTCTGATCATAAAAATTAACAGGCAGCCAGCGGCGCACTGTGAAAAAGCTGCGGTGGTGCCTGCTCCGCCCCCTCATGTGATGTGTCACGTGAGGGGTGGCGCCAGTGCAATGTGCCTGCTCCAGTGTTACTGGGATGCAGGCATGCTGCAGGCGCCACCGCGGCGTTTTCAGACTGCGCCGCTGGCTAAATTTCTACGATCAGAGGGAAACCGGCGGGGGCTCACTGTGTCGCCCCAAACCAGGCCCCTACCGACCCGCGTAAAGAAAAGGCCGATGAGCAAGGGGGGGCAGGGCAATATGTATTCATGTTTGAGCTGCTGGGGGCAATTAATATCCATGTTTGAGCTGCTGGGGGCAATTAATATCCATGTTTGAGCAAACTGGGGGCAATTAATATCTATGTTTGAGCTGCTGGGGCAATTAATATCCATGTTTGAGCTGCTGGGGGCAATTAATATCCATGTTTGAGCTACTGGTGGCAATTAATATCCATGTTTGAGCTGCTGGTGGCAACTAATATCCATGTTTGAGCTACTGGGGGCAATTAATATCCATGTTTGAGCTGCTGGGGCAATTAATACCCATGTTTGAGCTACTGGGGGCAATTAATATCCATGTATAAGCTACGGGTGGCAATTAATATCCATGTTTGAGTTGCTGGGGCAATTAATGTCCATGTTTGAACTACTGGGGGCAATTAATAGCCATGTTTGAGCTGCTGGGACAATTAATATCCATGTTTGAGCTGCTGGGGGCAATTAATACAGATGTTTGAGCTACTGGGAGCAATTAATAGCCATGTTTGAGCTGCTGGGGCAATTAATATCCATGTTTGAGCTACTGGGGGCAATTAATAGCCATGTTTGAGCTGCTGGGGCAGTATATATCCACGTGTGAGCTGCTGGGGGCAATATATACCCACGTGTGAGCTGCTGGGGGAAATATAAACCCACGTGTGAGCTGCTGGGGGCAATATATACCCAAGTGTTGTGTTGTAAGGGATGTTTTTTATGGGTGTGGCCTCCTGTGGGTGGGGAACAAGGGGGCCCCATGACCCTCCTATTGCCAGGGGCCCCATTAGTTGTCAGTCCGCCCCTGTGCATGGAATTTTCTCTACAATTCTACAAGAAGAAAAAGAGAACATAAAGAAAAAAAAGAGAACATAAAAATGTATATATGGCTGGAGAAGAGAACCAGGGGGGAATCAAGCTTTTGCACTTTTTTAAAATCTTCATTCCCGTTATGAATGAAGACCAGTGCAAAGGCAAAAGAAACATTACTTCTAACATTAGTGACATTAATACAGAATGCAAAAATAATAAAGCATCATGTTGAATATTGTAGATATATATTATGCAAATAAACATGCTGTATTGTCCAGTTATACAGAGAAGAACTAATCCTCGTAATATAATTGATGCCAAGGTTACCACTAGTTTTTTCTCCGGAGTAGTAAATGAGTTGTAGGGTTTGGAAAGTGTCAGAGTCAAGAGACTTTAAGGACAATCTTGAGAAGAATGTTAGAGAAAAGGTTCTGGAAAGTATCCCAAAATGTAGAGATTATAGGGTAATCCCACCACTGTGGTAGTTTCCCCACTGATTGCATAACTTCCAACAGAGCTCAACAGGGATTTGTCTCATCCTGTGCAAATGCACCAGGGTCAGATACCAGCAAACAATGTTCTTGAACACTTGTTCCTTATATAGAACACAAATAAATAAAGTAGCACTAGCATCACAAATTTCCAGCCTATCCTCTAACTGGGGTAGAGGTCTTAAGTCTTTCTCCCAAGTTGCTACATACTAAATGGGTCAGGGTGGGCTGGGTGTGATGGGGAGAGACACGTAGGGCCATATTACAATCTTCGCGCAAACGTTTGCGCCGGCGCGAAGATTGTAATTTGGCCCGTAATTGGAAAAGAGCAGACCTTTCTAGATAGGAAAGTTGATGCAGGCAGTTTCAAATGCTGTGAGAGATCTGATTGCGGTCTCCAATATTGTGGGGGTGCAAACAATACTGGCACGGCGCAGATAACAAATATAATCGAAGGCGGTAAGCAATTCACTGAAGGCGAGATTGGTCAAAGGATATGAGTACATCCTGTTTGAAAAGGTGACAGTAACATACAACATGGCTCAGACAAAAGGCTGTGACATGAGAAGTGGTGAGGCCTGGAAAGACGGCCACATTGTGAAACAGTGAGTGAAGGAGAGAGGATAATTGGGTAAGATTGACAGAGCTGACCATCACAACCCACACTTTAAAGGAGTGTGCAGTGGGGGGAGTAGCAAAGTGGTAGGTAATGACCTTCTGTAAGATTTCCTGAGCCATTTGAAGAGGGAGGGGGAGGCCATCCTTTGATTCCATCCCTGACAAGCCACTGTTGAATTTGTGCTAATTTTGCAGCAGAGTGGTAATGGAGGAAGTGGGGAAGACCAAATTCCCCTGTGTAACGGGAACATTGTGCCTCTGCACACTATTAGGAGGCGTTCCATATAAACGTATGGATTTGAGAGTGAAGATGATGAAAGTTCACTGTGATAAGGGGGATTGGGAGAGAAAGAATGAGCTAAAGGAATCGATGTTCTTGAACCCAGGACATACTTGAAAACGAGAGAAATCTCAATGTATCCTTCCTGGTAAAATCCTTTGCAAATAAATAAATAAATAAGTTAATTTTAACCTCAGTTACATGGCCCAACCAGCAGATGCTATTTTTCCTCCAGGTATCAGGATCAGCAATAGTTCGACATAAGAGGGGGTCATAATTAAGTGCCTATACGTGGGATGGGTCCGAGGAATAAAACAGTAAGATATTAAGTGAATGGGTTGTACAATAAGTGATCGTAATAATGGAAAACTGAGAGCAATTATTTTTGAGCACCAGGAAATATTAGCGACTAACCTTTAGAAAAGGATATTGGATCTGGTAGGGTGTATGAATAATTAATAACTGTTACACACGGTGTAAATGTCTCTACCGTAATGTTCCCAACTAATTGATCATTTTTCCAATTTGTTAAACCTCAGGAATTGCACTTATGGTGCAAAATATAATGTGCCATAGTGAAATAACACAAACCACTACAGAGTAATTGTTTTGCGACCAGCTCATCTCCAACCAGTATAAAAAAAATACTAGCTCCGAGAATCTGTTTTAAAAAGCAAAATTACTTTACACTTAAAAATATAATACTATAAAAATCCCTTACATTGCTCTGGACACATGGTGCAGAGGACGGCCCGATCCACCTCCTTCTCTGGCCACATGCAGAAGAAAACTAGGAACAGATAGTAATAACCCTGCATGCCCCCACTTGCGTATGGTCATACAGAGCTCAAGTTTGTCTCCATGGAGACTCGAGGCTCGCATGTAACAGAGCCGGTAATAGGGAGCCGCTAAGGGTTAGAGGCTCACACTGACTTCACACTGTAGCGGGGGAGTCATAGCAGGCCTCCAAATGTCATTCAAACATTGAGCTTATGGCATATGTCCTCCATTGAATGAAGACATCTAATAAATCATACTTGAATCCATGCCTTTGGCAGGGTACCAAAATAGTTCTAAGCATTTTGGGAAAACGTATCTAAAATAACATACCAACAGGATTATGTTTTGCATCTACCTGTTCCAACACGGTTTGTTATGGTGAGATGGGATTAACAATATGAAATCATTCCCTTATAATTTAAATAGGTCTGTCAAAGGGCACAAATTATCGGTTGAATAAGTATAAGATAAAGCAGACCTCACATATCTAATTAATTAAAATTCAATTATATTTTGGTACATTAGGGGTCACATTACAATCTTGGTGCTAACGTTAACACTCACTTGCGTGAGCATTAACGTTAGCCACGGTGTCTACCGCATATTACAATCCAAACGCTAACGGTTAAGTAACCCGTTTGCATTTGGTACCATGCGCTTTTCAGCGCGAGGTTACTTTACTTTGCGCTCCCTATACTTAACATGGGGAGCGCAAAGTGTTAATCAGCGTTAGGATTACAATCTACTAGCGCTAATTAATGTCCGGCTGTGGTTAGCAAAAAGTTAACCACAGCCAGGACTTGGTGTTAACGGATTCCGCTTCTGCAGAATCCGTTAACACCATCCAAAAAAATAAAAAAAGGTATCATATACTCACCTCCTGTCCCGCGGCGAGGACCGCGGCTCCAACCGCCTCCTCAGTCCGGCGGGAGCAGGGAAAGACTGGGGGAAAAGTTCCTCAATCTCCCCCTGCGTATCACTACGCCGAGGCAAGGCGAGATCCGCCTGCATTGTAATTCCACGCTAAGGCTAGGGTCAGACGAGCGTGATTTCTACGGACTGTACGTCCGTGCAGTACGGATATCGTCAGTACGGATGACGCAGTAGTGGTCACACAGTCCGTTTTTTCACTGAAGTTATTTTATGACGGATGTAGGAGGGAAAAATAAATTACAATGAAAAAACATTCTGTCCGTGCTGGACGTATAAATGCAGTCCGTCTGACCATGCTCCATCACTCACACACAAAGCTATGCGGACGTTGTGGACGTGGCGCACTCCGCACGTCCGTTCTAGCAGTATTACGTTCTTGCCTGCCTTGCGTCCGTTTGCAGCGTCCGTCATGCGTCCGCAGTTCAGTGCGGACGTACTTCGTGTGTCAGGCTCCAATGGACTTTCTTTCATGCTATCACGGACGTACTTTTAGGCGCAATCACGGACGTGAACACTATGCTCGTCTGACAGCAGCCTAAAACGGGGGCGCTAGGGGGAAAACTGCAGGTGCAGTTTTTCCTCCCTAGCGCCCCCGTTTTAGCGTGGAGAATGTAATTTAGCCTTAGATCTTTTAAAGGGCCACCACCACAAAAAATGAAATGCTCTTATTTTGTTTATTTTATGTTGCTGACATCTTACATGTGCTTTGTTTATCTCTCGTATGTTTAGTTAAGAAAATATTTTACTGGTGTGTCACTGGATGCATCCATTTGTGTTGTAAACTGCCCTCCCAAATATCTTTCCATTACTTGCTATTCACTCTGTGCCTTTTGGCTATACAATGAAGTCTATGGGCCAAGCACTGACTCAAATCATTGTATTGTGGGGGATGTATTCAAAGGGCATCACCAGGGAGTAGATTAGAAGCCTATTAAGCTCCCTATAACAATGCCCAATGTCAAACAGCAGTCGCCAAGGCCAGCAAGGTATTGGCATGCATTAAACGGGAAATTCACTCTCGGTATGAAAACATAATTTTGCCTCTTTATAAATCTATGGTAAGACGCACCTTGGTTTTACCTTGCAATTTTGATTGTCCAGCTGTTTATAGTTTGCTGAGGTTCAACAGACCAACCGAGGAAGAGTGGGACCCTGATTACTAACAGGGTTATTCAAAGAGAATAGAAAAGCCACCGCACGCTCGGTGACTTTTCGTTCTCTTCAATTCGGTGCGATTTGCCGATCCCATTTTGGCGACCTTGCGGTGTATTCAGCAAGCACCACAGGGCCACCATAATGCAGGGAAAAGTCGCCGCAAACCCGACGAAAACTCACCGCAAAACGAGGGCGAATGCACACCGAAACCCGCAAAAACATCTGGATTAACCCACGGAAAAACCCGAGCAGGAGCCGATCACACGCAGCGCAGCCGCCGGAAAATGCCGACACCGCAGACGAGTGAAGTAAATAAATTAGCAAAACAGTTTGCATGAATGTGTGAAAAGTGAAACGCTGTTTGCAAAGAAACTACTGAGCGAAAATGTCTAAAATTTTCATATGAGGTCCAGGGAATGATAATAAAAAGGGCTGTTACAGAAAAAAGTAAAAACGATGTAAAAAAATAAATAAATCTGCAAATACATTTTGCCAAAATAATCCCGAAAAATGCTTACTATATCCCAAAAAAATCGATATATTAACAGACTTTTTACTGCAGAATATTATAATAAACGGTTTATTAGATATTGAAATAAAATGGGAACATTTTTAACATTGAAGCCTATGGGATTCGCCGGAATAAATCTGCCATCAATGAAGCCACCGAATGGCAGGACATTTCGGCAACTTTTCACTGCTGGTTTTTGTTCTCTGAATAGACGAAGCTATGGGGATTTCACTACCCTCGAAAAGGCACCGAACAGGCACCGTATGTGCAGGCAATTCGCCAACATTTGGTGAACTGCCTGCTCTCTGGATAGCCGAAATACCAAGAAAGGTAACCAAACGCTGATTTGGCAGCCATTCGGATCTCTTTGAATAACCCTGTAAGGGAAGTAAGTTTCGACTGGTAAGCGACCTAGCTGCCCAGTGCTGCTAGAGAGAGGAAAAAAACACTATTTTCTCTGTAAAACTGTGCCTAGAATCTGTTTGTGCTGGGAACAATAAACACTTCTTCAGAAACACCATCCAGAAACGTTTAATTGCAGTGACTATATCAAATTAATTACCATATAGCATTTTATTGGAAATATTATGTAAAGACCAAAATAGATGATGAAGACCTATTTGAAACGGAGTATCGGTGAAATTGTTCAAGAGAAGACCTGTCAAGTTTTGTCACATCAGACACCTAGTGCACTATTACAATCCCGATGTTAAACCGAGGACGCTAAGGAGGAAAACCTCCGCCTGCAGGTTTCTCCTTAGCGCCCCCATTTTAGTGTGAAATTACGGTGCAGGAGCTAAACCAGCAGCCTCCAGCCTCAGGTGCTCGTGACAGCTCTAAGCCCCGCCTCGAGCATCCCCTCATTGGAGTCCATAGGACTCCATTGAGATTTCCGCTGCCGGTCACATGACCTGCAGGATCTTGCCTCACGAGATCCGGCAGGTCGGCATAGTGATTCAAAGAGGGAGACTGGGGGACTTTTTCCCCCCAGTCTCTCACTGTGCCCAGTGCCAAGAAGAGGTGGATGGAGCCGTTGTTTCGCCGCGGGATGGGAGGTGAGTATGGGATTTTTTTGGGGGGTTTCAGCTTGTGCTGATTGATTCTGCAGAAGCAGCATCAGTTAGCACCAGGTCCTGGCTATGGGTAACTTTTGAGTTAACCTCAGCGGGCGTAATTAGCGTTAGGACTTTTAATCCTAACACTATTTAACACTTTGCGCTCCCTATGTTAAGCATAGAGAGCGCAAAGTACAGTAACCTCACGGTGAAAAGAGCAACATCAGAATCAGTACCGGGTTTTTTAACCCTTAGTGTCCGATTCTAATATGGTCCGCCTGCGCTAGGGCAACCAAAGCTAACGTTAACGCTCACACAGGTGAGCGCTAACGTTAGCGTTAGTAATGTAATATGGCCGATAGAATATTGAATAACTAAGGCTTTGTTTTAAACAGGCAGTATTCTTAATACTTTACCTGGCGATATCAGCTAAGACAAGGTTTCTCCGTAGACAGTGAATAAAGGAAAATGCCAACAAATGTATGGAAAATGTAGAACTAAGACATATTTGTCAAAAATAATATCAGGCCAGGGATATAAAATACTGTAAGCTGCTCAGCAGCATCAGATTTATCACATGAGGTTAAGTAAATGCAATAAGACTGATTCCAACTTTTTCAGCAACCCCATTCTGGTGCTCCCGGGTTGTTAATAGTGAGCAGTCTAGACCAAAAATCAGCTCAGATAGGAGGTAGCCGATATATTAGCGGCTGGGCTAATAACTGTAAGAAGCCATTAAAGAATACTGGAAGCGGAATGACTGTATAAGTTTTCTACCTCCATAAATAAGTTAGTGGTTTAAGTGTCCAAATAGTCATTAACATTATTTCACTGAGATTAAAATCCTAATTTGCATTTTAATTCATTTTTCTTTCAGTACATATGCCTAGAAATCTTGACGAGAATATAAACTACCCTGCTGATTTGACACAGTATCCATGTCTCAAAAAAGAAGGTAATAAATGGTCGTCTGCGATGCTCCGTAGTATTCTTTTTTGACTGCCAAATAAGAGCATAAGATATCTAAAAATTAATTCTTTTTACATAAAAAGCACAAGCTCTTTACTCCTGCAAAAAAGCTTAAATAACATGAAATTGTTTTACAATAATTTATTTTTAATCTTGTTTTCTTTTCTTATAGATACATGCTTCCACTATCGAAGAAATTAATAATTTGTTAGATTCTCACTTGTATGCTATTTCGATATTGACACCTTTGGTCGGCTGATTGTCATTTCTGAGATATCCATTTCACTATTCCTTCACGGAAAGAACATAAGTTAGTGAATAAACCCTAAAGCAGGGGTAAGCAGCTTTGGCCCTCCAGATGCTTTAGATCTAGAGTTCCCATGATGCTCAGCCACTCATTAGGTTGGAGAGCCTCATGGAAAATATAGTTCCAAAACACCTAGAGGTCTAAGGTTGCTGACCTCGGCCCTAAAGCATCAACATTGCAATCGGGATCAGCTTGCGAATTCCAAATAAGCAAATCAATGCAATCTCCCCTGTTATAAGTATAGAAATACGCACTAGCGATTGTCAAGTTGACATACAGTGCCACCCGAAATGGATTTTTGGTCGAAACCTGAAAACAAAATTAGCCTAGTGGGCCTCAAGCAATAGAAAATAGAGCAGAGAAAAGGTATGCCTTCAATAAATTTAACAGTAGATAAAACAATTTAATTGTTCAGAAAAACATGCAAGTCCATTAAAAACTGTCCACAGCCCCATTTTTATAGTGTCAAGCCATGACCACGAGGTTGACCCCATCGCAAGGCAAATTAATATTATTATTATTATTTATTTTTTTGAGAAAGGATTTTCCCAGGAAGGATACATTGAGATTTCTCTCGTTTTCAAGTATGTCCTGGGTGGCGAGTATGTACCGTTAGGTGTCTTGCCCAAGGACACTTACTGGAGAGGTGCTCTGGCAGGAATCGAACCCATGTCTCCACAGGCTCTCTCCATGCAGAGCAGTGATGTTAACTCTACTCCACCCAGCTAGTAGCATAATTTATACAACGCCAACACCAACAATTTCTGCAGCGATTTACACCATCCATGGGAATGAGATAAAATTAAGATAAACATAGAAACAAGAGGTGTAGAGGGCCTTGCTCAGATGAGCTGACAACCTAGAGGAGTTGGGGTGGAGAAAGACAAGATAAGTTTTATTGATCATCTGAATCACTAGCACTGCGGACAAGGAAGGGGTGGGGACAAGGAAGGGGTCTCTATCATGATGTGGGGGTAGGGGAGGAGAGGGAAAGGTCAGCATCAGTAATGTGGTTTGCTACTCTGAAGAGATGGCTTTTAAGGGATTTCTTGAAAGGCCTCCAAAGTAGGGGACAATCTGAAAGGGCGAGGTAGGTCATTCCACAAGAGTGGAGCCGCCCTTACGAAGTCTTGGAGGTGAGAGCTGGTGGTGCAGGTGGAAACAGAGGACAGGCGGAGGTCACCTGCTGACCAGAGTGATCTAGAAGGGTTGTGCTTGTGAGGTAAGGAAGAGATGTAAGGAAGGTTGTGTTGTTGAGAGCTTTCAGCATCAGTATTTTAAATCATATCCTGCAAGGAAGCCAATGAAGTGACCAGCAGAAGGGAGAGGTATGTGAGGAGCGGGGAATGAGAAGAATAAGCCTGGAAGCAACATATATTACAGATTGCAGGGGACAATGTGGGCATTGGGGAGGCGAATAAGGAGCGAGTTAAATTAATCAAGTAGTTATATGACGAGCATTTGGACAAGTGCCTTTGCGGTATTTTGAAAGGGGCGAACATACAGGCAATGGTTTTAAGTTGATAAAAACAGGATTTGGCCAAATGCAGACTTTAGTGAATATTATCAATGGTCTCATTAACACTGGAACACCCTGGTCATTGACAGGTCAACAAGGACAGAGATCCCACATCTGCAATCGAGAATGACAAACCCTAGAGCAAGAAAAATGTCTGAGCAAAGCTGAGATCCTGTCTCTTGCTGTAACTAGGGTTTTTAGTGTGTCCACTGCGGCCAGCTCTTTTTTTCTAGAGTTGTTCACCAACTGCAGATTTTTTGATCGTCTGATTTCCAGTCACGAGGTTCATAGGACTGGTTACACAAGATAATAGAAAGAATAGATAGACAACAGCAGGCGGTGCGGCTACGACTCTAACAAGAAACAGAATGTGAATACAACCAAAACAAACATATTATACTCGTTTTAATTGGTGTAACAAATACATTTAGAGTTTTCTAGAAAATGTAAATGCAATAAATGTCCATCCTTTCATAGGATGAAATATTCAAAAAAATATAAAACCAAACAATGTGCCTGTATACACACACATACACCAAATTGGGCAATTCAAATAATAATTTACCATTTGATATTTTGACAGATCATTCCTCATAAAGGCTCAACTGATATATTGCTCTGCACTGATAAGCAATTAATTTTCTATTCTGCACCAAGCATAATAATGTTATAACGAGTTCATGCAAGCTGAGCTCTCAACAGTACTGCCATTTCCATTTTTCAGAGGAGAATACGTCAATAACCTTCCAACTTAAAAGTCTACCGCTGAGCTAAAGAATTGGCTAGTAAGAAATGCCTTATATTTTTCATCACCTTTTGCTGAATATATTTAGTCAATCTATGCCTTTCCCTGCTGTTCTTCAACTAAACACAGGGCAGTGAAATGGTACACCTAGTTTTATGGCGCAACATGTGAAGTATAAATATAATTATGTGCTCTCATGTAGACCTATGCATTACAATGATGGTGTTTGCCGTTATATTAGGTGATATCCATTTTACGCTCTTCAGTTTTCCTTTCAGTAACTGTAGAAAGCCACGTCTCCTAGAAGGGCTGACTTAGCTTTGTCCTACCTCATCAATTCAGCAGATTGCATGGCAGGGTCTTCTAGGTCAGATTTGATCATTGAAATCCTATTGTATTAGCTTGTTATGTCTGGAGAAACTGTAAATAAGGCCTGAAGCATATTTAATGTTCTAACACGAAATAGCATCTGGCAGTTATCTCTGCCATGTGTGCAAGTATATGGTTATGCCAATTCGGTGGACAATTCGTGTATTTAAAGAAAAATTATATACATACACTGCCTGGCCAGAAAAAAAGTCGCATACTCTAATATTTTGTTGGACCGCCATTTGCTTTGATCACGGCACGCATTCACAATGGCATCATTTTGATAAGGTCATGCAATGTCTCTACATTTATTTCGGTCCTGAGTTGCCTTTAATTTGTCGCTACACTCTTGTACTGATGATGGTAGAGTCACAGCGCTGCGTAAGGTCGTCTCCAGCACATTATCCTAAAGATTCTCAGTGGGGTTAATGTCTGGACTGTGTGGTGGCCAATCAATATGTGAAAATGATGTCCCATGCTCCCTGAACCACTCGTTCACAATTCGAGTCCAATGAATCCTAGCATTGCCATCCTGGAATATACCCGCGACATCAGGAAAGGGAAACCCATTGATGGAAAAAAAAATGATGATTGAGTATATTTAGGAAGTCAGCTGGGCTCCTTTTTTTTGGACACATAAAGTTACTGAACCTAGACCTGACCAACTGAAGCAACCCCAGATCATAACAGGTATGTAGGTGGTGACTTTTGTTTTTTTTGGCTGAGCATTGTATATATAAATCGTGTACATGGTGATAAATAAATTGATTCATGCAAACTTTTTTAATAAACAAAATGTAGATGAATAAAAGCATATGAGGGTAATAATGAGATAACGGCTCAAAAGGATAATACAGAGCGCCCTTCGAATCGCTCGGTATTTCATTATTCTACCAGGATCCTGAAAATTAGCTCTTCCTATACATAGTATACAGTAACCTGCCACAACATCTGAGCCGCAAGTGAAGTTTACAGCTCAGCAGGAACTGGACTCCTACCATTTTGATGAAAGAGTTGGGTCATTACACGTAATGGCTCATTCGTTAGTCATAACCTGTCTGCGGAAAAGGTCCCAATATTATTTTTTACCTTTTGCATGCTAGGTATAATAATAATAAAATTGCTTGCTTTTCGTAACACGGTTATGACATTTTCAAGTGCTACTCAAAGCATGGAACGTGCAAAAGTAGAAAAAGCTTCCAGTGAAATCATCATCATATTAAAAACACTTAAAGCATAATATTATAACTCTTGCAATTGTTACCACTCGGAAGATAATAAGGCCTATACGTTTATTTCAATATTTAAATAATGAAACACGTTTCATTCACAATAAAATGTAATGATAAAGGTGATAAATGTACATCTAATCCCAGAGTTTTGCTGTCTGATAATGTGAAATATAGCAATTAATATCGTTATTCCTGGCATCCATAAATCATTTTAGTTTAAGGATATGATAGATCATCTTTTCTTTATATCCTGTACTTTTCTTTTGATATAAAGATGAAAAAAATATATTTTTGTTCATGTACACGTATAGAAAAGGTAATAGCAACTATTTTCCTCTGCAATTACTTTTCATGTTTCTTTCCCACTGCAAGGCCTGAAATCCTTGTAATCATCTGAATAAACTATATACAATTTGGTTCACAATTTCCTGTAGACAACCTTTAGCTGTATATCCACGCCAAACTATAAATAACAGACACTTTCCTCCGGAGCCCTTGCCAGTGCAATCTCACACATTTCTGAAAAAGGGATGTGCTGCTAGCAGGGAAGCCATTATGCTGTAATCATATCCCTTCATCGAACATGAAAACCAGCCAATCCTCATATTAAATGTCTTCACACTCATCCTTATGTGGTCTCACTCCTTTATGGACAAATAAATATAACCCATGGTTTGGGGATGCTTGTATTTTTTAGATTTTACCCTTCAGTAAGATAAAAAGACAAACACGGCAAAAACAATGAAGTAGTTCTCTTTAATAAATAAATTAAATTTAAATAAATACATGTGAAAACTGGCATTTATTTATACAGTATGCTCAAAATAAGAATGTTGATATTTTTGCATTACTTATTGCATATTTTGAAAAAGGTCATAATAATAAATAATAAACGTCATGTAATAATGCATCGGGCGTTATTACATTCTTTTGAATTTTTAGTGGGTTTAAATTAAAATGTTTAGTAATTTTGCAAAAGCAAACTAACTTAACACCAGGGTTTAGAGCAGTTATTCTTTGCTGAATAATGGCTTGACCTGAGGATGAATAGTTTGCTCTTTATCGGCTAGCTGCAAATAATGGCGGTAATTTACACTAAGCAGTCGCAATGTCCAAAAGCATGCGGCTTGGTTGGTATAGTTGCTCATGCCAATAAGCTTAAAGCGATATGCAGGTCTAGAAAAAAAAATTGACATTTTAACACTTTTATACCTATAGACAAACTAGAACAAATAAAAGTTTTTTAAAAATGTGTACATTTTTTTTATTTTCTTGCTTTAAACTCTGTCATTTCATCTTCCCTGGCCACGCCCCTCAGCTAGGGGTGTTTTTTCAGCTCCCACTTCCTGAATATTCTCCACCTCCTCCCCGCCCACTACCCGACCCATCAAAGCTTCATTTGAACTAGCAAAAAGCTGAGCACGAGAAACCCTGAGGCCCGTTCAATACTTCAGCCGCTGCAAGTGCTAAGTTAGCAACTTGCCATTGAACGCCGTTCAACCGCTCAGCGCTCAGCAGTGCTAACCTAGCACTTGCAGCGACCCAAGGAGATGCTGCGTGTAGTTGAGTGTGACGTTTTAAAGATGGCCGCCGCCATGAAGCAAGTTGACAGTAACAATGCCATACAGCAAGATGGCCGCCGCCTCGAAGCAAGTAATAATTCCGTACAGCAATGTTAATTTTGAGGTTTTTGTTCACCAAAGCACAAAATATTTATTTATTATTTCCCCCTGCACATAGACATATATTACAGTTCAATTTATATATTGTTTCAGTAGTAAACATAACGTTTATTCATTAAAAACTATCATTTGTGGTGTGTGCATACAAAACGGAATTGTGCTGACTGCTTTTATTTATCATATTTTGTCCGAGTGATCCGAAAAACAATCTGAATTTTCCATTAAGAAATCGGCCATTTTGGATTCAAAATTCGCATCCAAAGGGTTCAACGACACTGCTGCAGCAAACTGAATTGCTGCACTGCAGCAATTCAGCAGCTGCTGAGGTATTGAACGGGCCTCTGTACGCGCTCGGGACCTCAGACTGGGGAAGCTGAGGAACTGAATATTAGCATCTCTGCAACTGTGAGAGCAAGACACAACCATACTCGCTCACACACTCACCCGCTCACACTCGCCGGCTGACCCGCTCACACATAGACTCACTCACCCACTGACTCGCTCACTTGCGTTCTACAAACTCCCTCACACAGTCACTCCCTCTCACACTATTTCTTGTACTGTGTCTTCTGTGCACTCTCACTCACTACACCTTTACTTGTGCTTTCTCTGCTTTTTCTTGCTGTCTTTCTCTTTACCTTTTCTTGCTGCGTCTCGCTGTGCATTTTTTCCTGTCCCTCTCTCTGCTGTCTCTTTTTTTCCCCGTTTGTATTGATTTCTTTCCTTCTGTCTCAGCAGTAGCTGGGGTTGAAAGAGTTACAGATTGGAACGGCACTCAGCCCCGCCCTCCCCTCAGCTCACAGTGCAGGAGAGAGGAGGAGCAACTCAGTCGCACATGCTCAGTGCGTTTTTTATCTATATTTAGGAATACACACTGATTAGCTCAAAGTACCTCCTGAAGTGGGAACATATGGATCACTGATCCACAAAATCAAGTGAGGAAAATAGGCAGAAATGTGCAAAAAAGTTTAAAATTTCAAAATTTATTAGTACATCGAAAAAACGTGACACACATCAAAAACACATAAATGAAATAAAAAAAAACACGGTGCAAAAAAAGAAAAAATTCAAGAAAATACAAAGGCCTCCTGAAGTGGGCGTGGAAAACACCAAGAAAGAAAAGCAGGTAAACATGAAAAAATATCAAATTTACTTGCTTTTTATGCCTGCTGAATGAAACTACTGACTCATCCAAAAGGCATTGCACATTTTTAAAAGCACAGTAGCAAAGCATGAAGGTCCCTATAATAACAGCTCCAGCCATTAGCTTAATGGCTAAATTGATATTGGGCCCCAGTTCCCCCTTTTACCCCCAGATTTGATAATTTTGTCACCTTTTGTACACATGCGTTTCCGATGGACTGTTCATTTAAGCCTGCCTTGTGGAATTTGTTTACTCTCATTTGGTTTTTCCTTGTCTCAATCTCTGCCTCTGACAACTCTTTCAAATATGGTATAACAATACCATAACCAAATAACAGTAGTTGGATCTTTTCAAGGTCTACCTTTTGAAGCTTACTTTTAACATAATATAATCACTTCCAAAACACACACACACACACTGCAGGTGTGGTTCTGCACCATGAGTCTTACTTCTTTAAAATTAGGATTTTTCAGTTTTGGGGTTATAAATACACTTCACACATTCACTCTGCAGGGCAAGGGCATCACAGTATGGTAATCATCTTTTTAAATGGAAGATTGCTTATTTCTTATTTTGATATTTGGTTTGCAGGTAATGAAGAGATGATTGCAAAACTGAGGGACAGCAAGGGACCTTTATTAACATAAAAGCATTAACATACAGGGTTACCTGACCATATTAAAGACTCTGTCATACTTAACTAGACACCCAGATTTGGTGGGATGGTTCTGAATATGGCACTTGTCCTGCTTTGTAACAAACATTCTCCTTTCTTCTTTCATTTAATGTCCTTGCTGGAGAGACCTTTTGAAAGTTTATTTATAGTCTTCCAATCTGCACAACATGTATTCCATCATTGATTCCATCTTTTCCACCACATGTCTAGCCCTTTTTTTGACAACATCAAAATTAATGACATGTGCTCGTTGAACTCTGCTATCTATAGTGGAGACTGTATTGGGGACTTTGGGTACTCCAAATGGGAGGAAAGGTGTTTGGTGACTCTACTATTAGATTATTATTATTATTTCAGAACAACTTTCAAAACCTATTTTTTTTAGCAAATCAGCCTCCAATGTCTCTGTGACTTTTTGGGATGTAAAAAATACTTACATTAGGAGCAGCCAAGATGAAACGTTTATAGTAGATACATACACTTATTGAAACATTAAAGGGATTGAAACAAATGTGTACATGAACCAATCAGGTGCTCAGTAAATGAATCGCTCCAATATAGCAAATCCAAGTAGCATTGTAATGTTCACAGCTAAAAATCTTTTTCAAAAAACATCATAGTCCAGAATTGGAAATTGAGACAGTTGTTCAAAGAATGAACAGTCAGTGCTCTGTTGTCCTACAAGGACCATTCACGATAAATGTCAACCCTACTGGAGGCTTACTGTGGAACCTTTCAGAGGCAACATATCCGAGGAATGGTGTTTACAGCAGGGAAATCTTTGGGAGTATGTCGCAAAATGGAAACTGGAAAAAACTCAGTGGGATGGCAGTTACATTTGGTAACACCACCAGTGATGTAGAAATCAAGGATGGTCGTCCATCCAGATAACGGTGATGTTCAATTCCAATTGTGATCTCTTTGATAAATCTTGACATAAGTAACTATTCTAAACTATTAGACCTGTGTTTAGTCCCCTCCTTGAGTTTATGGAAGCAAGATCGGATTTGTCCAGGGGAGGACAGCTCTGGATTATATCAGTCTCTTCATCAATCGGTCTTACCCACTCAGTCAGTGCATCTGAACAGAATGCAGTGGTGCTCTCTCAGGATATGGAAAAAAGTCCTTCAATTTATTCAATTGATTCAATTGGTTCAATTAGTCTTGCTTGTGATTATGGGAAGTAATGAAAGCCTTCTTTGTTAAAGAAAATCTTTGTACTTGGTGAAGGCATTATAGACAGTATGGAGTACAATTGTGAAATTGGGAAAGGGAAGTCTTTGTATCAATTCTCGATAGCTAAAGGAACTTCAAAGATTGTCCCTTTTCACTACTAGGTTTTGCACTTAATATTGGACCCTCTAGAATCATAGTTCGTCTGACTCCCATGTTTATGCCAGTGGGTTCAATTGACCAGGGAGTAGCATAAGAGAAGTCTACTTGTAGACAACATCTAGCTCACCATTATCTCTCTCTGAAATCATTGCCGGATCTATGCACTACCTATCCTCATGGGAATTTGATTAAACGTCTTCTTTAAAATCAATAACAGTAAATATGAAATACAAAACCTCACCCTACCACATGTGTTGATGACCCAAATCTCAAACATTTTATTCAGGGTTATTCAGAGAAAGGTGAAAACTGGGAGAACTGGCAGGAGAAGAGAACAATCTAGACCCTAATAGCCGATTTGGAAAGTGAGATAAATGGGAGAGTTTTTCTGGTTTGGCTATTTTGACCTAGAATTTTCACTTCTCTCAGAATAACCCTGATAGTTTCCAAAATTTGAGTGAGATTTATCTGGCTCCATCCATTCCAGAGATGCACAATACATACCATGGAACACAAAACCCTCAAACAAAACTTCACTGCAAAATTTGGTAATCAGCATACCCCATGTGCAACAGCCCAAGTAGTGCACTTTATAAAAAATCAAATCGTAATGTGGAGATTAATTAACCTGTTAGCTGCAGAACTGCTCCCAATTAAACACACTCACACACACACACCAGTAACACAAAGGACAAAAATAATAAATATGTCAAATGAAATGGGTCCTTCTCAGAGCCCAAACAAACTGCGCAAAAGGAGTATTATTTTTCTTGCTGAATATAATATTACCTAACGTTTCCTGCAGAAACAAAAACATAAGAATATAGAAGGTAAAATTGAAGGGTCTATTCACTAAACAGTGAAGTTAGGAGAATTGGCAGGAGAAGTGAAAATTCTAGGTCAAAATGGCCAAAAATTCTCCCATTTATCTCACTTTCCAAATCGGCTATTTGGTCTAGATTGTTTTCTTCTCCTGCCGTTCTCCTGAGTTTCACCTTTTAGTGAATAGACCCCACAGCAGGGTTCTCAAACTCTGCCCCCCCTGATGTTTCTGAACTACAACTCCCATGATTCCCTGGTGGCCATCTATTGCATTCAAAACATTCTGGGACTTGTAGGCAAAAACATCTGGGGTGCCGTGAGTTTGAGACCCCTGCCCCACAGTATTTGTTTCCTCAGTGCTATGTTGTATGTGTGTGGGAGAGAAAAATTCAAAAAGACAAACATGTTAGATAAGATTTCTGTACAAAATATAAAATTGTGGAAAGGCATGAATTCCAAGTAAACAACTTTGGATTTCTACATTTGAAAACTATTAGGGTTATTCAGAGAAAGTGAAACTCCTGAGAACTTTTGGAGAAGTGAAAATTCTAGCAGAGTTATTCAAAGAGAATCGAAAAGTCACCGTACGTTCGGTGACTTTTCGTTTGCTTCAATTCCGCGATCCTATTTCGGCGATCCTCCGGTGTATTCAGTAAGCACCACAGGGTCCCCCGAAGTGCAAGGAAAACCCGCCGCAAACCTGCCGAACATTCACTGCCAACCTGCCGAACACTCACCGCAAAACCTGCCGAACGCTCAATAAAACCTGCAAACAGCTGGATTAGCCCCACCGAACACGCTGGAGGAACCCGAGCAGCTGCCGATGAAAGCGCAGAGCAGCCGCTGGAAAAACCAGACACCGCAGACGAATGGAGTGAAAAAAAAACAAGTACACTTGAATGTTTGAAAAGTGAAACGCTGTTTGCAAAGAAACTACAGAACGAAAATGTCTGGAATTTACAAATAAGATCCAATGAATGATAATAAAAAGGTCAGTTACAGAAAAAAGAAAAACGCTTTAAAAAATCCCGAAAGATTCCTAAAAAATCCTAAATAATCTATAAATAAAGAGACTTTATACTGCAGAATATTATAATCAATGGTTTATCAGATATTGATTTAAAACGGGACTATTTTTAACATTGTAGCCTATGGGATTCGCCTGAATAAATCTTCCGCATGAAACCACCGAACAGCAGGGAAAATCAGCAACTTTTCACTGCTGGTTTTTGTTCTCTGAATAGACGAAGCATTGCTTCTCTATGGGGATTCATTGCCCCTCGAACAGGCAACGTATGTGCAGGCAATTTTCCTACATTTGGCGAACTGCCTGCTCTCTGAATAGCTGAATGGCCAGGAAAGGTAACCGAATGCTGAATTTCACTGTTCGGTTACCTTTCGGCCACAATTCGAATCGCTTTGAATAACCCTGCTAGAATTTTCCCTTCTCCAAAAGTTTTCCAGAGTTTCTCTTTTCTCTGAATAATCCTCTATATACGTTTGTGTGACCATTTTGGAATCCATGGCTGCTAATAAGTTTAAAATCTCGCCATACTGAACTTTGAAAAACATTGGGTTTGAAATAATGATGCAATTCCCGCTTTATATAATTTCTAATTGGAATAATGCGAATGCAGTTTATATGTTGTGTTGCCAAAAATCAGGTCACATTATTGTATCCACTTTAAGGAATATTTATTTACAGGGTTATTCAGAGAGAGGTGAAACTCAGGAGAATGACTGGAGAAGTGAAAATTCCCAGGTCAAAATAGCCAAACCAGAAAAATTCTGCCATTTAGCTCACTTTCCAAATCGGCTATTTAGTCTAGATTGTTCTCTTCTCCTGCCATTCTCCTGGTTTTCACCTTTCTCTGAATAACCCTGTATGTAAATGGTATGTAGTTTTTTAGGAGAACAAAAGTGCATGACAGCAAAATGTTCATAATTAGTCTGGCCTCCAGAGCTCATAAAAACTACCAGTCCACTCAAAGGGTTAAAATACTATTTTCTCAGCTATTACATCATTAAACGGTTAATGATTTTTTGAGTTTTTTCTCTTTAAAAGTATCCGGTAAGCAGCACAATATTTATATCTAGACTTGGAATATCAGACATAATCGAGTTAGAATTGTATACATCAGGTGATTGTTTCAGTACAAAACACATAATAGTCTTTGTAGGCTTGTAAGCATACAACTGCACTGTATGTTAACAATTCTGGAACACTTCAATTTTTTAAAGAAAGAAGAGACTGTTTACTTGTTTGGCATAAAAACTAATGGAGAAAGTCAATTGTTCTTTTGTCTTGAGGGTCTTAAGCGCAGCACTTTGTCTGTGATACTTGGTTTTCTGCTTGGTACTTGTTCAAATAATCACTTGCTGACTGACAAAAGACCACTTGTGTTTTATTAGAGCACATGCTGAACAATCCAGCCAGATCTATGTTGACTCTCAATAGACATACAGAATACACTGTTAATGGAAACATTGAATCACGGTAGAGATTTTCAGTAATAAAATGACTGCTTACAATGTAAAGCAATTTAGGTTGAGCGGAGAACGTGTATTGTCAAGTAACGTGCTTTAATTGTTTTTATTGTTGCTTATTCAAGGCTAAAAGTCCTTTATCTTCTGGAAATCTGCATCTTATTTTAAAACAATTATAAATATATCATTATCAACTGAAATGCCTTCATAATAAAAAGAGTTTTATTATTTCTTTTAAGAAAGAGCTGACATGTACCAGGCAACATTCCAACACAACTGTTAGGTTTCCCTCTACAATGTTAGCAGGGCTCACTTCACCTCATTTCAGTATAACTATGTACGTTCCCTACTGTAAACCCTGTACTGCGTTGAGGAATGTGTTGGCGGAATACAAATAAACAAATAATTATTATAACGCTTTAACAACAACATCCCACCCAGTGGCAGGTGATCTTAAATGATGCAGGGTGGCACAGCAGGCCTCATGTCTTTTTCTGTCCCGCCTCCCTCCCCAGCAGGCTGAACGCTGTCATTGGCTAAAGAGACCCCATGGCAGTAAGGGTTAATAACAAAGTTTCCAACTTGGTCCATTATGCGTAACAGCTCGAGCCACCATTGCAACGGAGCTTGCGTTTTGGGATTACAACTCCTTGATGAAAGTTATCAACTCCTTTGCCTTCTGCAAAAGTCAATAAAAACAGGCCAGCCTGAAATTATGTCACTATCCCCTGGTAGGTTGCTATTCTTGTGACGAGAGGGCTTTGAAGACGTAGGGAGTACATGTACACTCCCCTGACTTCAATGGGCCGCCTCAGCCCCTCCTCGCAGCCGTCACACACCGCACACCATTGGCTCCAGTGGGACGGCCTGAACTCAGCCCGTCCCTCTGCAGCCAATGATGTGCGCCGCATGTCGGATGCTAGAGCGGTTTGAAGTCAACGGCCCACGCGACACCTGTTGACAAGGCTCACACATATGCCTCTCCAGCGTTAACCCCCCCTTATGGGTGACGCCCATCCATCGTTAAGGGGTTAAATAAATCTGCTATTTACCTCTGCTCCCACGGTGCCTCCTCTGGTCATATGCAGAAGAGCATTGGAAACAAATAGTTCACAGTGTCCTTTCATGGTTTTGGCGTGATCCATTTTACACAAGCTCACGCTTGGTCACACTTGTCTCTGTGGAGTCACTGGGCACTAAGAGTTGGTACAAGAAGCTGGTATCAATTTGTAGCCCCCTAACCTTATGAATCAAGCCTCTAATACAGCAGCTCAGGCATCACAGAGACAGTAAAAGAGAGCTGCTAAGACAGGGGTCAGCGACTTTGGCCCTCCAGATATTTTGGAACAGCATTTCCCATAAGAATCATCCAATCTAATGAGCACCTGAGCATCCTGGAAGATCTAGTTTCAAAACATTTGGAGGGCCAAACATGCTGACCCCTGCACTAAGGGTTATCAAAATGCACAAATATTTTCTCTTCGCAGTTCCCTTTTACCAACTACATTCACCTGGCAGTAGTTTTGACTTATTTGAATTTAATGTGATTTAAAGGGGTATAGGGTTTGTCCTTTAAATAATATATTTTCTTTTATTGTAGGCTGCTCCACAATTTCTACATAGGTCTTCCATTATGAATATTTTGGCAATGTGCTAATAATCGCAGCTGTGTGCCGACTTTTTTTTTATTAACAAATATGTTTTTGCATGTTTAATATTTTTCGAGGGATTTTTGCTTTCTATCCAGATTTTTTATTCCTTTTTTTCTTGTTTTACCAATGTCTCCATTTTAGATAAAATGCTCTTTTCTTCTTCTTCTACTGTAAAAGTGACCTCCATTACCACTTAAACTTTAATATATATTTGCTGGTGCAAGGCTATGATCTCAGCAGCCTTTCTTACCTAGGCTTGTTCTATAGGTTTAATTTAATGAAAGCTATACTTTATTGGGATGTGCGTTTCGGGTTTCGGAATTTCGGAATTTTCACGAAATTTCCCGATTCGTGTTTTCGGATGCGGCCGATTTTCTGAAAATTTTTAGATCCGAAAATGCCAGATCCGAAAAGTTTTCCGAGCCGAAACAAAATATTTTCGGAATTTTCGAATGGACTTGAAATGTGTCAAATCGAAATTTATTGCTTTGAAACGAGGAGAACAGACGTTCCGAAAAAACGAAAATTTCCGAAATCACGAAAAGTCGATACAGAAAACGAGCTAAGTGACACGAAAATACGAAAAATGGTCAATATTCCGAAAAAAAAATGTACACGAAAAACGAGTCGAGCCGAACCGAATCGAAACAGAAATCGGTCGAAACGAGCCGAATCGAAAAGTTTAAACATCCGAAAAATCGAACCGAATCGAACCGAAAAAAAAATCGGTGCACAAGCCTAATACTTTATTAAATTTGGGTGTTTTTTTCTGCATAATCATTTGATTTCTCATGGTTTAATACATGTTTGTGAAATGTTTTTATTAAGTATGGCAATACTAAGCAACGGATGTAGCGCTAAAGCCCAAGATTTAAACTGTACAGACATCAGAAGCAATAACAGAAGCAAGGACAAGAGGGAAAATAAAAATAAGGAGCTAAAGAGAATATGCAAGGTCAGAAAACCCAGGCAGCAGATGGAAAAACTCAACAGGGAGGCCAAATGGTTCGGTACACTAAACTGCAATCAGCAATGCTGAAAAGCCAGACAAACTGGCTGGGTGGAGTAGAGGTAACATCACTGCTCTGCGTGGCGAGAGCCTGTGGAGACATGGGTTCAATCCTGACGAGCACCTCTCCAGTAAGTGTCCTTGGGCAAGACACCTAACGGTACATACTCGCCACCCAGGACATACTTGAAAACAAGAGAAACTCAATGTATCCTTCCTGGTAAAATCTTTTCTCAAAAGGATTCTCTCATAACTGAGCAATCTTTTTGTGCGTAAAGCCAGCTTAACCTCTTCCGAACCATTGACGTACTATGTACTACTGATCGGGAAGTCTCCCTTGGACTCGCGGATGTACATAGTAGGGATGTGCGTTTCGGGTTTCGGAATTTCAGAATTTTCACGAAGTTTCCCGATTCGTGTTTTCGGATTCGGCCGAATTTCCGAATCGGGTCGGACCCGAAACCAATAGATCCGAAAAGTTTTCGGAGCCGAAACGAAAAATTTCGGATTTTTCCAATGGACTTGAAATGTGTCAAATCAAAATTTATTTTTGCTCTATTCATGATTTCGGTTCCATTCGTGATTTCGGTTCCATTTCAGTAATTCTGGAAATCGTATATTTAACTATTATCGGTTATATCGCTGATTCTGTAAATTTTGTATTTGTAAATGCGTATCACTTGTTTCTTGTGGGATTCGGGTCAGTTTAGCGTTTTTTAAATCGTTTTGTTCATTTTTTTTGTTCCTTGGCTTTCATATCATTTTAATATGATTAAATAAAGTTGTGAAAAGTATATTCAATTATTCATAAGAAAAAAAGGATCTTTATTTAATAAAAAAAAAACACGATAGAATCGCCAGAATTATCGTAGACACTTTGAAACGAGAACAGACGTTCCGAAAAAATGAAAATTTCCGAAATTTCCGAAAAGTCGATACAAAAAACGAGCAAAGTGACCCGAAAACACGAAAAATGGTCGATATTCCGAAAAAAAAATTTACACGAAAAACGAGCCGAACCGAACCGAATCGAAACAGAAATCGGTCGAAACGAGCCGAATCGTAAATTTTAAACATCCGAACAAATCGAACCGAATCGAAACGAAAAAAAAATCGGTGCACAAGCCTAGTATATAGTACGTCAGGGTCTCCTTCTCGATATTCACTTCCCTCGCTGGGCTCCCGCGGTGTACTGGCACTCTGGAAGCCTGCCCCGCCTTTTCAGGTGGTCCAGTAGGCGCGATGATGTCATCTGTTTTTTTTTTTTTTAGGAACTATTTTACCATGATACATTGAGATTTCTCTCGTTTTCAAGTATGTCCTTGGTGGCGAGTATGTACCGTTAGGTGTCTTGCCCAAGGACACTTACTGGAGAGGTGCTCGTCGGGATCTCGTTTGGAGCCCTCTATCTCCCCAGCCGTTTAAGTTAAAAAAAAACAAATGGTACCGCTGGAAAGGGGAGAGTCTCCCCTTTTCAGTGGAGTGTCCCATTAACTATTTTGTTGCCGTTTTACAGTTCAAACCCAGAGGTGGCTGAAATCTTGGATGTCAGCCAAGCCTCCGGGTCACCCCCCCCATCCACTGACATCCTCACCATATGTGTGAGGAATCAGTGGGCCAGTTAACCCCCTAGCTGCCAATTTGAGATAGGGGGAACATGCGGGTCCCCGTTTCTCCTGAACCGGTAAGGGGTTAAGTAAAGCACCCTCTGAAGTCACAGCCCCTAAACGCATTATTGTAATGAGTATGCATATACACATGTATAAGGACACCATGCCACCTGCATGACAGAGGGACTCTAGTACTTAGTGAATTATGAATTACAATGTAATTAGATGTTGGCTATATAAATTATTGTGACCGTGGTGAAAATTGCCGTGGTAAATTAAAAAAAAAAAAAATATGGGGCCATATTACATTCTACACGCTAACGTTAGCGCTCAGCTGTGTGAGTGTTAATGTTAGCTTTGGTGGCCCTAGCATTGGCGCACCATATTACATTTTAAACGCTAACAGGTCAAAAAACCAGTTAGCGATTCGGAGCTTGCGCTTTTCAGCGCAAGCTTACTGTACTTTGCGCTCCCTATGCATAACATGGGGAGCGTAAAGTGCTAATCAGTGTTAGGATCACAAAGTCCTAATGCTAATTACTGTACTGCTGCGGTTAACTCGAAAGTTACCCACGGGTAGGACCTGGTGCTAACTGATACCGTTTCTTCTTGCTTTCACGAGGCGAGATCCTGCAGGTCATGTGACTGGCAGTGGAAGCCTCAATGGAGTCTTATGGATTACATGGAAGGGATGCTCAGTTTGCTCATGGCGGCGCTTAGCTCTGCCACGAGCATCCTGAGGTTTAGCGCCGCGTTACAGTGGATGCTGCTGGATTAGCGTCTGCACTGTAATATCACGCTAAAAGGGGGACTCTAAAGAGAAACATGCAGGTGCAGGTTTTTCTCCTTAGCATCCCTGTTTTAGTGTGAAGATCATAATATAGCTCACAGTGTACATTCAGATGACTGAAAAAGCAGATTTTAATCCAATAAATCAGCCCAGTCGGGTCAATTTTTCAGTGCAATTTAGCGCCACACCTAGGTGATTTTTCTGACATGAGTAAGGTACAAAACTAACATTTGTTTTAGTGTTGCAGGCAGGCCCGGACTGGCCATCGGGCAACCCGGCCGCTAGCCTCCCTTGCCGGGCGGTCGGAGGGTGGGCAAGTGGCAATCCATATGGCCCTCCACATGGAAAATGCATCCCTGGCCAGACATCTTCCTTGTTGCGCTGCCTTCATGTGACCTCTGCCACTGCGGCGCTAGGAGGAAGTGATAACGTCACTTCCTCCCAGCGCTTCATTACCATGAAGAGCAGATGCACATGGGGCTGCAGGACTCAGCCAGGACCCAGGACTCCCCCGGCCCGCAGGTTCACAGGGGGGAGGGTTCAAGAAGGAAAATTAAATGAAAGGGGGGTGTGCAAGGAGAAAAATGAAATGAAGGGGTGTGCAAGGAGAAAAATTTAATGAAGGGAGCGTGCAAGGAGAAAAATTAAATGAAGGGGGTGTGCAAGGAGAAAAACTAAATGAAGGGGGGTACAAGGAGAAAAATTAAATGAAGGGGGTGCAAGAAGGAAAATTAAATGTTTGGAAAATTGCATTGTTTTAATGAAAAGAGGGTGATGCAATGTAATGGGGGATGCTCATACACACCGCACATTACTTTGGAGCTCTGTGACACCCTCACACACACCACACATTACTGTGGAGCTCTGCGACACCCTCAAACACTGCACTTTACTGTGGATCTCTGTGACACCCCCATAATGTGCAGTGTTGTATGGGTGTCACAGAGCTCCACAGTAATGTGCGGTGTGCATGAGGGTGTCACAGAGCTCCACAGTAATGTGCATTGTGTATGAGCGTATCAAGAGCTACTCAGCAATAAAACTCACCATAATGTGCGCTGTGTAGGAAGAAAAAGTGGGCTGCTCAGTCCAAAATGCCCGGGCCTATATTTTTTTCCAGTCTGGGCCTAGTTGAGGGTCAGGGCTACTTTTAGAGACAGTGTTAGGATTAACCCTAGCCCTAAGCATCAGATTATATTACATTTTTCTTTGCAATCTTCACTACAATTATCATGCTGCTTTATTTCCAAGCAACATATTCCGCTACTTATTTTTCTGACCCTAACCCTAATATTAACACTAACCCTAAAAGTAACCGTAACGGTAAAACCAACACAAATAGTAACCCTAAGCTTAATTCTAACCCTAAAAGTAAAAGCTACACTATTTCTGCACCTTGCTTGAGGCAGAAGAATGTCTTGAGTTTGGTGGTAAATTGGAATGGAAATGTGACAGCAATTGCACCAATTTTTCAAATGAAATACTACTTTGTTTTAAGTTGTCCAAAATACACTACAGGCCGGATTCCAACCGGGATAATAAGCAGACATCTGGAGCGATTAGTGCTTGCACCTCGGTTGTTGCGTGAGCTTACTGTAAATTCACGTCACTTTCTCCTATACTTTGTTTTGGAGATGTGACTTTGCACCTCCCTAAAAGAGAGTAACTATTACAATCTAGCTTGTTCGCCTCTACACAAGCTGGTATTTATAACTGAATACCATCTTTGAAACCCTGGTGTTAAGTGATTTTGCTTTTGCAAAATCAATACCTCCGTTTGACCCCACCCCCAATAAATCCCATACTCACCTGAAATCCCAAAGTGCATTGGTTGACGTGATCCACTGGTTCCTCTGGCATTGAGCAGCATCAGAATGGGAACAAATAGTTCTCACGTCCCTCTACATCTCATTCCACGGCCCCTTCATATTTCAACTCGCGCAAAGTCCTGTGGGCTCCAGTAGCGGATACTTTTTTACCACACCAATTTTATTTATGGCCAGAAGGTGGTGACCCGGGGCTAGAATACCACGAGAATTATAGTTTGTCGGTATGAGTTTTTGCTTGTTACTAGGCAATGAACCCTTCCAGTTCCCGTGATAATTGATATTCACAGCAAATAAATGAGGCAAAGAAGAAGATCTCAGAAATTAGATACACTTTCTTATTATGGATAGGTATATTTTTCAACAAACACTGAAATGTAGGGGGGCGTGTCTGGCTGTGTAAGGGAGCAGACGTGTTTCGAAGGAGCTCCTGGTACTGTTGCTGCAGGGGGGAAGCTTCTGCCTGGATTTCTCCTCGTTTTCCCCTATTGGGAGTCCCTGCACGGCCGGACATCAGGAGGAGTGCTCTGGAGCCTGATCTGCTCCCCCTCCAGAGCCTAGCTGAGTTTTCTTCCCGCTGATCTCGAGCTCCCGGCGGCAATTTTGGGGCCTAACTTCTGACTCCTCTGCAGTGCTCCGGGACCCGGGTGATCGGCGGTGGTGAAGCTGGTGGATGGAGGGCCCTCATACTCCAGCTGCTGTGGCTGCTCCCTCGGCGGACAAGGGGGGCGATGGTGCGGACTGGCGGTGGCTGGCTCGCTCACCCCCCGCCAGGAGCCTGGGGGACATGCTGGAGGGCCTCGAGACATGGCTAGAGATGCTGCCTGAGGACGAAGATGGATGCCCAATTTCACACGGTACCTGGCGCAGGCTAATGGGGGCTCTGGGGATCGCTCAGTGGAGTGAGGCTTTATCGGTGGATGGATCCTCTGCCGCGCACGTAAAGGACACCTTCGCTGTGGAAGCCGGGTCCCCGGAGGGAGACGATGATGAGGTACGGCTGCCTGTGGAGACTAACAGGGAGGTGGAAGACTCCACTCGGTCCGGTGTCACTTCCCTCGTGCCATCTGCGCTGGGATCGCCGTGGAGCTCTGGGGGGCCGTCGGCCGGCGGGACGAGGTGCCTACCCGAGACTTGCGACATGACCCTCGACGTGGTGGTAGCTAAGTCACCGTACCTGATGCCAGCGTCTCCTTGGGGGGAGTTGGGAGCGGAGGGTCCCTTACCCCGGATGGAGGTTAAGATGGCGCGGCTGCGTCAGCCGCTGAATCGAGCGGACCTGCCCCGAGCTACAAGAGGTGAAATCGGCAGAATGATTTGGGTCCGGATGGCACCTGAGAGCTCCCTTTGTGACGGTGGGATGGTGGTGACTGGATGTGTCGGCCTGCTATGCGTTACGCTGCCTGTGTTCTGCTCCTTGCCGTTTCTTGACGCAGAGGCCTGGCTGCTGGGCGCCCACAACATCAGATGCGGCACGTGTAGACCTGGAGAAGGTCCCGGCACCACATTCGTGCCAGATACCGGCTGAAGAGACCCGTCCCACATACCTGCTGCTTGCCCGCTGATCGCTGACCCTGGCTTGCCCTGATCTGCTGAGTTACCCCACTCTCTTATCCCTTTAGAAGTTTTTGATGCCCCCCTTGCTGAGTTATTTTCCCCCCTGCGGTGAAACATTACTATGTGTCCTGATGTGCCTCTGTGACACTGTATGAGGACTTACATAATAGACACTTATGTTATTTTTTTTTCAGCTGAAGCGGTCAGCTTTGGTCCCTTAATGTTGCTGACCGGAGTGTTTTACGTTGACCCCCCCCATGCAGACACATTTGTTTTTGTACCACCCCTCAGCCGAGTATTTTTGTTCCCTGATCCCCTTTTGTTATTTTTGATGTCCCTCCCCTAGCTGAGTCCTTCCTCCCCCCTGTTATGAGAGTTTCCTGAGTGTCTTTATGTGCATTTGTGACATTATTGAGGACTTTCATTGAAGACACTTATTTTTTCTAACCTCCCCTTTTTTTTAATTATTTTGGCTCCTTCAGGATTTCTTGGGAGACGCGGCCGTGGCCTGGTGCCCGACCTCGCTCCCTAGTGCCTGGGCCTTAGTGCCATTTACTCCCCGTGGTCTTCCCACGGTCTTTCCGGCCGCACAGGAAATCGCCAGGGCAGGCACCATCTTGGCCTTTGCCATTTCACCTCCCCCCCTTTTTTTCTATTTTTATGCCCGCTGCAGTGCTTGAAGTGCTCTTACCTGCTTCCTTATCCCTCTTGAGGCTTATTTTATTTTACAGCTGACATATGCTGGTCCTGCGGCCCCTTTTTTCCCTCGACACACTTTTGTTTTTGTAACCTACCTGTGGAGGAGACCCCCTATTAGGGTGATGTTTACTGTTAATCTATGGCTACACATGGATGACTTTTTATTTTATTTTATATCGCTGTGCATTTTCAGATGACATGTTTTGGCCCCATATGACCATACTTACGTATAATGCTTTATTGCTTGGTCCTGCGAGGTCATTTATTACTTTTTTGTTTGCTGTTAAGCTGTCTCTCTTTCAAAATAAAAAACGTTAAATATAAAAACACTGAAATGTATACAGGAGCAGCTTCAGCAACTGCTCTTTTTATTTCTGTGAAGAGAATTTTCAATAGATCTATCTATAAATTATTTAAATAATCCTATACAAATGGAGGTTGTTTCCATCGTGCTGCTATCCTCTAATAAAAAAAATAAACCTATACCATGATACTGAGTTTAATTGGCAAAATATTTTGATGAAATGCTATACCGCAATACAATTATTGCATCACAGATGCCTTTGCACAGATTCAACAGTCCTCATAGGAAATCCGTATCTGGTCTTCTATTGATATTACTGATATTACAAAAACCTAACCTAAATGTATGTTTGTGATCGCTAATTAGCACACAAATAGAAAATAAACACATCAATCTTGTCTGTAGACCTTGGAAGTTACAATGAATGAAAGTTCATGTTCCAGAATTTTTTAAGATCAATTATTAAACAAGTCCTGAAATTCTGAAACATGTCACAGCATTTGCAAAAGTCAATTATGGAAACATCTCTGTCAGCAGAGAATAGAATATTGAACTACATTCTGTATGAATATTTTTAATAGTTCAGCTGATTAGGATGTGTTTAATGTTAGATTTCAGAAGAATTACCAAATCTTTATCAGAATATAAAAATAATGTCCGACTTTTAAATAAATAATAATGTCTATATTGGGGTATCATTCATCGCCTGTATTTTATTATTTTACCTGTATATCTCCTCCATAGGGAAGTCCCTGCCAGGTGGGGGGAAGCCCCTTACTCATGTCAACACGCCCCCCCCCAGGTCCCACAGGGCTGACACTGCAGGAGAAGTCCGCGATCTGCAGTAGATAGGCACCGCTCTGCAGAACTTAAACAATGTGCAGGGCACATACTTTGCAATTTAGCAAGGAAGCAGTGGACATGCCCAGCACGTCTACCACAGCAAAGGGGTGTAAAAAACTCATAAGACACTAATGCTCAACATTCTATCAGGCCTGGTGAACCCTTGGCGATCTAGACATCGCCCTATGGTTCCATATGCAACACGGCAGCATCCGACTGCCCAGTTTAGGACATAGCTACAAAACTTCACTCTTTCCCCATTGAGTATGTGTACTGCGACAGTGATGCAGACGCTCACTGATCGCTGGGCTTACTCTCACAGAGCAGTGTGAATAGTAACAGCAACGCCCACCTCCCTTCCATCCCGATGACGCCTGTGTTGCTTCCCTACAGACTTGGCCAATCAGTCAGCGATACGAGGGGAGTGTGCTTAAAACGTGCCTCCATCCACTCACAGGACAGAGTTTATGTGTTGGGGGGGCTAAACTTCCTTGCAACAGCACTGCGTTCTAGTCATTCCTCACATTGGGGTAGTGTATAATGAGCTGAGTATTCAGTACTAGGCAGTCATTACAGCATTTTTCCATCAGTCCTAAATTCTTAGACTAGACAAACCCATGTCTTCCAAATAAAAAACTGGGAATATTTGCAATATGTTTTTTACTGTAATAACCTATTTGGCAGTAAGATGCTGCCACCTACTGGCCAAAAGGAGTTACTACAGTTCATGGCTCTGTGAAGGATCAGCTTGGGAAAAGTCCATTAGAGATATTTCCCAGCTGGTTTTAAAAAGTGTTAGCACCTTGTGGCACCATGCCCACGGAGTTAAAACCATGGTGACAGTTTCAGGAGCCCAAATGCAAATGAAATTAATTTGCAAAAAGAGTGCTCTTAAATCCCATTACAATAAAGATGCATACTGGGGATTCAAAGTATACATTTACAATGTATTTTTATATACTAGATAAATAATAGAATATAAAATAATTATATATATTCACTTTAACATTTAAATATATGTATATAAGTAAACATTCGTGTAGCTCTGCCCCACCTGGCCCGGTGGATGAGCCCTTAGTGACTGCTATTATTGTATAAAATGTTCAGCAGATTCTCTTTGGGTTAGTATAAATAAAAAAAAATGACTTGCTACCATTCTGCGTCTAATTAGCTAACAATTCTGTCTAAATCATAGTTTGTTTTTATGACAATACAGTGTTACAAGGTAAAAACCAGTAACAATGAGTCAGATGAAAATTATGTTTTCATATTTAAATGCATGGGTTGGCTGTTGATATGACATTCTATTATTGTTCTGACAGTTTTTAAAGAGCAATAAAAACTAATGACCAGGCACAGCACAAATTCCATTTACTGGTGTAGACAAGCAATGAACATGTATTGTGAATATACAAAGAAATCCTACCTTTTACAAGCAATAGCGAAAATAGTATTTACAGTGTTTTCATCAATTGTATTAAAGTTACGTGTTCTTATTAAGAAACATTTTCATTGAAGATATCGTTAAATTGATACATCAATATTAGTTTTTTTCCCGGTGCCAGGGTAAAAGAAAAGCTGTCATAATTAACACAAGGAAATTTGATATCAATAATTGAAAATACTGCTATAATACCTGCAAATAATGCTTCATTCTTTCGCATTACCCCAGACTCGCCCATTGCTTTTAGGACACCTCTCTGTAGTTTTAATTTTACATAGAGAGGAGACTCGCCTGCTTTGAAAAAGCAATTTGCTATTTATTTATTTATTTATTATTTTTGGCTTTGCTCTGTCTAGTTACACAGGACTTTCAAAGCACCACCATATTGTAAAAAATGCCCTTTTAATCAGATTAGCTTTGGCTAAATTCCCAAATGCAGGCTGAAGTGCAGTGCTTGTGGTTTCTCAACGGCTTACACTAAGCCTGCACCACGGAAATAATCTACTTTTTAAAACCAAGGAACAAATCAACTGCACTGAGGACATAAGTCGGCTGTCATTAGGGAGTGATTAGGCTAAACATTTTTATACTCTCTCATATCCCGGTTTCATGTTGAATAAGAAGCAGCATTTATCTGATTGAAAAAAGTGTCATCTTATGGTCATTGATTTTTCAGATGGTGTAAGCAAAACTAAAACAAGAACAAACACAAAAATAATGTTTATTTTTGACCGAAATGACTATCGGTTGTGTGCCTGTAACAATTGACAGAAAGCTAACTCATAATTACTAACATATTTTGGAAGATTTAGAAAAAGGTCTCCACTTTCCTTTCGAGCAATAAATTTACCGTAGATACTTGAGTATAATGCGACCCGAATATAACGCGATGGATAGAGATTTACTATGGAAATGAGCGAATACTCTAGACTCGAATATAATGCGAGGAACAAAATTATACTGTATCAGTAAACAATTAAAATCCTTCCAGGTTCTCTTAACACAGTCAGGCTACCCCTCAAGCCAGGGTGTTCTGTTCTAGAATGATTGCAGTTGTTACCAAGTATGAAGCCACCGGCCACCTGTCTTCTTTACTAGTGATTAGATGGCCAGCCGAGGCGAGCGAGGTGAATGATTAGCTTAAACCGAGCGCGACCTCTGGCCGTGATGGATCCCACCTCTGCCGAATCCGGGAGTTCCTGAAGTGTTTGCACGCATCAGGGAGCCCGCATTCACTTCAGTAAGACTACCTGAACTTCTGGGAGACTTGGGATCCAGAGCAAGGCACTTTGTTTTTTACACTCGATGCAGATGTCTCGAATATATCACGACCCCTCCAATTTGAAGGTAAATTTTTGTCACCAAAACCTAGCGGTATACTAGCGTACTCATCTTACGAATATTAGCTTCAAAGCATACAAGAGTTGTTACTTTAAAAAACAGGCGTCTGCGTGGGAACAGCCTTTCGTGGCTCTTGATAGATGAATTATTTGATTTCTGTAATAATCAATGCAAGGAAGCCAGCTAGTGTTACCAAATATAACATGAATCTCTCACTACAGAATTGGTGCGATGACGTGTAGGCTATATTCTGATAAAGTAAAATTAATGTGTGACTTTAAAAGGGAACATTTATTTCTAAATCAAAATTAATGTCCATAATATATTTATTAAGACAAAGGAGATTTGAAATTGGATTTTTTTTCTCCATCTTTTCACAAAATAATGTAATTTTGAAATAGAATTATTCTTGATAGCATTATTTACATCATTTGTAAAAATATCTTTCATTAAAATTCTAAATATGCGATAGAGTAGTGTAAATGAATACATTAGGCCCTATTCCCAAGCTAATGCTAAAATGGGGATGCTAACGGGGAAAATATGCATCTGCAGCTTTCCCAGTAGCCTTCCCATTATAGCGTGTCATTTCGGGGTAGGTGCTACCTCACCACCTTGACTCGGAACGCAGTGCTAACCTCTGAGATACTCGTGGTAGCGCTTCTGCACCACCACAAGTATCACCTCCTGGACTCAATGGGACTCCATAAAGGTTTGCACTTTCAGGCTGCGACGAGCCCTGCACGATCTTGCACCTGCGCGATCGCGAATCACAGCGGAGTGTACATGGAGGGAGACTGGGAGCTATTTCTCCCAGTCTCACCCTGCTCCCAGGGACAAAAAGCAGAGAATCGGGCCGCCATTCTAGCTAACTTGATGAAAGGTGAGTATCTGATTTACTGGGAGGTTTTTAGGTGGTACTAAATGTTTTTAAATGCAGAATCATTTAGCGCCAGCTTTTAGGTGTAGCTAAAATTTTGGCTCCTGCATTGGTGTGGCAATTAGCACTAGGACTTAGTAATACCTTACTTATCTTAACGCTAATTAATGATTGTGCGCCCCTTTTTAGGTATAAGATGCGCAAAGCTCACGGAAGCTAGCGCTATCCCTGATGCACAAGTGATTTTATAGGGTTTAACGTTAGGAATGTAATATGGGTGGCAAGCGACTGTTAAAGTCACTTATCCTGGCGGTAACACTTACTCATCCGAACGCTACCGTTAGCAGTCCCTAGGCTATAGAGCCCATTGTCTGGTAACAGCATATTGCAGTCAGAGCAAAAAGTGTTTTTTTTTCCACTACTGTGTGAAGTTGGAAGTTTTTCATACTAAGACGGGACGGGAAAGGATAAAATATAGTCTTTGCCAATCTAAAATAACATTAATTTGTAATCTATGTGACTATGTAACTATGCACCTAGCACTCGTGCTAAATAATTATTTTAATTGCACAAACCAAGTTTATGAAAAACAACATTGAATAGCATTTTTTTAAAAAACTTCGATTGAGGGGGTGGGGCCAGCTGTGGACGGGGAAGAACGTTTTATGGTGGAGCTCCGACTCGTCCTTTTTCTCCTTGGGACCCATAGCTGAGTCTCTCTGCTGACTTTACTTACCTCGGGTTCCTGGGTGGCTGGCCATTGGAGGTGCGTGGCCCGAGCCAGTTCTGCCCGCCGGACCGGAGACTTCTCTTTGCGGACTGACTCTCTGCTACCAGCCTACCTCCTGGCTTCTGCTGGTTCCCTGTCATGCCTTCTTGATGAGTACGATCCTGGATCGGTTCTTGCTGCAGGCTGTGGAGATGGAGCGCCCTCATCTCCCGGCTGCTGAAGTGCCTGGTGCTGTAGGGGCGAACGGAGATGGTGAGGTATGGCAACAGGAGATCACCCCTCCCCCTTCTACAGTGAAGATGGCTGTGACCGCAGACCTAGACGACTGTTTGGCGTTATTGAATGTGGAGGGTTGACAATTCCTACCCGCTCACGAAGGGGACTTGGTGGAGGATGATATCCGTGCTGAGGGGCTGTGTGAGAGTGGAGGATGCCAGCTCAAACATTGCTGACGAAGGCAAGAATATTTTAACCCTTTCGCTGCTGAGCCTTTTCACACCTCTGTGCTGAGCTCATTTTTACCGGTTTCGCTCATCATGTTTAAACGCGATTTGAAGTCACATTTTGTTATACGACCCAGACATATTATATATCGTTCTTTCCGGGAGACTCGGCATATTCATAATATGTCATTTTTATATGTATACGTTATGTCCTGTCTGTATATTATAACAAAACATGCAATAAAATTTGAATTTTCAATAATTTACAATGTGTAAAGTGTTTTTTTTCACATTTTAACATGCGAGCGTTTGCAGTTATATTTTCTATGGGTTGCGCTTGTTAAAAAATTTAGAAATGGGGAATCGTTTTTGGGGAAAATTACATGTTTTTTAGCAAACGCCCCCCATAGAAAAAATCGTTAGTGCAGCATCATTGTTCACATTATAATTGAAATGGGAACAATATTGTTGCACTAATAAAACAAAACAAAAAACAAAAAAAGTTTTGTTAATTTTTTTCAAATTATTTTATTTTTTATTTTATTTATTTTTTTATTTATTGTTTTTACATTTTACATGGTCATGTTTGGTATAATTGGAAAGGCCACGCTCTGGCCATTCCAATGATAGCAAACATTAACCCCTAGCTGTCACGGATCGGGAGATATGGGGTTCATAGGTGCCATAGGTGGCAGCAAGGGGTTAATTTCGAAACTGGTGCCATTGCGCTCTGCGCGATGACGCCAGTCATTAGGGGGATATCCCGGAAGCTTGGCCGACATCCAAGATGTCGGCCAGCTCCGGGAGGGGACCGCGATACGGCGCATGTTAGCGCCATATCGCGATCCAGCCCCCTAGGGGTTAAAGACAGCTGCCGCTTGGAAGGGCAGGCTGTGCCCTTCCAAGCGGTGCCTGCATTTTATCGCTGGCCCGCACGAAGGACCTCCCCCCTCCCCTTCAGGCACCTTCCCTGCAATGGCGGGGGGTGCCTGAAATAGCCATCATCGCGCATGCGCGATGACGTCTATCTTGCCCGCTGGGGTCCCGGAGGCTGGGCTGACATCGATGATGTCAGCCCACACCGGGGGACCGCCACGATCGGCCGGAATACCGGCCGATCGGCGCTGCAAAGTGAGGACGCACTGAGCGTGTCCTCTGCAGCCAACTAGCCATGCGACAGGACGCGCTGAGCGCGTCCTCCGCATGGAAAGGGTTAAACGCTTCAGTCATGTGATTGAGTTAATGCGTTCTTAAAAAGCCTCTGCAGGTGCTCGAAATTGAGTTAACTCGATTTGGTCTTATTCTGCGGCAATTCAAACAAAATGTGTCTGCACATTGGCTCCAGATTGTGGTCCTAACATTGTAGCACACAACAGCCATAGTTTTATCTGTTTAAACCACTTGGACATGTCTGAGCCTCCAATCAGACGGCAGCACTGCAGCAATAGTACTGCTATTTGGCCAGAAGAGCAAGATTTCTGCCTGTCATATAGGCCAGATATGTATTGCCTATTATTTATGAGGTATTTAAAAGTGCTGTAGGTCATTCTACGGCACATTTTTGCTTTGTGGCTACCGTAAAGTGGTTTTCCATAGAAAACACATGACAGTGGTTAAATGGAAAATCAAATGGCAGTGAAGGGGTTAAGGGAGGAAGGGACACAGGATAAGAAATCACGTTGCACACGACACATTGAAGGTTCTTATGGCTGTGTAATATTAATGGTGGTTACTGATGGTTAAATTTCTCTCTAGGACTTATTAGAGTCTTTAACCATAAATGACACATGTACGGTATGTATCCCTTCATATTGTAAAGCGAAAATACACTTTGCTGTTTAGACTAAACCAGACTTTACTGCCATGAGTTGTATCTCAGAGAAATACTTAGCATTTTAATAAGATTTTAGGCAAACAAGAAATTAATTTCCTAAAGCAGTTTTCCCTTAAATATGCCTTTATACCCAACTGAGGTGCAGATCGGACCATTTTAAACTTTGATGGGATCTGTCCAACCAATGCACCACTCCAAATGAAAATTTAAATTCAAGAAGTGTACACAGAATTGATTTTCCTTTATCAAATTACCAATGTAATAAGTGTCACCATTTTCATTATGCAAATAAACGAAGTTTTCCCATGATCCCTGTAGTAAAATGAAATTATGTCAATTTGTTTGCCATAGTGAATTCTCCAATATTGAGACCCTTTAGACTGACATTGAAGGTCAGCCCATAAGCTTACTTGATAGTAATTCACTAACAGCAATGATCTTTCATGTGGCACTATTTCATATCAAATTCACAAGCAGGAAAATGTTTGGAATTAGAGAATTTCTAGAAAACACATGTAATCTTAGCAAATTATATACCTTGAAAAAGGTCTTTCTGGACCGAAACGTTGGCGGTATGTTTTTAAATTTAAATACATATAATTTATATATATATTTATATTTTTTTTGCAAGGCCCTGAATGCCTCCCCTACATTATACAGTTGTTTTCAAAATGATTCAACCCCCACTGAAATTGAGTGTTTTGGCCAGTTTGACATTGATTTTGATCATTCAGTCATCTTGCTTACAATTAAATCAAAGAGGCACGTGTAGGTCAGACAAATATAACATAACATTTATAATGAAATAACCACAAATGTCTTTTCTGTGCTCACATCATTATCAGTTTTATTCAACCCCCAAGTGACATTCAATCTTAGTACTTAGTACAACATCCTTTTACAGTTATAACAGCTTTTAAAAGTGAAGCATAGCTTGACACAAGTGTCTTGCAGCGATCTATGGGTATCTTCGCCCATTCGTCATGGGCAAAAGCCTCCAGTTCAGTCACATTCTTAGGCTTGTGCACTGCAACTGCTTTCTTTAAGTCCCACCAGAGGTTCTCAATCAGATTTAAGTCAGGTGACTGTGATGGCCACTCCAAAATGTTCCAGCCTTTAATCTGCAACCATGCTCTAGTGGACTTGGAGGTATGCTTGGGATCATTGTCCTGTTGAAAGGTCCAACGTCTCCCAAGCCTCAGGTTTGTGACGGACTGCATCACATTGTCATCCAATATCTCCTGGTACTGAAGAGAATTCATGGTACCTTGCACACGCTGAAGCTTCCCTGCACCTGAAGAAGCAAAACAGCCCCAAAGCATGATAGACCCCCGCCATGCTTCACAGTAGGCAAGGTGTTCTTTTCTTCATAGGCCTTGTTCTTCCTTCTCCAAACATAGCGTTGATCCATGGGCCCAAACAGTTCTAATTTTGTTTCATCAGTCCACAGAACACTATCCCAAAACTTCTATGGTTTGTCCACATGACTTTTGGCATACTGCAGTCGACTCTTCTTATTCTTTGGAGACAGCAAGGGGGTGCACCTGGGAGTTCTGGCATGGAGGCCTTCATTACGCAGTGTGCGCCGTATTGTCTAAGCTGAAACTTCAGTACCCACATCTGACAAATCTTTTCTCAGTTCCTCAGCAGTCACACGGGGACTTTTCTCCACTCTACGCTTCAGGTAGCGCACAGCAGTCGAAGTCAGCATCTTCTTTCTGCCACGACCAGGTAGCGTTTCAACAGTGCCCTTTGCCTTGAATTTGCGAATGATGCTTCCTATGGTCTCTCTTGGTATGTTTAACATCTTTGCAATCTTCTTATAGCCATTGCCCTTCCTGTGAAGAGTAATCACCTCTTCTCTTGTCTTCCTGGACCATTCTCTAGACTTCACCATGTTTGTAACCACACCAGTAAATGTCTAGAAGGAGCTGAGTATCACAGTAATTTTAAAGCTGCCTAATTGGTGCTTATTATGCTTTATTGCTGCTCCGTGACATCCACAGGTGCTTTCAATACCTGATTGAAAACACTTGAATGAACCTCTGTTCTTCAGAGTGGAAGTCTTTAAGGGGTTGAAAAATTGTGTCAATGAAGAATTCACAAAAGAAACATTTACTACCGTATTACAAAACCAATTGATGTCATTTTAGTTGCATATGGTTCTTTAAAAAGTCCTTGTAGGATTTCCTTCTGAATACAATTTCAAATGTACACTAAATTCCCTAAAACCCTTTACAGCATTGGGGGTTGAATAATTTTGAACACAACTGTATATATATATGGTATATATAAAACAAAACCACGGAGAGAGCACTCCAGACAAACACATTCAAAAACCTGCAACAACAGCTCCATGCATGGGTGCATAATACCAGCTTTTACCACATGGTGAAAATTTCTTAACTCTGAGCTTTGCTGAATAAAATGGTGGAAATTTGGTTCGCAATGAACGGTCATGAATTACTTAAGCCTGTCAACAGCGTCAATGTAATCCACCCTCTGGCAGGTCCTACTCTGCAAACCTAATGACTGCCCATCATGGGATAAACTCACTTACTGAGGAACAGGTCCCCTTCATATATATATTTAAAACAAGAGGCCTCACATCCATTTATAAATCGTAATATTTAACTGCACCGGTGCTAGCAAAGTGTCATAACATATACTGTAATTCCTAAAAAAGGTGTACACAGGAGACTTTCTTCATACAGATATAATATCTATTTATTCCATAGTAGGTATGTTGACGTTTCAGTCAACAAAGGGACTTTTCTTAAGACAGACCTGTCTTGAGAAAAGTCCCTGTGTGGACTGAAACGTCGACATACAATATATTGCCAAAAGTATTCGCTCACCCATCCAAATAATCAGAATCAGGTGATCCAATCACTTCCATTGCCACAGGTATATAAAATCAAGCACCTAGGCATGCAGACTGTTTTTACAAACATTTGTGAAAAAATGGGTCGCTATCAGGAGCTCAGTGAATTCCAGCGTGGAACTGTGATAGAAACATAGAAAAATGTCGGCAGATAAGAACCTTTTGGCCCATCTAGTCTGTCCAATTACATGGATACTTTACCTGGATTTATCTTTTGTTTAGGATAGCCTTATGCCTATCCCATGCCTGCTTAAATTCAATCACTGTTTTGGCCTCTACCACGTCAACTGGAAGACTGTTCCATGTATCCACCACCCGCTCAGTAAAATAATGCTTCCTGATGTTACTTTTAAACCTTTGCCCCTCTAATCTAAGACTATGTCCTCTTGTTTTGCTACTTTATTTCCTTTTAAATATACTCCCTTCCTCTACCTTGTGGATTCCCTTTACGTATTTAAATGTTTCTATCATATCTCCTCTGTCTCGTCTTTTTTCCAAGCTGTACATGTTAAGATCATTAAGCCTTTCCTGGTAACTTTTCTCCTTCAAGCCGTACACCATTTTAGTAGCCCTTCTCTGAACTCTTTCTAAGATGTCTATATCCTTCTGGAGATACGGTCTCCAGTACTGCACACAGTACTCCAAGTGAGGTCTCACCAGTGCTCTGTACAGTGGCATGAGCACTTCCCTTTTCCTACTGCTAATACCTCTCCCTACACAACCAAGCATTCTGCTAGCATTTCCTGCTGCTCTATTACATTGACTACTTACCCTTAGATCCTCTGAAATAATAACCCCTAAATCCCTTTCCTCAGATGTTGAGGTTAGGACTGTATCAAATATTCTATATTCAGCCCTTGGGTTTTTACGTCCCAGGTGCATTATCTTGCACTTATCCACATTAAAACTCAATTGCCACAGCTCCGACCATTTTTTTAGTTTACCTAAATCATTTGTCATTTGGCTGATCCCTCCAGAAACGTCAACCCTGTTGCAAATCTTTGTGTCATCAGCAAAAAGACATACTTTTCCATTAATACCTTCTGCAATATCACTAATAAAAATATTAAAGAGGATGGGTCCAAGTACTGACCCCTGAGGTACCCCACTGGTAACAAGACCTTGCGCCGAATAAACTCCATTTACCACAACCCTCTGTTGTGCAACATATCCAGTCGGGAAATTTCCTCGCTCCTAAATATTCCTCAGTCAACTGTCAGCTGTATTATAAGAAGGTGGAAGTGTTTGGGAACGACAGCAACTCAGCCACGAAGTGGTAGGCCACGTAAACTGAAGGAGCGGGGTCAGCGGATGCCGAGGCGCATAGTGCGAAGAGGTCTCCAACTTTCTGCAGTGCAATGCAAAGTGTCAGATGCAGTGGTGTAAAGCACGCCGCCTCTGGAATCTAGAACAGTGGAGACGCATTCTCTGGAGTGACGAATCGTGCTTCTCCATCTGGCAATCTGATGGACGAGTCTGGGTTTGGCGGTTGCCAGGAGAACGGTACTTGTCTGACTGCATTGTGCCAAGTGAAAAGTTTGGTGTAGGGGGATTATGGTGTGGGGTTGTTTTTCAGGAGCTGGGCTTGGCCCCTTAGTTCCAGTGAAAGGAACTCTGAATGCTTCAGCATACCAAGACATTTTGGAAAATTCCATGCTCCCAGCTTTGTGGGAACAGTTTGGAGCTGGCCGCTTCCTCTTCCAACATGACTGTGCACCAGTGCACAAAGCAAGGTCCATAAAGACATGGATGACAGAGTCTGGTGTGGATGAACTTGACTGGCCTGCACAGAGTCCTGACCTCAACCCGATAGAACACCTTTGGGATGAATTAGAGCGGAGACTGAGAGCCAGGCCTTCTCGTCCAACATCAGTGCGTGACCTCACAAATGCGCTTCTGGAAGAATGGTCAAAAATTCCCATAAACACACTCCTAAACCTTGTGGACAGCCTTCCCAGAAGAGTTGAAGCTGTTATAGCTGCAAAGGGCGGACCGACGTCTTATTGAACCTTATGGATTAGGAATGGGATGCCGCTTAAATTCATATGCGAGGCAAGGCAGGTGAGCAAATACTTTTGGCAATATAGTGTTCCTGCTATGGAATAAATAGATATTATATCTTTATATATATATATATATATATATATATATATATATACTTACAAGGGTTGTGCCATCTAGTATGGCATGGCATTGATTTTAGGGTTCTGTGTAATAACAGACCCAGGATGCATAAAAGTGAGACGGGGTCATTTGCATTTCCTACCCAGAGTTCCTTGCTACACATGGGGAATGTGGTACAGGAGCTCTGAGATGCAATTCTTTGAATTGCTATGATGTGCAAGTGGCTTCTGCAATAATAAATAAACTAATTATAGCATGTACCGGCTGGGTGGAGAAGAGGTAACATCACTGCTCTGCATGGAGAGAGCCTGTGGAGACATGGGCTCGATCCCAACGAGCAACCTCTCCAGTAAGTGTCCATGGGCAAGACACCCAACGGTACATACTCGCCACCCAGGACATACTTAAAAACAAGAGAAATCTCAATGTGTCCTTCCTGTTAAAATCCTTTCTCAAAAAAATTTTATAGCGTGTAGGCTTTTTATCTCACTTTTTGTCCTCCACCACAACCCTTGTAAGTATATTTATATATCTATATAATAAAAGAGTAAGGCTTTGGCTGTCCGTCGCCAAAGCCTTACTGCGCATGCGCGCGCAACCAGCGGCGTTGGTTGCGCGCGCATGCAACCGCCGCGGCACGAGCCGGCTGCCGGCTCGCCGCGGCGGTTATACTTGCACAAGGCAGCCGGGTAGAGGCTGCGCTCGCAGCCTCTACCCGGCTGCCGCGCGCATCCAACCCCAGAGCGGCGAAGGAAAGTTTCCTCCGCCGCTCGGGGGTTGGATGCGCGCGGCAGCCAGGTAGAGGCTGCGAGCGCAGCCTCTACCCGGCTGCTTTGTGCATCTAACGGGTCCCCCGAGCGGCGAAGGGAAAGTTCCCTCCGCCGCTCAGGGGTAGGATGCGCGCGGCAGCCGGGTAGAGGCGCAGCCTCTACCCGGCTGCCGCGCGCATCCAACCCCCCGAGCGGCGGAGGGAAAGTTCCCTCGCTTCCGCTTTGAAGGACCCAAGCCCCGGTCACGTGACCGCGGCTTGGGTCCTTCAAAGACCGGAAGCGGGGAAATCTTCACTTCCCTGGCGCCGCTCGACAGGTAAGTATGAGCGCTGGTGGGGGGGGTCAATATCCACGAGCTGGGGGGGTCCATATCCACGAGCTGGGGGACCATATCCACGACCTGGGGGCAAATCCACGAGCTGGGCAAATCCACGTGCTGGGCAAATCCACGTGCTGGGCAAATCCACGTGCTGGGCAAATCCACGAGCTGGGCAACTCCACGAGCTGGGGCAAATCCATGAGCTGGGGGCAAATCCATGTGCTGGGCAAATCCATGAGCTGGGGCAAATCCATGTGCTGGGCAACTCCATGAGCTGGGGGCAAATCCATGAGCTGGGGGCAAATCCATGAGCTGGGGCAAATCCATGTGCTGGGCAACTCCATGAGCTGGGGGCAAATCCATGAGCTGGGGCAAATCCATGAGCTGGGGGCAAATCCATGTGCTGGGCAAATCCATGAGCTGGGGGCAAATCCATGAGCTGGGGCAAATCCATGTGCTGGGGGCAAATATCCATGTGCTGGGGGCAAATATCCATGTGCTGGGGCAGTATCCACATGCTGGGGCAATATCCACGTGCTGGGGCAGTATCCACGAGCTGGGGCAGTATACCCACAATAGACTGCCCTCTGGGCAGGCTGGGGCAGTATCCACGTGCGGGGGCAGTATCCACGTGCTGGGGCAGTATCCACGTGCTGGGGCAGTATCGACGAGCTGGGGCAGTATATCCATGAGCAGGGGCAGTATATCCACAATAGACTGCCCTCTGGGCAGGCTTTACAACTAGTATATATATAATATGCCAGAAATATAGCTTAACATTGAATAGTAGGTGTAGTAATGGCTCTTAAAATATGCATATATGATGCTGATACTTCACATTTCGTGTCTTTCATTCTTACATTATTTTTGCACTATCATTTCGTAATTAATTTGACTTATTAATTGCTAATAATGATACCGAATAAATTATGCTTTCACTCTACATGTTCCCATTTAATATGCTGGAGGCTGATTGGAATTATTAAAATGGGCAATTTTCCTTTATAAAACATACACAGTTTCTCTCTCTGTCTATCTTCCTGTCTAATCTTGATATGCTGTAATTCTACATGTGTTAAAATCCCATTTCTGCTAAGAAAACCCATATGGAGTGTTCTATTTTTCAAAGAAACCTTCTTGCAGGAGGTGTTTTCTGCTGCGCTGTCTTCAGTCATTAACGTACATGAAAAATAGAATTTATAACTATATATATTTGTGTAGAATTGGTTTATGGTTTTATAGACTATTTTTTCATGCTAGTTATTAGTAGACGTGTACATTTCAATTTGGATGACCTGCAGTTAGTATGAATTTTCAGTGCTTCATCAGCTCAACTGAAACAACCTTGGCAACGAAGTGCTTGAACAAAGTAACGGCATATCAATCCCCAATATTTAACCCCTTCATTGCTGAGCCATTTCACCCGTGGGCTGAGCTCATTTTGACAGTTTTGTGCTCATCATGTTTAAACGCAACTTGAAATCATGTGTTATAGTAGGACGAAGAGAAATTATATACCCTTATTTTCAGCAGACTCGGCAGATTCATAATATATCATTATTATATGTATACGTCATGTCCTAACAGGATGCTACAGCAAAAAATGTAAAAGAATGTGAATTTCTATTCAGATATCAATCATTTATAGCGTGTAAAATAATTTTATTCACATATTCACATTTTATCATCCAAACCTTTGTGGTTATATATTGTATGGGGTACTCTTTTTTAAAAAAAAAGTAGTAATGGGAACCTGTTACTGCGTTCTTCAGAGAAAATATGCAATTTTAACTAAAACGGGAAAAAAAAATTTCACTTGTATTTTGGTGTATTGTGTTTTTTGAATAATATAACTCTGTATAAAACATTGAACCTGCTCGCAGCATAGGAAATGGAGCACCTCTCCAGTCCTTCCTGGTAAAATATTTTCTCAAAAGAATAAAACAAGAGAAGGTGAGTATTGGCAGTGGTATTGCACATTTAAGGCTGGGGTCAGACTAACGCATTTTTAACGTGCGTTTAGGCGCACTTAATCACGGCCGCAGTAGCAGCAAATGACGCGCAATGACGGCCAATATACGAAGTACGGCCGCACAAAAGTCCGGCCGTGCAACGCAAGTGGAAAATTAACGCATTTTTTCGAGAATGAAGAACCGCTAGTACTGACGTACAGAGTGCGCTGCGTCCGCTAGCGGTGAGTGTGCGTGATTAGGAGACGTCAGATGCTGCTCATGTCCGGCCAACATAATGTCCCTCCAGACACAAAATGTGTTTTATTGACGATCCGTAAAAAAATCACGCACGAAAATGCGCATCGTATGACCGTTTTCGCGCATTCCGTGAAAAAATACGGCAATGCGTTCGGACGCACTTTTTGACGGTCGCTGCGAATAATGCATTCGTTTGACCCTAGCCTTATACTTGACAAATGAACAATGCCATTGTTTTGGAACAAAAAATAAATACATTTTAAAAAAATATTTTATGTAGGTTTGTGTGTTGTTTTTTTACCTGACAGTATCATTAGAAAGGCCAGACTCTGATCTGTCCAATGTCCCCTAACATGACTTTGTAGGGTGTAAACAATGGAAATACAAGGGTCCAAAGAACCCCACTGTACATGCAGAGGTAAAGCGGGTTGTGTTTTAGATGGACAAATGTGTAATACCACTTTGCATCATCACCTCGACATTTGGTCCTATCATGGGAAATGAGGAGGGGAGTTATAGCAGTGGCATTGTTTGCTGTATAAGTAAAAGCACATACTGTAATGACACCACCTTAGAAATGAGAAATAAAAAGTAAATTACGCATTTAATATTTTTTCCTTTTTTTCTGTTTTTATACATTACATCAGACACTGGACACGTTTTCATATCCCATGGGAGCTGCACGCAAAATTTCAAGCTTGTTTTTATTATTATTAAATCCTTTATTCTTTTCATTTACAGCAAAAAGTCTTATTCATTTTTTGTTCCTAAGCAATGGTATTGTTCATTTGTCAGGTATAAAATGGGCAATACCACTGTCGTTATTCACCTTCTCATTTCCAATGCTGTGAGCAAGTTAAGTGGTCTTTTATACATAGTCATATAATTCATCATAAAACACATTGCGGTAAAATGCTAAATACTCATTGCATCTGAGGCTGCACCGCGGCACAGAAGGTCCCTGTGACACATGTGGGAAGCTGCCGCTTGCTTTTCAGGTTTATAAGATAATGTACCTTAGTGGTAAACCTGTACACACTGCCCATTACAGAGCTCCACAGCCATAAAACTCACGTTAATACACACCGCACATTACTGTATCACAGAGTTCCAAAGCATTAAAACTCACAGTAATGTGCGGTGTGTATGAGCGTGAGTTCTATGGCTGTGGAGCTCTGTATGGGCAGTGTGTATGAGCGTATCAAAGAGCTCCACAGCAATAAAACTTACAGTAATGTGCCGTGTGTATGAGTGTATCACAGAGCTCCACAGCAATAAAACTCAAAAACAATTATATTTAACTTATTATTTATTAAACTAAAGTTGTATCATAATACAGTATTTTATTAAAATATAATTAAAATAATTATAATATAAATAAAATATATATCTAAAAGGAAACAAAATAGCAAAACAAGAGGACATAGTCTTAGATTAGAGGGGCAAAGGTTTAAAAGTAACATCAGAAAGCATTATTTTACTGAGAGGGTGGTGGATACATGGAACAGCCTTCTAGTTGAAGTGGTAGAGGCCAAAACAGTAATTGAATTTAAGCAAGCATGGGATAGGCATAAGGCTATCCTAAACAAAAGATAAATCCAGGATAAGTATCCATGTAATTGGGCAGACTAGATGGGCCGAAAGGTTCTTATCTGCCGACATTTTTCTATGTTTCTATGTTTCTATATGCTAAAATTAAATTTAAATATATTAAAATATATATGAAAAAATTAGTGAGTTAGTGCAGCAGCATTGTTAATTTTATAAGGGGGAGAAACAATGCCCCTGCTTTTAGAACAAAAAAAGTATCTTTTTAACTGTATTTAATGTTGTTTTTACCTAATAGACAGTGGTTTTGGATGTCACTGGAAAAGCCAGAGTCTGGGCTTTCCAATGACAACTCAACTGACCTTGAAGCTCTTATGAATCCTGAGATAACGAGGTCTAAAGGACCCCTTCATCTCCAGTAATGGGATCCTGCAGGGCAGAGGGAATCCCAGAGGGTAACGACATCACGCTCGCGTGCGATGACTCCCGCAGCCCGTCCCACAGCCAGAGCTGATGTCAGCCCACTGAGGCTGAAGCCCCTGCTTGGTGCTAGATTGGCACAGAGCAGGGGCCCAACAGGAAGGGCATGGAGCATCCTGCGTGCTGGAGAGGGAATCCCCATGAAGAACTATGCACATCCTGAGCTGCAGGGAAAACAAGGCCATTTCGAACCGTCTCAGTCTGCCCCTGTCTGGGGGCCATTTGTAACCAGTCCGCGGGCCGGTGCTTTGAGACCCCTGCATTACATGGCCATATTTGGTATCGTTGGAAAGGGCAAACACTGAAATTTCCAATGACACCTTACATGTACGGTTTAAAAATCAGAAGCAGGGTTTCAATGGACCCCTAGCAGTGTGTCCGTTTAGGTTTTGGATGGAACAATGTGTAGTAACGCATTATACCATCACCTCCACACTTGCTGGCATTGTGGGAAATGGGAAGGTTAGTTAGTGCAATATCACTATTCACATTATAATGGAAAAGTGAACAATAGTGCTGCATTAGGGGGTGTATTTTTATTTTTACACGGAACCTAGTGCTCTGGCCATTCTAGCGATATCAAGCATGGCCCGGTATATTTTGCAGTTCAGAAGATATGGGGGTTCAAAGGGATCTGGATGGGATTTTTTCTGCCTGGCTGGGGGAAGGGCCCTTTATGACATCATCGCGGCCATACCCGATGATCTCAGTCAGCAAGGGAAGGTCTCAAGGCGTAGTCTGACTTCCAGGAAATCAGTCCAGCCTGGGATTCCCCCCAGACCGGCAGAGGTCTCCTCCGAGGCTGCTGGGAAACCATGACATGTGGGGGACTTCCTCTGCATGCTGCGGGGAATCCCCATGAAGTCCCCACACATCTTCCGCAACCAAGGGGTTGAATAGCTCCCAAACTAAGCCCATGTGGGGGGGGGCACAGTGGTTTTTCTTCCTCTCTAATTTCATAATATAGACCTCACCTATGATGCTAGAGTGTGATCTGGAGTTGGACACTTAGCATGCCAACTTCCATTGACTATTGTATCTAATGATAACATGTGGGGGTGGAGGTGGGCAGTAACATGTCATCCTATACCCCATTATAAATATAGCCCTCATCCACCATGCATGGGTGGGGTCTGGAGTTGGACACTGGGCATATTAACAAACTAGAAACTGTACCCCGTAACTGTATCTACTCTTCATACTCACCCACCCCCACTGATCGCCTTTCGGACTGCTTCCTTGTAACATTTGAATTTCCCCTTACCTTCAGTCTTTCAAGATGTCTCCAAAAGCACATTAATTTAGAGATGCCGATCAGCTCACTCCATAATCCCCCCATTGTACTTTTCCCGATTTATCTCCCACAGAGCCCCCATGTCCCATTACTTTTCATATGTTGCATATGGGGTGGGCGGTGGGGACAATGACCAGTTTGAGGACCATCTGTCTATTATCAGTGGCTGGACAACAATAGCTGCTCACTCCCTAATATTTTAATCTCAGCTGCACTATTTGTATTCTTTATTTCAGCTGGCTAGCAAACAAGGGCAACCACCACTAAATTAAGACTTGCGCTGCCGATGATCTTTGTCCCTTGATTCAATTTACACAAAATTAATTTCACCAACAAAATGTGGACACACCAAATCACGTCACGAACTAAATTCATTTCATTCAAGTCGACAGATATTTTTGATCGTACCGATTCAGACAAACCGATTATTTTTGCCATCTACAATTCTTATTATTAGGGATCCATTTAACAAACGTGAGATTTGAGGTATCTGAGAAATACATATTCACAGTTCTTGCATAACACTACAATAAAAATGAAAGAGTTCAACAGCCATATATCAGAATTATTATTTGTTATATATAAAGTTGAAGCATGATAATAAAAATCTCTTAAACTGTCAACTATGCCTCAGTAATCTGACCCTACCTATATTTTTATTTCATGTAGCTTGCTATTTTAGAAAATCAGATGTATAAAAATCCCAAATTCCCAGTATTACTCTCATGTTATGTGGCAAGTAATAGCCTTTTACAGCCCTACGGCTAGAGAGTGATGATGCAAGCACAGAGAAAGAAAAAAAAAATGAATGGGACGTTGAATTGTAATTATTTGACTTAATGCCTCAGACTGTTGTGAACATATTTAAGGTATTCCCTATCGTAAGCATATGTTTTAGCACTCATACCCACATTCATAAATAATTCATTGGCTAATAAATATGCAGCACAAGAACGCGAAGACAAAACAGCACAGAAAAAAAAAAGATGCTTTTCACTCAGAAGTCCTAAGCCTCACTTACTGCTTGACAATTCTACCAGCATTCACAAACAGATATATATAAATATACATTTATATATATATAGTCCGTCCTAAATGGCCGTCGTGCTGCTTGTGCTATTTTCTCTAGACTTCTACAAAATTGTCTGTACTGTGACATAACACACTGTGTGATTAATTCCTTCACTGGAAGAAACATATAATTTTGCCACCCTATGGAGAAGGTACAGAAATAGGAGAGATATTTTACTGGGAATAGGATTGTAAGCCTGTCCTGATGTCTGAATTGCACACTCGAAGTAAGTTAATTGAGCATATAGCTCAAAGCTTCCTCCAATCAATGATACAATCCAGGTTCTCATTAAAAATGTATTACAAACGCTTCATATTTATTAGATCTTAGTCATATCCATTAGATGCAAATGCTATTTTAACAAAGAACATCCACTGTGCTCTCCTCATGGTTTTGGTTAATCTCAGAGTTGCTCCTCCATTTTGTTTCTGACTATTTTTAGAGGCAGACTCAAACAAAATGGTGGATTTAATGCAAGTCTGAGAGGAAGAAGAAAGGAGGGATAACGCTATGCTGTAATGACAGCACTACAAAATGCAGGGTTTTGAATTATGCATTTTACCTCAGGAAGGCCGACGTATGGTTGGCTTGGCAAAAAATAAATCGTTTATTGTCTTTAGTTGCAGATCCGTAAAAATATTCTAGTGGTCTTTGTTTTTAATGTATGATTTTCAGCTCATAGGTGGATATTCAGGTGTCAGTTTCAAAATGCAGACTATATATATATATATATAATTTCAAGCTTACTATTTCAGGCAGCCTATATTTTCTAAGATGGTTCTCAATTAGCTACTTAGTGAATAAATCTGAGTACACAATCATGCTGATGTCAACTAATTGCATTTTTCCACTTAATCATTGTGTATATATAATGCTAGATTTATTTTTTCAGAACCAGATATACGTTTCAAAGAGAGCGCGTGTTTTTTTATAATCCCACACCTGAATTCTGAAGCCTTACAGCTATTAAATAACCCCCTAACATGGGGGCACGACTCGGTTACATGTTTATTAAGAAAAAGAAGGGGAAAAAAGGATATCTTCTGATTTTTTTAACCCTTCAAGTGCCTGCAAAGATAGGGCAAGCATTCATGTAAGAGTGTATAAATCATCCTGTGAATTATTAGCTGAGCACATATAAACACAAGCTGACACTCCGCAGTGATGGGGCTTTGCTGTCACAATAAGACAGCTGGACGGTTATGTGTTCTACCCTGCTCCTATTGTCCTTCGACGCACTGTGCAGCAGGACAAAGGCCTCGGAAGAACTAGCCATGGAGTGTCACCTTGATTTGTCCACTTTAGCGGATATGTAGAAATAAATTGCTTTCCTTCATCTATGGCCTCAGCACACAGACCAAAAAGTTGAGGTTTTGAATAAACATAAGCCATACTTAACATAATGATTGTATCTACTTAAAAAAGGGGGGAAAGGGCATAATTAATTCTCCAGCATCAAGAAATATTATATTATTTAAATGTATTTGAATGTTAAAGCACAAAATAATAATAAAAAAAAAGGGAGACAAGATGTGGAAAATGGCTCCGGGCCTTTAAAATTAAATTTAGTATGCTTGAATTATGTTGCTTTGCACGAAATGTCAGAAGAATGTGTTTGGCTCGCTCTTAGTTTATTCTTGTTATCGTCCCTTTCTTAAAAAGAAGTCGTAACCGATAAGCGTTAAAAAAATTAAAAAAAATCTTAATGCTTCTTCTCTACAAAATATTTATGCGGTTCTAATTTATATAGATTTTCTTTATTTCTATTAAAAAAACAAGATTCTGGTCAATCCAAACCAGTAACATGGATAATACACATTTTTTTAAGGATTAGTCTTTATCATCGTTATTTTATCTGCAAAGATATAAACCATTACCTTGTTTTCAGGTCAGTATTTGCATATAGTTCTTTGTGCTTTTTTTGTTAAAGACAGGTATATACCAACTGAAAAAAGAAATTATGGCTTAAATACCCATTAAACGTTGTGCAGCTTCTGTCAGTTTATTTTGAACGTCACGGTTTTATACTGATGCAGCATAATGTAAATAGTTCCTATAGTGCTATGGACAAATACATCTAGCTGCACATATATATATATATAAAACTAGAAATATAAAATTCAGCATCCATTGTTAGTGTGCTGTGCGCACAATAATAAAATAACATTTCTAAAATCCCGCCGCGATGTTTACAAATACTGTATATACAGTGAGAAACTCTGCCTTGCGTCAAAATTCCACTCAGCCATCCATAATAGCAGTCTGACAGTTCACCTGACTGCAGCAGAAATAGGATTGTGATGGTTACAGCTGATGACAGAAAGGGGCCATTTGAAGTACCATAATGCAGTTTATAGAGGATGTGCATTTCAGCTTCGCTTGGTCTCTTAACGCTCTTACGGCACACGTGTGGTTAATTTTCTGCCGATCAAGTGGTTAATTTCTTGATCTGCTTCTCATTTATCATGTTACTCTGCTTATCAAAATCCGCTCTTTATAATTTTGTTTAAAATCCAACATGCTCAATTTTTTTAGCCAATTACATTGCAAGCAACCGACACAGAATCCCTCAAAACATATAAAACTGTTACTAAACGCTGAATCGTTTTTTTTGTTTTTTTTTATCTTTTCACCTTCTGCTTTGTAACATTCCTCTGTTTACACAATGCCGGCAACGGTTGAATGAACACTAATAAAAATATTATAACTATAACACACTATAGAGCTGGAAAAGAATGGTTATTTAAACACAGTATTCTTGACTGTGCTTTTGGGAATCTTGGTGAGTTCAGGGACTTTACACAGATATAATGGCTCAAAAGATTCCACAGTTGTGGAATCCGTCATCTCCCCTGTAACAAGCTAAATGTAGACAGTGATGTAAATGAGAAAATCTTGATTATCTCAGGTTACCTTTTTCCTTGTGGTATCTTAATTAAAAATTTTTTTTTTTTTGAGAAAGTATTTTGCCAGGAAGGATACATTGAGATTTCTAAAAAAGAGCATCTCGTAAAGTCTTGTTCCACCAATATATTATTATTCTGATGTAGGATGTTGTACTAGAAAAAAAATCCTATTATTACTAAAAATATTTCATTTACTACACTTGCAGCTTGTTTTTAATGTTTGCCGTATAGAGACGTTTGCCGACGAGCCTCTTTGTAAACTGTAGGTCATCGACTACTGAATACAAATGAATCTAAAATCGATATATTGAATTTTAAAGAATAATGAAAAAAAAAGTGTTGCATGAAAACCCTTGAACTGCAGGCTATTCTTAAAGGCAACATATTATCTTCGTTTTTAACTTTAATAAATAAATATGCTTCCTGCTGACAGCACGGAACCCAAAATATGTATTTCGTGGTGAAACGCCCCTAAAATATCACATATAAAAAAAAAATGCAGCTGTTTATTTTTGTATAACTAGGGGAAAAAGTGGATTGAGGCTTTTCTTAAATCAGTCGAAACAAGTGATTTAAGCGTACGTTTAGTAAAGCCACAGCTATTTTTTACTATTTTTATGTTCATAGCATTGGAAAAAATAATGTTAGTTTAAAAACATATAAAAGAACATAGCCTAGTTATTCAATTTAAAGGCAGCAATAAAACACGAACAGATCCAGCTGATGTAGGATAAGGACTAGGTATTGTTGACATGCATTTTCACTTTCATTTTATGGTGCCGTGGAGGGGGTCTGCCGCCGGATGCATGTATATATTATGAAGAGAAGCTGAAATGACTTGCTATTACAGATAAATATGGGATACTGCCTTAACACATCGATACACTTGTATTAAAAAGAATAGCAGGGTGCCCGGGTAAGATTACTTCTACTTTAACTGATGACATGGCAGTAGACAATTATTACATTTGTATAGGGCAGAATTGCCAGAAATATTTAAAACGAATTCATATTTCAGAAAGTATTTTTTTTTTTCTTTCTTTTATTATCGTACTGGTTTAATGGCGCGGAGGAGTGTTTAACAGGCAGGGGCTTACTCGCTAAATAAAAGATTGCGGTGAGGAGTCGATAATTATAGACTGAAAAGAATATCTGTAACCGAAAAATCTCCAGCAAAGCCAAGCTGGATACGTTGAGCCTAGATGTCGTATCTCTGACCGTTGCTATGTAACATCACCACGGGAGCCCTCGAAGGGTTAAAAGAATAAAACCGAGCAGAATTGCTTGATTTGCGGCACTAACGGGGTTTATTCGCTAACCGAGGAGTTGTAGCAAAACGACAAGGGAATTGCATATTTTAGATAAAACGGCCAGACTGGGAGAAATCGCTTGAAGGATTTTTTTTCTCCCCCCCCCCTCCAGTTCGACTGTTATGACCTAGAATTTACAATTCCCCTGTCAGTTCTCCACATTTCTCATTTCAGACAATAAACTCCAGAATTTTCCTTTAATTTCATCAGAAAAGCAACAAAATAAGGTATTGGCAATAAGAGGACATGCAAATATTCTGTCTTTACATATGGAAGACGTGGCTGGGGGAAAGACATATATAAAGCCATGTAAGTTAGCTTTAGACTAGTGTTAAAAACACAATATATATACGTATATATATGTTTTGTACTAAGGTTTTATCCTCTGAATCCTGCAGGTCTAGGTCTAATGTGTTGCTAAGAAAGAATTCCAGCATATCGCTCTCTAGAAGAATACTGTGTATATTTTTTTCCAAGCATTTATTGATTTGTTTTATTTTTCACAAATGAAGTCATATTTCACAGGCTGGACTTGCGGGTCTAATGAATTGTAAATAACATGCTGGGAGTAAAATGAACTCCTTGACAGTTCTCATGACGACTAGGGAATGATTTTGAATGGAAAGCACAGGTAATATGCTACAGAGTACAGACTAGGAGACGCTTTCTGGTCCCATATTGGCGAACGTGCTGTATTTCTGTCCATTATGCACCTCCAGTTGAAGATGATACAGAGTGATGAAGAAAAGAGAAGAAGAAATCATCGGAATGCATTTTTCTCTGTTATTACTGGTCAGCAATGAACATTTTCTGTGCTCGGCCATGTGAAGAGTAACCGCGATAGGATTGAGAAAGAATTTGAAATAATAGCTATTGCATCATCTTCCGGAATAGATATACTACAGTGAAGAGTTTCCATTCTCTCCATATCTTTTTTTTTGAGAAAGGATTTTACCAGGAAGGATACATTGAGATTTCTCTCATTTTCAAGTATGTCCTGGGTGGCGAGTATGTACCGGTAGGTGTCTTGCCCAAGGAAACTTACTGGAGCGGTGCTCTTGCTGGGATCAAACCTGTGTCTCCACAGGCTCTCTCCAGGCAGAGCAGTGATGTTACCTCTACTACACCCAGCTGGCACTTATCTGTTGATTATTCCACAAAATTCTGATCATAGAAATCAGTGATTACATGTTTATATATATATATATATATATATGTGTGTGTGTGTGTGTTTTTACTAAACCATACCAATATATGTGGTTTTGTATATGTCATTCTGCTTCTAGTGGCGCAGGTCACTCATTTTTGAACAAAATGATAACATCAGAGGAGCATGTTTACCACTGATTAGGCATATCAGAAAATGGGATGGTCAGGATTTGTGTTCAGAAAAGATCATTCGTCAAAGCAATCTACCATGGACACGTGACCCGTTGCCTAGATTGGAACATCCTTTAGCACAGGATTATATATTTCATGATTTACTTCATCTTCACATCTTTAAAACTGTTCTAATTTGAACATATTCAATTTTTTTATTCCTCGTGATACCATATGTATCCGTCAAACCCATAATATTAATTCATTATATAAAGGTATAAGTTTATTCACATAAACATTATACTATTTCACTACATCTCTGAAGATACATTCATACAAGTATGTTATGGTTATATGCTTTTTTTTTGAGAAAGGATTTTACCAGGAAGGATACATTGAGATTTCTCTCGGTTTCAAGTATGTCCTGGGAGGCGAGTATGTACTGTTAGGTGTCTTGCCAAGGACACTTACTGGAGAGGTTGCTCGCTGGGATTGAGCCCATGACTCCACAGGCTCTCTCCATGTAGAGCAGTGACATTACCTCTACTCCACCCAGCCGGTGCGTTCCTGACATATGAATTCACAGTATTTATAGGTGTCCATTGTTGAACTCATGGTATTAACCCCATTCCCTCCCAAAATCGAGTTATCTCAATTTTGCATTGTAATACGTGGATAAACATACCAACATACCAAAACCCAATTTTCACACCTTTTAAAGCCAGATTAGTGTGTCCCCTCTGGAGAAACGAAATCTGCTGTTTTATCTCATTCCAGACACCCTGTAAAGAGATAAAACAAGCTGCAAATAGCAGTCCCAAACCTCACTGTAACAAAAAGTTCAAACACATTAGTACTGCATTACAGTAGCCTGGGAGAGGGTATTACTGTAATTTACATACAGTCATGGCTGAAATTGTTGGCACCCCAGAAATTTTTCCAGAAAATCATGTGTTTCTCACAGAAAAGTATTGCAGTAACACATATTTTGCTATACACATGTTTATTCCCTTTGTGTGTATTGGAACAAAATAAAAAAAGGGAGGACAAAAAGCAAATTGGACATAATGGCACACAAAACTCCAAAAATGGGCTGGACAAAATTCTTGGCACCCTTAACTTATTATTTGGTTGCACACCCTTTGGATTAAATAACTGAAATCAGTCGCTTCCTATAACCATCAATAAGCTTCTTACACCTCTCACCCGATATTTTGGACCACTCTTCATTTGCAAACTGCTCCAGGTCTCTCTTATTGGAAGGGCGCCTTTTCCCAGCAGCAATTTTAAGATCTCTCCACAGGTGTTCAATGGGATTTAGATCTGGACTCATTGCTGGCCACTTCAGAACTCTCCAGTGCTTTGTTGCCATCCATTTCTGGGTGCTTGTTGACGTATGTTTGGGGTCATTGTCCTGCTGGAAGACCCAAGATCTCGGACGCAAACCCAGCTTTCTGACACTGGGCTCTACAGTGCGACCCAAAATCCTTTGGTAATCCTCAGATTTCATGATGCCTTGCACATATTCAAGGCACCCAGTGCCAGAGGCAGCAAAACAACCCCAAAACATCATTGAACCTCCACCATATTTCACTGTAGGTACTGTGTTCTTTTCTTTGTAGGCCTCATTCCGTTGTCGGTAAACAGTAGAATGATTTGCTTTACCAAAAATCTCTATCTTGATCTCATCTGTCCACAAGACGTTTTCACAGAAGGATTTTGGCTCACTCAAGTACATTTTGGCAAACTGTAGTCTTGCTTTTTTATGTCTCTGTGTCAGCAGTGGGGTCCTCCTGGGTCTCCTGCCATAGCGTTTCATTTCATTTAAATGTCGACGGATAGTTCGCGCTGACACCGATGCTCCCTGAGCCTGCAGGACAGCTTGAATATCTTTGGAACTTGTTTGGGGCTGCTTATCCACCATCCGGACTATCCTGCGTTGCAACCTTTCATCAATTTTTCTCTTCCGTACCACGCCCAGAGAGATTAGCTACAGTGCCATGGGTTGCAAACTTCTTGATAATGTTGCGCACTGTGGACAAAGGCAAATCTAGATCTCTGGAGATGGACTTGTAACCTTGAGATTGTTGATATTTTTCCACAATTTTGGTTCTCAAGTCCTCAGACAGTTCTCTTCTCCTCTTTCTGTTGTCCATGCTTATTGTGGCACACACAGACACACAATGCAAAGACTAACAGGGTAATTCAAAGAGATCCAAATTGTTTGAAAAGGGTAACCGAACGCTGAAAATCAGCGTTCGGTTACCTTTCTTGGCCATTCGGCTATCCAGAGAGCAGGCAATTCGCCAAATCCTGGCGAATTGTCTGCACATACGGTGCCTGTTAGGTGCCTGTTTGAGGACAGTGAAATCCCCATGAAAAAGCACTGCTTTGGCTATTCAGAGAACACAAACCAGCAGTGAAAGATTCCCGAATTGCCCTGCCATTCGCTGGTTTCATGCAGCAGATTTATTTAGGAGAATCCCATAGGCTTCAATGTTAAAAATATTCCGGTTTTAATTCAATATCTAATAATCCATTCATTATAAAATTCTGCAGCAAAGAGTCTCTTTATTTATAGATATTTTTTTAGGATATTTTAAGCATTTTTCTGGGTTTTGTTTTAAAAAAAAGTCCGATTTTTTTTTAAGTTTACTTATTTTTCTGTAACAGCCCTTTTTATTGATTGATTATAGATTTTTTAGGATATTTTAAGCATTTTTCTTAATTTGTTTTTTTTTTTAAAAGTCCGATTTTTTTTTTGATTTTTTTTTTAAAGTTATCTTCTTTTTTCTGTAACAGCCCTCTTTATTATCATTCCCTGGACCTCATATGTAAATTTCAGACATTTTCGCTCACTAGATTCTTTGCAAACAGCGTTTCACTTTTCACACATTCATGCAAACTGACTTGCTAATTTATTCACTTCACTCGTCTGCAGTGTTGACATTTTCCGACAGCTGCACTGCATGTGATCGGCTCCTGCTCGGGTTTTTCCGTGGTTTTCGGCAGGTTAATCCAGATGTTTTTGCGGGTTTTCGGCGTGCATTCGACGGGTTTTGCGGTTAGTTTTCGTCGGGTTTGAGGCAGCCTTTCCCTGCAATTCGGGGACCCTGTGGTGCTTGCTTAATACACCGCAGGGTCACCGAAATGGGATCGGCAAAACGAACCGAATTGAATAGAATGAAAAGTCACTGAACGTGCGGTGACTTTTCAAATCTCTTTGAATTACCCTGTAAGTGAACTTCTCTCCTTTTAATCTGCTTTCAGGTGTGATTTTTATATTGCCCACACCTGTTACTTGCACCAGGTGAGTTTACAGGAGGATCACATGCTTGAAACAATCTTATTTATCCTCAATTTTGAAAGCGTGCCAAGAATTTTGTCCAGCCCATTTTTGGAGTTTTGTGACATTATGTCCAATTTGCTTTTTTTCCTCCCTTTTTTTGTTTTGTTCCAATACACACAAAGGGAATAAACATGTGTATAGCAAAACATGTGTTACTGCAATACGTTTCTGTGAGGCGTACTTGATTTTATGGAAAAATTTCTGGGGTGCCAAAATTTCGGCCATGACTGTATGCAGGAATTATGTCACATACAGATAATATTTCTATATTGTGCAGGTATTTTTTGGAAGCTGCATTGCTATAAACCTCACTCCATGACCACTACAAATCCTCATAAACACTAGTTCTGACCATTTTCATTATTTATCTTTAGCATAGTTACAGTATTTGACACAAAGGCCATTTCTGCCTGTATGCTGGTAATGCAGACCCCGTGTAACATTGTGTGATATAAGGGACATCATGGACCATTTTATTTCAACGGTATTTCTGTGAAGGATAAAAGAATACATGAAAAATTGAAAATTTGTGAATTTACATTATTTAAAATTTTTAATCTCAGAACACCAATCTCTGTGCAATTTTTCTATTTTACTCCATATTTAATTGTTTTGTATATCGTTTTTCAAATAAATGTTATGATAAAAACAAATTCAACAAAAAATCTCTTGGTAGTGAAGGGTTTAAGACTCTGAGATTAAACATTACCTGGATATATTTCAACAGGCGAACAGGTCTCCCCGCTTTACATATTAGTATCCGGTATACTTACATATAATCTACAACAGGGCTGTGAACTCCAAATGTTTCTGAAATACAACTCCCACAATTCTCTAGCCATCTATTGTATTGAAAGAATTCTGGGATTTGTAGGCATCAACATTTGGGAGGCCTGAGTGTGACAGCCATACTCTACACTGCATAAATGATATCAAATCAGCATTTTGACAATATTCCAAACATATCTTCTATTGCCACCAATTTACTGATTAAATGAACAGTGTGATCCATGAAGAAAAAAACTGACAAATGTCGCAAGATATTAATATTTCAGGTATGTTATATGGACACTGATATCTACAGCCATCCAGCAGTATTGCTTTCTCAATTCAATATAAACATTTAAACCAGAGAACCAGTTTGGTCGTGTGTGTTCTGTTCTCCAATTAAAAATCCAGGGAGCCATCAGTCTGTCCAAATCCGTATTGTAACATTTTGTTCTCTCACTCTCCCCAGTCACTGCCCATTGGTTTTTTGAAACGTCTGTCAACAATTTACAGATGCTTGTGGTGCTTAAATTGCATTTACTTAAAATCTATCCATTTGCGTGTCTTTTGGCAATCACAATGTAAAGACAAACTTTAAATCCCTCTAAAATGAGATACAGGGAATGAGTATGACAGCTTCACTTTCATCAGCCATATTTTAAGACCGACACCACAAATTGAAAGTTCAAATTTCTGTTGAACATCATGTATAGTAAGGTACTTAATATTCCTAAACATATCCCACCCTTGCTCACTGTACAGTCCACCATAGAAATACTATACAGTTCTTTTTTTTAAATTGGATTTTTCTATAATACCATCAACGCAAATGAACCGTGCCAGTGGAAAGTTGGACCATTAAGGGTTTTGCTATGTTAAATGCATAGGTTTGGAAGTGCCACACAATATACTGCCTGCTAGCTTCTCAGCCTTCATTATTCCAATCTGCAGGTTTCATCAATAAAATATCACAGGCATTAAATGTCACAGTGATGTCAGGCCGGGCAGCAGATATCACAACTGGTAAACAAAACTGCAGGTCGAAAGGCCAAGATGCTGTGTGCAGGAACGTAAGAAACAGAAATACATAAATCCTAAATACATTTACTATTGGCAAATGACAAACATGCCAAGCCCAATCCATGTGATTGAAACTTGACATTGACTTTCTAGAGTTTTGTCGAGCCCTTCCACTGGATTCCTGACAGGGCGAAGATGGGCTCCTAGTCAGTCACATTTTCTTTGGGGTATTGTGTGATATTAATATATAATGTATGTTGGTAGAGGTTGTGCGTATTATTAGTGATTTTGAGATTAGAAAAGTAATCTATGCTGAACTTTGTGACGTGTCGAGATATCTGTCAGTTGGAGCTGTTGTTGAAGGAAGTGATTCATCTGGCCATCCAGTTAAGGGAGGAGGTACACGTGTTGCCTTGCTCTATCCACCTAGCCATGAAGTACCTTGTTGAAATACAGTAACTGCCTGTGATTGTGCTATAGGTAGGAAAAAAAAATTGTTTATTCAAATGGATGGAAAGGGCTGTATTTGCACCTTTTAATACATCAGCTAGAAAATAACACGTTTGTGCTAGGGGAGATGTCAAGAATGTTAGAGCGCCCTTCCTCATCCATGATTTCAGAGTGTTTGTTGGGTGGAAGACAGGGCCGGAATTATAACTAGGCAGATTAGACATGTGTCTACAGGTGCCTGCCACAAGGGGGCGCCTTGCTCTGTAAAAAAAATATTTATAAATATATATATTTATATAGATTAGGTAGCCCGTGTTAGTCCAGATGCCAAAATCACGAGTATAGCAGTCTGTAGTGATACCTTTTTTATTGGACTAACGTTACATTTAAAGTACAAGCTTTCGAGAGTGATCCTCCCTTCGTCAGGTATAGAAGCTTACTGATCAGAATAGTAGAATTAGAACATTGGGACGTTCATAGGGCGCACAGTTGGGGGTGTTAGATGTTGTACATCCCCAAATGGCATGGTCAGAGGGGGAAAAAAAAAAGCAAAAAGAGCATTTAATTGTCTCAGGCACATAAGACAACAGTGATGAAATCATGTCCACTTCAAAGGGAATGTGAAAGGACAAAACGAACAAAAAAAATAAATAAAACACAAAACAGGGAGTATGGGGAGGACACAGAAAAATATGAAAAAAAACAGGAGAGAGAAAACCAATCCCCAACCAGAATTATGAATATTATGTGACGTTATTATAGTGGGTTAGAAAAACCGAATCTACATTAAGTCCTTGTTTTATACTGTTGAAATATGTGATCATTTTCATTTCATATGTTTTGCGTTCCCGGTGGTCTTTAAAATGGCCTTTGAGGATTTTAATTCTGAGGTTTTGGATGGAGTGGCCTGCTAGAATGAAGTGATGTCCCACCGGGGTACAATATTTATTTCCTGGTGGTTCCTGATGGAGTGTCTGTGCTGGTTCATCCTGAGATCTAGTTTAAGGCTGGTTTTCACCAATATAGGTCCCCTTTGTCTGGAGTGCTCTCTTCGTGGTTTTGTTTTGTATTTTATTTTGAGACGCACCCGCATTGAAACGCTTAGTTTAGGCTGAGTGCAACCCCCCATGTGTTTTTCATATGAATTTCCTGGGTATGCACCCCTCCCTGCCACAGGTACTCCTCCTGCAGGTTCTATTTAACATTGATCTGTGGGAGCTCCATGAAGGGGACCTGTTCCTCAGTAAGTGAGTTTATCCCATTATGGGCAGTCATTAGGTTTGCAGAGTAGGACCTGCCCGAGGGTGGATTACATTGACGCTGTTGGCAGGCTTAAGCAATTCACGGCCGTTCATTGCGAACCAAATTTCCACCATTTTATTCAGCAATGCTCAGAGTTAAGAAATTTTCATCATGTGGTAAAAGCTGGTATTATGCACCCATGCATGGAGCTGCTCTTGCAGATTTTTGAATGTGTTTGTCTGGAGTGCTCTCTCCGTGGTTTTGTTTTGTATTTTATTTTGAGACGCACCCGCACTGAAACGCTTAGTTTAGGCTGAGTGCAACCCCCCCATGTGTTATATATATATATACATATATATATATATATGTAGATTAGGTAGGCCGTGTTAGTCCAGATATTTCAACAATATAAAACAAGGTCTTAATATAGATTCGGGTTTTCTAACCCACTATAATAACGTCACATAATATTCATAATTCCTATTTTTCTGTGTCTTCCCGATACTCACTGTGTTGTGGTTTTTTTTGTTGTTTTTTTCTTTCATTCTGTCCTTTCACATTCCCTTTGAAGTGGACATGATTGCATCTTGCTTGAGACAATTAAATGTTTCCTTTTTTTTCCCCCTCTGACCATGCCATTTGGCGATATACAACATCTAACACCCCCAACTGTGAGCCCTGTGACTGTCCCAATGTTTAATTCTATTATTCTGATCAGTAAGCTTCTATACCTGACGAAGGGAGGAATCCTCTCGAAAGCTTGTACTTTAAATGTAACGTTAGTCCAATAAAAAAGGTATCCCTACAGACTGCTATACTCGTGAGTTTTATATATATATATATTCAATTTACAACCATTTAGACCACTCTGGAGCCCTAAGGGCTATAGGGACATATCAGGTATTATTGGAAAGGCCAGATTATGGCCTTTTCAGTGACATCAAACATAGCTAGGTTAGATTTATGTACAAATTATTTTACAAAATATAATTTTTCTCTTTTTTTCTAACACAGCACTATTATTCAGTTTACAATTATAAAGTGAACAGTGATGCTGCGCTAACTCACCTTCTCATTTCCCACACTGCCAGCAAGTGTGGAGCTGATGATGTACACGCATTGTTTCATCGACAACCTAGACCATGACACTGCAGTGAGGAGAGAGAGGGGAACCTTGGAACCTGCATCTCAGAATTGTACATCGCACAAGGTTAAGTGAGGTATCATTGGAAAGGGCAGAGTCTGGTCTTTACAATGATATCAAACATGACCATGTAATGTGTAACAATAAAAAAATTAAAAAAGGAAATGCAAAATATTTTTTTTCTCTGTTCTACGGCAGAGGCAATATATGGTTTTACATATAAAACAAACAATGCCGCTGCACTAACTCACCTAAGGCAACAGATTCTTTTTTAAAAAATAAGAATTTTTTTTTAGTTTGCCCCAAAACAAAAATTTTAAAAGTCTTTGTGTGGGAGGGGTAGGGGCGCTGCACTTTTCTGTGTCTACAGGCTCCTGAGATGCAAATCTGGCCCTGGTGAAAGTTATGTATGTAGGAAAATGACAATCCCTCTGGCGTTGGACCTGATTGGGGAATCCCATTTTGCTTTTAGGGTGGAAGTATGTTTTCATTTACAATGGGTTCCTGGAGCAAAGTAATTAAGGGTTTGAAGCATCAAAGTTGTGTTAGAACCAAGTTACTATTTCCATCTATGTCTTGTCTCAATTTATTGTGACTCTAGCACCATGCTGCGAAATATGTGCAATACAAATAAATGAATAATAATACTTTTGGCAACAGAACATTTTATGGTAACATTCCGATTGTCCCTGTTTGCTTTCCTACAAGAAGAAATATAATCTGTGCATTAAAGAAGATTATCTATGTATTCCGTTTCTTAAAATTAGAAAAATGATTAATGCTATATTACTGTTGTTTTAGATATTAAAAAAAACATGGATAAAGAACTAAATTATAATAATTTAAGCTCGGATTACTCTCTGCCAGATGACTACAAGCAAACATTGCAGTGAGGAATTTTAGAAAATAAATCACCGCATCACATACATTGAATGACAAATTACAAAGAGCAGGATTTACGTCGAAATAAATTAATGAGATATTAATATACCTTAATTTACTGCCTTTTTTGAAATTGCATTTTGAAATATATGTTTAAATTTGCAGTTTAAAAATAAAAAGTATATAATTATACTAAGTACATTGACCCCAGCTTCTCATTGACAAATATGTCTCTCCCATTCACCCAATGATTTGAGTGTATCAGGCTCCAATAAATGAACCCATTGGTTTTGCCTACTGGGTCCAACTCCAAGCATTGTGATTTCCAAGACAAGACAGATATGTTGTAACTTTGGCATTAAAAACTGACTGAAATATCTTAGCAACCCACAGTATGCATCAATTTAATGTACAGGCTCTACTTTGTCAAATTAGGACACCAGTTCCTGCACCATCTTGTGTTATTTGTGTATTGAGCATATTAAAACGACGTCTATCTTTTCTCTATTTAATTTTTTTCTGAGAAATATTTTAAAAGATCAGAAAGTTGTTTATAAACATCTTTATTTTAGGAGATGTTCAGCCAGCACAGAATAAAAGGGAACCTGCCCACATTACTGCAATATTAAGTGTATTGTTTTGCTCTTGATCTTATATGCATTCTCATTTTACATTACTCAGATTATCAGACAGCAGGATTAGACCCCCAGTCCGTCATTTTTTTTTTTTTTGACTGGCTGCTTTGAACAGTCCATTTCAGTATTAAAATGCAAATCATTAAAAATGACTTAAATTCCATTGCTGTAATAAGAGGGATATGATGGTCATGGAAAAGGGTTTATTTCATATTTGCTGGAGCCTTTGCAAGATACATTTGTCCTGCACAATCATAGCATATATAAGGACAAGAACCTTGCACTTTGTTGGTGTTGGGGGGAATAAAAAGCATTAAAAAAGTCATCCTGTTGAAATTTTAAAAGGATCCAAATTTTGATTTATTAACTGCAAACGGTTATACAGGTCTGTCATATCATCACCAGTATTAAATGGGTACATTCCATCAGCACCTTTGAATGCTGTCATTGCTGTCCTTGTATGTCTGACATTCTTTAAACCTACATTTCTATGCTATGTTACTGAATGTCTGCAAGAGGCAGGGGACAAGCAAACAATATCAGAAAATTAAAAAAATGACTTGTCAAAGACAGTGAGATGTCATTTTTTTGTAACATATGTATTCATATTATGTATGTGTATTGTTTATTTGCTTAAAAACATTTCTACTAAAAAAAACAACAACCCGGTCATTAGACTGTGTCAAGAAATGAAAAGAAAGAAAATCCTTAAAATTCAACGTATATTTGGAAGATGAAATAGAGAGAAAGTCATAAATAAACATCAACACAATCTGGTAAATATTTATTCATATGGATTTTTTTAGCCCAAAGGCTGGCTTTGCCTTTGAACTACATTACCTTAAATAGACATCACTAGAATAATAAAAGTACATATAACTGGCAGATTAAAGATATCATCCAAACCATTCAATTTGGATAAGCAGCGTTTTATAAAGTTTGAATGTAAACCATGTTCCTTTCTATTACTGAGATGCATTTTTCTTTCATGTAATAGTAAAATGATAAAAGCCAACAGCAATTATACTACAGTCATTTCATACGTGCAAAAGTGAATTGTAATCTCACTTTTATTCTAACAATAAAATAAATTATTTTGCTCTTGCCGATTACAGAAAGACAGCAGTAACTAGTAAAAGTACGGTTACAGATATTACAATGTGCTCATATAGGATGAAAAAAAATCACTGTTTTAGACTAATTTCTCCTGTTTGTACATTACTTGGATTGTCATGCAATGTCTCCTTATTTACGGATGAAGTTTTATCATAGTCGTGATGGCTTTTGCTTTCAAATGAGTACTCAATATGCTTTTGTAATAAAAAAAAATCAAAAATTTAATTAATTTGGTCTATGTTAGGTGACCACGCTCATTGTTTACATTCATTGTGGCTTTGAAGAATTGAATAAATGAGCCCTGTTTGGTCATACTATAACTTCAAAATATTTATTAATGCAGATGATAATGTGAAAAAGAGACATATTGAATTATAAAGAGATACTGAGATGAAAGAAAGAAAGATACTAATATACTGTAGATGAAAGATAGATAGATACTGAAATAGATACTGAGAAAGAAAGACACTGATATAGATGAAAGATAGATAGAGAGAGATAGATAGATAGATAGATAGATAGATAGATAGATAGATAGATAGATAGATAGTTAGATAGAAAAAGAAAGATAGATACTGAGATAAAACAAATGAAGACAGAAAGAAAGAAAGATACTGATATAGATGAAAGATAGATAGATACTGAAATAGATACTGAGAAAGAAAGATACTGATATAGATGAAAGATAGATAGATACTGAAATAGATACTGAGATAGAAGAAAGAAAGAGAAAGAAATGAAAGATACTGATATAGATGAAAGATAGATATATAGATACTGAAATATTATATACATTATATATAATGGTATGCAGCTGTTGGGGTTACGTAGCGGGGGGATTGCAGTCAATTTTGGTAGTGTAGGGGGATAACTTGCAAGAAGTTAAAGGTAGTGGGGGTTGATAATGTAGGAGTTAACTAGTAGACAGTTATAGGTAGTGTTTCAGGTTAATTAGTGGAGGATAGGTAGTGCAGGTATACTGATATAGATGAAAGATAGATATATAGATACTGAAATAGAAAGAAAGATACTGATATAGATGAAAGATAGATAGATACTGAAATAGATACTGAGATAGAAGAAAGAAAGAGAAAGAAAGAAAGAGAAAGAAAAGAAAGAAAGATACTGATATAGATGAAAGAGAGATAGATACTGAAATAGATACTGAGATAGAAGAAAGAAAGAGAAAGAAAGAAAGATACTGATATAGATGAAAGATGGATATATAGATACTGAAATAGAAAGAAAGATACTGATATAGACGTTCGATATATTTAGGATTAAGCTGAACTAGATATTTAAGCTCCATTTTCTTCAAACTTTATTCTGACGCTTTTATTTTGCTTTCATATTCTTTACTTCTTAGAGCAAGAAACTAAAATGTGCTCAGTTTTTATTTAATATAAATGTTTATTTATATAGATAGATGAAGAATGCAGCTGGTTCTGGTTCTTGGTTTTCATGGATGTTTTTGCCTGTTCTTTTTTCAGATGGTGGTTGAGATACCATACCCCACCCAGTTTTGCTGCGAAAGGACCACTGCCTCTGCTTAATAATTCTTTCCAAGATCCAAGAGCGAGGGATGTTGCAGACTGTTATCGAACAAGAGAAAACGATTGAACCTTCACTATCCACTAGCAGACTAATCAATTTATATCTCCTTTCTCTGCCTGTAGGACAGGGATACACTGATTGTGTTGTGAAAAGTGACTTAATGCAAAGAAAAAAAGACTGAACAAGTAATCTTGGATACTCCAAGACATGGGGGAAATTACTAGTTTCAGATTCACAAACTAACTTGGATGAATTAGATAAAATGGATGTATCAACCTAGCTTTCACTAGGCACGATATGGACAGGAGTACATTGTTACTGGGTGTTTCCAGCAGAACTTGTCTGGTTCAGCTCACCAGTGAGTATGTGCATGGTAGGGCTAAATCTTATGGCATTTTCAGGTGCAAATAAAGTAGTAGTGCATTTTAACACTGATCATACTTTAAAGTGGATTGTTCATACTATATTTTTAAGTCTTCCAATGCTGCTTGATTTATCCTCACCCTATACTAGGGTTTATGACACAAATGGGACTACCAGGTTCCCCAATGAGTTCCACCCTATGGTGGTTTATAAGGGGTTAATGTGGATATGGTATTAATATTATTACTCTCTCTCCAATTCATAAAGACCAACTGAATTGCAAGAATTTGTTTCCCAGCTCTGATTGTGCTGTTTTTTGTAATGTAAGGATACTGAATGGTTATTGCAGTCCTTTTTGATGTTCCCTATGTGGGCAGCTATTCTTAAATTCAGTGCTCTTAACATTCTTCCTATGTAGCGTCAACATGGACATATCAATAAATATATAACATTGTTAGTGTAACAAGTGGATACTTCAATAATTCTAAATTTAGTTCTGTTTTTAAACTCACATTTACAAGTAACTTGGTTCTAACACACCCTTAGATGCGTCAAACCCTTAATTACATTGCTCCACAAACCCACTGGAAATGGAAACATAGTCCCACCCTAAAAGCAAAATGGGGTTCCACATTCAGGACCAACGCAAGAGGAATTCCCATACTCCCATATCCATCACTTCCACCCAACAAACATTCAGAAATAATGGATGAAGAAAAGAGCTCTAACATTCTTTACGTCTAAGGAGGAATAATAAACTTCTTAAAGCACAAAAATCTGTGTAGCCACCAATATACTTTGGAAAACCATCCAGAAGTGGTGCTAAAAATGTAAATTTAACAGTGCAGAGTGAATATAACAAGTGCATAGGAACCATGCATATACTTCTATATTTTTTCAGAATAGATCTTGTGTAGGCAAAACCTCATGGAAAATATTCAAAAGAGAAAATATACAGGGTTATCCAAAGAGGTCCGAATTGCTTGAGAAAGGTAACCGAACACTGAAAATCAGCGTTCGGTTACCTTTCCTGGCCATTTGGCTATCCAGAGAGCAGGCAATTCGCCAAATCCTGGTGAATTGCCTGCACATACGGTGCCTGTTCGAGGGCAGTGAAATCCCCATGAAAAAGCACTGCTTCGGCTATTCAGAGAACAGAAACCAGCAGTGAAAGGTTCCCGAAATGCCCTGCCATTCGGTGGTTTCATTCGGCAAGTTTATTCAGGCGATTCCCATAGGCTTCAATGTTAAAAATATTCCCGTTTTAATTCAATATCTAATAAACCGTTCATTATAAAATTCTGCAGTCTCTTTATTTACAGATTTTTTAGGATACTTTAAGCATTTTTCTTAATTTTTTTTTTTAAATTTGCTTATTTTTTCTGTAACAGCCCTCTATATTATCATTCCCTGGGTCTCATATGTAAATTTCAGACATTTTCGCTCAGTAGTTTCTTTGCAAACAGCGTTTAATTTTCACAGATTCATACAAACGGTTTTGATAATTTATTCCCCTCCCTCTGTCTGCGTCTCAGCTGCTTCGGCTGCTTCGGCTGTGTGCGATCGGCTCCTGCTCGGGCTTTTTCCGTGGTTTTCACAGGTTAATCCAGATGTTTTTGGGGGTTTTCGGCGTGCATTCGTTGGGTTTTGCGGTTAGTTTTCGTCAGGTTTGCGTCAGCTTTTCCCTGCAATTCGGGGACCCTGTGGTGCTTGCTGAATACACCGCAGGGTCACCGAAATGGGATCGGCAAAAGGAACCGAATTGAAGAGAACGAAAAGTCACCGAACGTGCGGTGACTTTTCGAATCTCTTTGGATAACCCTGATAGTGTAGTACAGTCTATAAATAGTTTCAAAAATTAACTGTGACCAATGACAACTCATGTTTTTCAGAGCATTTATATAATTGGCTCTGTATGACGCACGGTGTGCTAACTTGTGGAGTGGCACCTTCCACTTTGAGATCCTCCATGTATGCAAGAGAACATGGAGATACAGCAGTTCATAGGGTGAGATGTCTGTTCCTTTTAATGCCGAGATAAATAAAATACAGTAACACTGCTCAACTGGACCAGAGCCCACCAATCTGACTCTGGGATAATTTGCATATGACACTCTTAAACGGGCGGTGTCCTGCCCCCTCTCAGGTTGGGAGAGATGTCCAGCCCATGATGAAAGGGGTAGCAAAATAAAAAGGCCAATACTGGATATATATTAAAATAAAACTTCTAGTTTATTAAATAAAATGAGAGTAATACATAGATATTATTATTATTATTGTCGTCAGTTATATAGCGCCAACAGTTTCCGCAGCGCTTTACAATAATCAAAGGGGAAAGAGATAAGCAGACATATGATGGAAACATCAGGTGTAGAGGGCCCTGCTCATAGGAGCTTACAATCTAGAGGATATAAAACAAAGATGGTGTCAGGGGATGTGCTGAAACGCGTTTCACCAATATAAATTCAGCTTCCTCAGTCAGTGACTTATTTATTCAATATTGTTATTACCCAGAACTTGTCTGGCCACAAAGTTATATTACTGCATCCTCGACGTGTATAAACCCTGCGTACTTCTGACATGCCTCATTCCAGACATTGGCATTTCCCATCAGATCACTGCTCACATGAAGCCTTCCAGACATCGCTGGAATCTGCATGGACGAATTATCTGTAAAACAGCATTCAGCATACTTATAATCTTAAAATATATATTATGGCAAACGTCTAAAGCAGTCATGCAAGGACACATTATTTCATGTACATTATTATTATTTATCAAGCGCCAACACATTCCGCAGCGCTGTACATTCAAAATGTCTAAGGACTGGTGGACACTGCGGCTTTGGGAGATTTCAGCAACACACAATACATCTCTAAATAAACTAATAATATGAAAATGAAAGTAAACACATAAACACTAAAGGAATTTTGAACATGGTCCTTCTACATCTACAGCAAGTTAACATTAATATTAACTATCAGCAAAAATCATTATTACACAGGAGGAAAAACGTATAAGCTATTGAAGTCCTTTTTTTGTTAAATGCAGTTTGAATATTTGATAATTACCTGGAAATGATACAGAACTTATACCATATACGCTATTATGTTCTTAAGCTCTGTGTTCAAGTTTTCTTCTTTCTCCACTGAAGGCACAATTAAAATATGTATGGCAAGTCTTTAAGGCAATTGTTTATTGAAAAATATTATATCAATCAAGTATTAGTTATTAGAATATTAATATTAGCGTCAGTATACATCAGTATATATTATTTCCACAATTACTTTGTATGCAATATCTTTATCTTTAACAATGTATTTGCTGTCATTGTATTTAAGCTGTACATGTTTTGTATACTGTGTTCAGTGCGTGCGCAATAACCATAAAAGAATTGGGAGATACTGAACTTTAATTAACTGCCCCAGCGAGATAATCAGTCAGTCTCCTTTGCCTTCATGTCATATAACAAATGCATGATTGTAGAATGCAATTTGTGATATAACGTATTTCTTCATACAATATGTATGTGTTTTAGCTGATGAGAAAACTGAGGTTTGGCGACAAAGTCCATGTATTATTTGTTCTTGCTTTAGAATTGATTTGAATGTTTAAGATATCGCACCAAAAATCTTAGACACTTAATCATTGCTTAAATTTCAGTAAGAGTCAACGTGATGCTTACTACAAACATTGTCATTTTGTTTTGGGAAGGTGGTGTTGTAAGAATTACAAAATAAATTAATAAAAACTAAACATTCTAAAAACAGTGACTTGTTATTTAGGCTTGAGAATTTTCAAGTAAGCTTAAAAACTAATTTTCATTTACTCAGAGCCTCTGAGAATTTCCAATCATTCCATATATGTATTAATAACAGTGAATCAAGAAATTCCATCTCTTTTAAACCTCTAAGGACCGATCGCAGGAAGTGTACAATCTCTCAGCCGGTGCTAAGTTTTGAAGTAAGAGCAACCCTTATAATAGAAAGGTTTATTTAATTCCTATGCAATATGTCATTGTAAATCGTGTGCATATTAATGTATACTATACAACAAACTGATGGCAAAACCAACAGAAAAGCCTTATATATGTTTCATGAAGATATCTTTCATTTTTAATAGCAGATTTTTTTTATTTTTTGTAGTTCTCAAGCATTATCTTATGTCATATGCAATAGGTATGAATTAGGATAACCTTGTTATGTAAGTAAATTAAATTTTCTAATAATGTATGACAGGAGTCTGGGATCACTTGTAGGGTGCACTTTTTATCTGTCAGACAGGGCCTGATATGCATGACTGCTGGTGTAACTAAAATAATAATGAAATAATGTATGTTATGAAGGTTTTCAAGTGCGAAAAAGTGCTGCTACCCAATTGAAGACAGCCATGATCACCTGTCAATATTAAAAACACAATATATTCACCTGCTACTAACCAGACCCCCGACTGGCACTTGGAGATTTCAACTGAACTGGGAGCATGATTTAGGGTGCCCAATTACGCAAGAGTAGTGGACAGATTCCTTTCTGCTTGACTGTGGGAAATTCAGATGTGTGTCTCTCATGGAGGCTCGGAAAAAAGTTTTATATCGATGGTATATCACCCCGGATAAAGGACACCATTATAACCCGAGTGTTCCTACTAGCTCCTGGAGGTGTGGGGAGGCAGACGGACCTTTTTTCACATTTGGTGGTCGTGTTCACAACTTACCTCCTTTTGGGATCAGATGGCCATCCTTAGTTCGGAAATCTTGGGCTCGGAGATCGTCCCGTCCCCTGCCCTGTTCCTCCTTCAACTGTTTCCCAACTCTCACTAACTTCCAGAAACAACTTCTATCCCATTTGCTGTCCATTGCCACCACTCTCCTAGCCGCTAACAGAGCTGTGGTGCCGACCGTGGGCACTGTTAAAACCAGGCTGGGGGAACTACGATCCTTAGATGCAATGACCAGGTCTCTAACGGGTTTGCCTAGGGTTGGGTAAGATCATTGGTCTATATGGGACATTTACACTGTGAAGATCTGAGGTTCCTGTTACTCTGGTTTCTATGCCTTGTTGTTCTTTATACCCTGACAATAATTATTGTTTGTGACATGGTTGCAAATATTGTTTCTGCTGCATACATTTTTTATTGTTCCCCCTCCCCTTCATCTTTTTTGTACCCCTAATTACTTTGCATTTTTTCTTGAAAACTTAATAAAATTTATATTTCAAAAACACAATATATAAACTCATAAAAGCGTGCCAAAACTTGTACCATTTTACATCATTCCCTCAAAACAGATTATAGCTAAGGAGAAGTTAATAGGTAGCAGGAAGCAAGGGCTTGCCTGTAAATTGAAGAATTGGAGCGAGCTGAATACCGCTCATGCCAAACTTTTGTGTTTATTTTTTGTTGATTTTTAAAACAATTTGAAATATTATACCACAAGCTAGGTTTTGATGGTAGTGGATTATATGTAGTGTAGGGGTTAACTAGTTGGGGGTTACGTATTTGTGGGGGATAGGCAGAATAGTAATATTTTGCAAGATACTTACATATATAGCTCCACACCTGAAGAAGAGAGGTATACTCTCGAAAGCTTGTCTTTTAAATGTATCGTTAGTTCAATAAAACAATAAAAAAGGTATCACTACGCACTACTATACTCATGATTTATATGTATATATATATATACCCAGGACATACTTGAAAACGAGAGAACTCTCAATGTATCCTTCCTGGTAAAATCCTTTATAAATAAATAAATAAATATATGTATTCATTTATATATAATGGTATGCAGCTGTTGGGGTTTGCCAACGTAGCGGGGGGGATTGCAGTGAACTTTGGTAGTGTAGGGGGATAACTTGCAAGAAGTTAAAGGTAGTGGGGGTTGATAATGTAGGAGTTAACTAGTAGGCTGTTTCAGGTTAATTAGTGGAGCATAGGTAGTGTAGGTAATTAGATGTAGGTTTATTAACCCCTTTGGTCCTGTTGCTTTTGGGATGGGGAGAGAGTGGGCTGTCTAATCATTGTTTGAGTTAACCAGGCACCAAGTGGGCATCTCTTTAGTTTAGCTTAGTACAAGGTAGGTATTTGTAGGGTTAATAATAATATAATAGATGTGTTGTACAGTCCAGCTGACATTAAAATATGCCCCTAGTTCTGTATTTTAGCCCACAATACTGGGTGAATTGTGTATGTTTATACATATATTTTTGTGTACAGCAGCAATTCTTCCTTTTTCTAAAGTAGAATTTGTAGAAGAATTAGACGTTACAATTTTACGTTTCTCACAAATACGCTTAAAACTAAAGAAAATCCTATTCCGTGGTATTAAGGATATTTTATTTCAACAACTTATATAAAGTGCTAATATCTTTCACTGTAAATTATATTTGATTGGGTTTGTGTGATTATTATGCAAATGAAATCATTAATTTTATTTAAATAAATGTCACTCCTATTGAACACAGTGCTTTATTACACATCTAAATTTGTATATCCAATAAACATACTGTAAGTAATTAAACACATTTTCCATTAACACAAGGTAAATAATTGCATATTTGCAATATAAGATAACAGCTTATGTTTGTGAGTATCTCTTGAGGGTTGTGGAAGCATGTAAACTGCTAAATTATGGCACAGATTTATGTAATCGTTTTATATATATATATGTATTATTTTGATTAAAGTTTTAAAATATTATTTCATTCAGAAAATAACACATTAAACAATGGAAGATTTCCTTTCATTACTCAGGACATCTTTTTCAATAACCAACAAATAGACACATTTTTATAATATATTTATTTTCAAATATGACTGAGTATGTTTGTGTGAGTGGCACAATGTGATGGAAGATGTTTTTGTGAGGGGCGTATTGGGGCTGAGTGTGGTTTTATAGTGTGACTGACTGCATTTGAGTAAATAACCAATTGTTCATAGCTCAGGTGTGAATGACTGAGTGACATGATGTGACTAGCTGTGTTTGGTAATGTTCTGAATAAGCAAAAGTGCGACCTTATTCGCTACCATACTGTGATTGAGTTAACACGCACCATCATATGCTTGAGCTCAAGTTTATTTGTTGGACTTATTCTGAAGAACTGCAAAAGAATTCCCTTTATTGCAAATGAAATGTGGTTTGTAAAGTGGCTGTAGAATGTGTCTCTAATTTTTATATATATATATATATATACACAGTTGTGTTCAAAATTATTCAACCCCCAATGCTGTAAAGGGTTTTAGGGAATTTAGTGTACATTTGTAATTGTATTCAGAATGAAATCCTACAAGGACTTTTTAAAGAACCATATGCAACTAAAATGACATCAATTGGTTTTGTAATACAGTATTAAATGTTTCTTTTGTGAATTCTTCATTGACACAATTATTCAACCCCTTAAAGACTACCACTCTGAAGAAGAGAGGTTCATTCAAGTGTTTTCAATCAGGTATTGAAAGCACCTGTGGATGTCACGGAGCAGCAATAAAGCATAATAAGCACCAATTAGGCAGCTTTAAAATGACTGTGATACTCAGCTCCTTCTAGACATTTACTGGTGTGGTTACAAACATGGTGAAGTCAAGAGAATGGTCCAGGAAGACAAGAGAAGAGGTGATTACTCTTCACAGGAAGGGCAATGGCTATAAGAAGATTGCAAAGATGTTAAACATACCAAGAGAGACCATAGGAAGCATCATTCGCAAATTCAAGGCAAAGATGCCGACTTCGACTGCTGTGCGCTACCTGAAGCGTAGAGTGGAGAAAAGTCCCCGTGTGACTGCTGAGGAACTGAGAAAAGATTTGTCAGATGTGGTTACTGAAGTTTCAGCTCAGACAATACGGCGCACACTGCGTAATGAAGGCCTCCATGCCAGAACTCCCAGGCGCACCCCCTTGCTGTCTCCAAAGAATAAGAAGAGTCGACTGCAGTATGCCAAAAGTCATGTGGACAAACCACAGAAGTTTTGGGATAGTGTTCTGTAGACTGATGAAACAAAATTAGAGCGTTGGTCCATGGGCCCAAACAGTTATGTTTGGAGGAGGAAGAACAAGGCCTATGAAGAAAAGAACACCTTGCCTACTGTGAAGCATGGCGGGGGGTCAATCATGCTTTGGGGCTGTTTTGCTTCTGCAGGTACAGGGAAGCTTCAGCGTGTGCAAGGTACCATGAATTCTCTTCAGTACCAGGAGATATTGGATGACAATGTGATGCAGTCCATCACAAACCAGAGGCTTGGGAGACGTTGGACCTTTCAACAGGACAATGATCCCAAGCATACCTCCAAGTCCACTAGAGCATGGTTGCAGATTAAAGGCTGGAACATTTTGGAGTGGCCATCGCAGTCACCTGACTTAAATCCGATTGAGAACCTCTGGTGGGACTTAAAGAAAGCAGTTGCAGTGCGCAAGCCTAAGAATGTGACTGAACTGGAGGCTTTTGCCCATGACGAATGGGCGAAGATACCCGTAGATCGCTGCAAGACACTTGTGTCAAGCTATGCTTCACGTTTAAAAGCTGTTATAACTGTAAAAGGATGTTGTACTAAGTACTAAGATTGAATGTCACTTGGGGTTGAATAAAACTGATAATGATGTGAGCACAGAAAAGACATTTGTGGTTATTTCATTATAAATGTTATGTTATATTTGTCTGACTTACACGTGCCTCTTTGATTTAATTGTAAGCAAGATGAATGATCAAACTGGCCAAAACACTCAATTTCAGTGGGGGTTGAATAATTTTGAACACAACTGTATATATATATAAAATTCTGTATATATAAGGAAAAGTCCTGACTGACTGACTGACTGATCAACACCCATCTCAAACCATTTTACCTAGGAATGTTAAATTTTGAAGGTACTTTGTTTTTATGACATAGGAACCACTAAGGCTAGGGTCAGACGAACGCATTTTCGCGTTGTCTGTGAAAAAGTGCGTTCGAACGAATGGACGCATTTTTTCACGGAGTACGCGATGGCGGTCATACCATGCGCATTTGCGTTCGTGTTTTTGTACGGATCATCAATAAAACACTTTTTGCATCTGGACGTTATGTTGGTCAGACATTAGCAGTGTCTGACATCTCCAAATCACGCACACACGCCGCTAGCGGACGCAGTGCACTCTGTACGACCGTACTAGTGGTTTCACGTTCTCGACAAAATGCGTTCGTTTGCGACTTGCGTTGCGCGGACGAACTTTTGTGCGGCCGTACTTCGTGTGTTCCCCGGCATTGGACGTCATTAGCTGCTAGCACGGCCGTGATTTCGTGCGGCTAAACGCACGTTAAAACTGCTTTCGTCTGACCCTAGCCTAAGGAAGGATTTTTGGAAATTTCGCCGCTAAGGGGGTGAATTTTTGGTATCATTCTCTGGCCTTTCCAATGGTACCAAGCATGACCCTCTCCCAAGAACCCCCTATCTCCACTTGGCAGCTAGGGAGTTAACTGCCCAACTGACGTCATTGCACATATAGCAATGATGTCAGTGGATGGGGGTGACCCCAGAGGCTTGGCTGACATCCAAGATGTCAGTCACCTCTGGGAGAGGACCGCAATCTGGCACCTAAGGGGTTAAAGAGAGGCATCACTGGAAAGGGCAGACTGTGCCCTTTCCAGCGGTGCCTCTCTTTTTTAAAAATTCCTAGCCAATCAGGAAGGAGAGGGGCCCCTCTCTTTCAAGATCTCTCCCTCTCCCGGTAGTGTGGGGGGGGCCTGAACTGACATCATCATGCCCGTGTGATGACATTTGTCTTTAAAAACAGAGATCTGACCCGCCATGGGACCCTAGCCAGAGAGGTAAGTATAGGGAGGGGGGTTAAAGGACAATGGACTTACAGAGTACGTCCTTTGTCCTTAATGGTGCAGTTACAGGTACTTATACAGCGCCAACAGATTCCGTAGCACTTTACAATGGGGTAAGCACAAACAAGAGACATAATAAATAAAGATACATTAGGTGCAGACAACCCTGCCCGTAGGATAAGTGTCCTGCAAAAGCAGCACTCGAAACAAGTGCTCAGCCAGACGTACTAAGCTTACAATCTAAGGGACAGAGGTATATGAAACAAAAGGGAGCGGGGTGGAGCTGATAGCCAGATATAAGATTGCATGGGAAGGGCTAGAACCTTGGGCTAATTAGGGTGATTGTCAATGTGGAAACAGCTGGAAAGGAAGCTACAAATTTTAGACCAGCACTGGGTGGGAGGGTGGATGGGGAGGGCAGGTGGGACAGTTAGTCCAAATGCAGGCCCTGTGGCAGAGGGTGATGGTAGATGGATGCTGTTTGAAGAAAGAGGTTGCAGAATTACAGACTGTGGGCTCTGTAAGCCAGGTATTTACAATTTGGGAAGGGGTAGGAAGGGGGTGGGGAGGCAATATGATAGCAAGGGTTTATCAAAGCGTACCCTGTACGTCATTGGTCCCTAAAGGGTTAATGAAGCATGCATTTGTCTATGTTAGCTTTATGGGACCAGTATTTTAGTTGTATGGGGTCAAGTTGGTCACAGATACAATAGGAAATGGGAAGTGGATGCATTTCAAATATTAATCCTCAGGGATTTGTCAATTTATTACCAAAATTAAATATAACATTTTTGTGCAGTGTCCTGATCATGATCTTCTTATATCCATATGTTCAAAATATTATGTCAGTATTAGTTGGTTACAATTTTTTCTTATGAACCAGCTAAACACACAGGGCCCTATTACATTCTCTGCGCAATAGCGCTCGCACAGCGCAATTTTGTTTGCGCATGAAAAAAAACGGTATCGCGCGAAAATTAAAGTGGTATTCCGATCCGAGCGCATTTTTTCTTCCTTCAAGATTTTTCGTGCGCAAATCCGACGCGCAAAGCCGTTCGCAAATGAACATTGCATGCAGGAATCGGTGGGCAGACTGTTTTGTCACGGGATTTGTCTCGGGAATCAGCCAACATCAATCACCCATTTCCAATAAAATATTTACAAACTAAAAAAAAGGAGAAAAAAAAATTGACAACCACCAGCCAAAAAAAGAAAAAATTAACAATGACACAATTTATAAATTTTAGTGTTTGGGTATGTGTAGAATGTGTAACTGTACTGTGCTGTATTATTTTTTTGTGCTGGTGTATTTCGTTTCGGCCAGGACGATCAAATTTACAGTTACCACCTGCTTTTCAAAGACATTACGAAAATGCGCGCAAACTTTTGTTGCGCAAAGATTGTAATACCATCCGCATAGCAGCGCACGAGCGCATTTGCGCTGTCAATGTTAAGTATAGGATGCACGCACGGACTTGCGCTCGCGCTGAGAAATACGACGTTCTATGCAAATGGTTTTGTCCTCGCGCAAATGCGCATTCGCGTGCGCGCAAAACCGATGCGCGAAGAGTGCAATAGAGCCCACAATACGTTTGTTGGCACTTGTTCGAAGCTACCCACAGAAGACGATTACATTCTCAATTAAACTGGTGGTAGCTGTTTAGCAGAAGTGCAATAAACATTCATTTATTTTCATTATTTCACAAATCAAATATGTTTAATGTATATTATAATAAAACTGGGAAAAAACATTTACAATATTTATCTAAAATTAGGAACATCTTACTCCACAAGCCATATTCCAATATTGCCTTTCCTCAACCATTGTGCTCTTTTTTTAACGGCATATTCCACCAGAGACGCAAGCTGTGCTTGGATGCTGCGTCAAGTTACTGTACATCAGCGTCTCCTATACTATGTATTGGAGACACTAACGTGACCCCAGCAGATGAACAATGAGCTATTCCATCTTGCTCACTCTTTATCTGTACCTGACGTTATTCTAAACAAGAATATCGTCTTAAAGACCTTGGTGTTAAGTGATTGCAACTCTGCACAATCACATAACACACAAAACGAAGCCATTAAATCCCATGATTTAAACCATTAAATCACATCGTTGGCAAGAGCGAAACGATCCGCCTCTTCTTCGCTCTGCGGGAGAGTTAGGCTAGGGACAGATGAGCGCATTTTCTGCGGCCACCGTCAAAATGTACGTCGATGCGTGCGCACGCATTTTTTCACGGAATACGCTTAAGTGGTCAGACGATGCGCAATTCTGGACGTATTTCATGACGATGGGGTGAAAAGAAGTCTAGGGAAATCCGGCTGTTTGAACGTTATGTTGGCCGCACACTAGCAGCGTCTGACATCTCCTAATCACGCACACACGCTGCTATGCGGCCGCAGCGCACTCTGTACGTCAGTACCAGCGGTTTAACGTTCTCGAAAAAATGCGTTCATTTTCCACTTGCGTTGCGCGGCCGGACTTTTGTGCGACCGTACTTCGTATATTGGCCGTCATTGCCCGGCATCTGCTGCTAGTGCGGCCGTGATTAAGTGCGCCAGAACGCGCGTTCGCACTGCCTCAGTCTGACCCTAGCCTTACAGTGTACCTCTGCGTATCAATCCGCCACCCAGCCAGATCTCATTCGCACGAGCTCTGCAAGTGCTCCAAGTGTAGAAATAGAGTACATAAAATATTTTACACAAAAAAGGAATATTGGAACCAATTTAAAAAAAATTATCATTGGTCAAAGTATACAAATGTATGACTTGTTGAGCAATATGGAGAAATCTTAATATGATTTGTTTACCGTTTGGTTAGGTGGCTGGCTGTTCATTATACAGGGGTGGAGAGAGAAACACTTAAGGGTCTATTCACAAAGTGCTTTGGCATTTCGTCCCATTTCGTTCCATTTCGTCTCACTTCGGCGATTCCATTTTGCCGAAAATACATTGAATTCACTATTTAGCAAATGGTCACCATATTTTGTCACAGTTGTAGTCACCGAAGCAGTTATCCGTCGTGGTTTACTTTTACTTGTTTTTTTTTTCATTTTAGTGCTTCTGAGACACTTAGGGCTATATTACATTCTCTGCACAATTGCGCTGGCGCAGCGCAATTTTTTTGCGCACGAAAAAAAACGTGATTGCGCGAAAATTAACGTGGTATTACGATCAGAGCGCATTTTTTCTTCCTTCAAGATTTTTCATGCACAAATCCGAAGCGCAAAGCCATTCGCAAATGAACGTTGCATGCAGGAATCGGTGGGCAGACTGTTTTGTCACGGGATTTGTCACGGGATTCAGCCAACATCAATCACCCATTTAAAATAAAATATTTACAAACTAAAAAAAATGAAAAAAAAAATTAACAACCACCAGCCAAAAAAATGAAAAAATTTACAATGACACAATTTATAAATTTTAATGTTTGGGTATGTGTAGAATGTGTAACTGTACTGTGCTGTAATTTTTTTTTTTGTGCTGGTGTATTTAGTTTCGCCCAGAACGATCACATTTACAGTTACCACCTGCTTTTCAAAGACGTTACGAAAATGCGCACAAACTTTCGTTGCGCGAAGATTGTAATAACATCTGCGTACCAGCACACGAACGCATTTGCGCTGACAATGTTAAGTATAGGATGCGCGCAGGAAAATGCGTTCACGCAGGGTCAATCGCGGTAGACGATTACGCGCATCGTTTGCACGGACGTCGTAATACGACGTTCTGCGCAAATGGTTTTGCACTCGCGCAAATGCGCATTTGCGCGCGCGCAAAACAAATGCCCGAAGAATGTAATAGGGGCCTTATTGTGGTCTGTTTATTATTTTTCATTCGCAGTGCAGCTTTTTGCAGGATCTGTTTTATCATATATGTAAGACATTCACATTGACTTTTAAATGTGGCTAGCTATGTCTATTTACTTTTAGTTAAGATATCTGGGAATTTAAACATTGTCCAAATATATTCAGTGGCTGAAAATAAGTTAACTAAAAGAGACATTATTATTATTATTATTATTATTATTATAAATGATGACAATAATAATAATAATAATATCTCTTTTAGTGAAGACTTATTTTTGGCCACAGAATATATTTGGACAATGTTTATTTTCCCAGTCTTATAGGGAATTTTTAAATTGCGAAGTTAAATTTGCCAAGAATAATGAGAAACCTCGATGAAATATATCACATAAAATATATATCACATAAAAACTCTTATATTAAGTATTATACATATTATTATATAAATGCTCACATTCTGGGTGAAACTTTTTAATTATTAAACTATAGATAGATTCCAGTTAAAATATCTGGTGATTCTTTTTTAATAATTATTAGTAAATAGCAATAGTTGCGATAATAACTCACTCTTATATCTTTACATTAGTTGGTAGAATCGAAATTCAATATTCCAATAAAATGACCTAGAAAATTTTAGGGATTTTTCAAATAAAATCTAACTTGGGGGTTAAACTGACAAAGGTTCAGCACCCTAGAGGTTAGCAATTTAGGTGAAAGATATTATTACTATCTTGACTTATTTCTCTGTTAGCCGAGTCCCCACTGAAGTCAATATGGATCTAATTCAGTGAATGCTGCAACAGCTAAATGAATTTGCTGACCACCCAGACTCACTATGTGACTGTGCTCGGCCAAGTTATTAAATAAGCCCCCGAGTGTTTTGATCCAAACAACTTATATTGATTTCCACTTTGTTATAAAATCCACTCTCTGTTGTGTTGTACATTTACTCAGCTATGTTTCTCCATTGTTCTCTTTTATATATATATATATATATCAATGATACTTTCTCAAACCACTATAAATACGAGCAACAGGCACTGACATGCTTCATATTGATGTATTAATTTGTTAAAATGTAATTATCACTTAAAGGAAACAAAACTCTAAGATGAAAATTCCTCAGGAAAGCCATGCTTTGAGTGATTCTTTTTTATTGTTTTCAAAATGTCTTGGAGCAGATAATATCAATAGGGGATAGAACATCAAAGCGCAAAGTAGCATACAATTTTCAAATGTGCTGTGAGCGAAATAACGAAGATGTTAAAAAAAACTATTTTGAAAGACAATCGTGATGACTAAAATGGATTTTATTTTGAAAATGATCTAGTAACCTGGATTACCACTATTTGGAATATTTTTGATTTAAAGTGGAAGTGTGATAATTCCACTTTTGGTGTCAGATTAGCTGTTCTCTGGTCTGACTCAATAAAACATTAAATTAGATTGAAAAATAGTTATTTCCATTAGGTTGAAACTCTGCTATATCTGCCATAACGGTATCAAGACAATCTACACACATTACAATGGCCATTTTCACAATTATCTTTCAGTGTGCAACCAGCTAAAACTAAGATGTTTGGTGAAACGTAGCCATCATTGCAATTGCAGATCAATCACTATTACTATGGCATATGTCTACATTCTGTACTTCTCAGCATATCTAAATTAATCCCATGACAAGCCCTTAAAACCAAGATAAGCAGCTCTAATGCAGATCTCCATTATGCTAACTACTGAAAAACTGCATTCAAGATACCAAGGCCATGATGTCACCATAGCCGTTAAATTACCAGCTGGAGCTGTTGGACATAACAGCTCAAGCCATTAGCTTGAAAGATACTGCAGCTATCACAACTGAGCCACAAACCTTGCTTGTGACTTGATAATTTATTATTATTTATTATTTATTAAGCGCCAACACATTCCACAGCGCTGTACAAATGTGCAATGGGTAAAGACAGGACAATTCTACAATACATACAGGGGCAGGTCGGTATTCCTGCCAATAGATACAGGAGGACATGAGGGCCCTATTCCTGTGGAAATTTACAATCTAGATGGGTGAGGGGATTAGAAACAGGAGGGGGGCTGCAGTAATGAGATGTTAATGTAGGGAGAGGTGAGGACAATTTTTGGGTCGGTCGGATGTCTCGTTACAGAGTTAGATGGTAGGATTCCCTAAACTGAAGGGTCTTTAGGTAGCGTTTAAATGAAGCCAGATTTGAGGACAGTCTGAAATTGCAAGGAAGCACATTCAATAGGGTTGACGCCGCATGAGAAAAGTCCTGCAGTCTGGCAGATGAAGAGGTAATGATGAAGGGTGCCCGGCGCAGCTCATTTTTGGATCTTAGGGGACAGGCTGGGGTGTATTTGGTGATTAGTGAGGACAGGTAGTGAGGAGCGGCGTTAGTGAGGGTTTTGTAGGTCAGGGTGAGTAGTCTGAATTTGATTCTGCTGTGGATGAGGAGCCAGTGTAGGGATTCACAGAGAGGAGCAGCAGAGACTGAGCAACGGGTGAGATGAATAAACTGGGCTGATGTGTTTAGAATGGACTGCAGGGGTGAGAGGCAGGAGATAGGAAGGCCAGTAAGGAGGTTGTTATAGTAGTCCATCCGGGAGATTACAAGAGAGTGGATAAGTTGCTTGGTGGTGTTGGCAGTCAGAAATGGATGAATTTTGCCAATATTATGGAGGTGTTTGCGGCAAGATGAGGAGAGTGATTGGATGTAGAGGCTGAAGGAAAGACTGGAGTCAAGAGTTACTTTGAGGCAGAGGACTTGGGCTGAGGGTAGGATGGTGATACCGTCCAGAATTAAGGAGAAGTCAGAAATCTGAGTAGAGTTAGAGGGGGAATAGAAGGAGCTCGGTCTTGGACATATTGATCTTCAGGTAGTGAGAGGCCATCCAGGCAGAGATCCCAGACAGACAGTCACTGGCCCGAGAGAGAACAAAGGGAGAGATTGGGAGGGGAGAGGTAAATCTGAGTGTCGTCAGCGTATAGGTGATAATTAAAGCCATATCTGGTGATGAGTTTACCCAGTGAGGAGGTATAGATGAGAACAGCAGAGGACCTAGGACCGAGCCTTGGTGTACGCCAACTGACATTGTAGAGGAGGAATTGCCAGTGAGGGATACACAAAAGGATCTATTGGAGAGGTAAGATTTTAGCCATGAGAGGGTGGTATCACAGAGACCAGGAGAGAAGAGGGTGTTTAGGAGGAGGGAATGGTCAACTGTATCGAAAACAACTGAGAGGTCAAGTAGGATCAGTATGGAGTAGTGGCCATTAAATTTAGCAGAAATTGCAACTGTTCGCTCTTTGCTGTAAATTAACAGCCTCTATACTTTATGAAGGAGTTATTTATGTGCACCTACCTAGGGAAGAATGAGCTAGTCCAATGTAGCTCATTCTCCTCAAAGCAAACCGATATTCATAAATGGTATAAACAATAGAGAGCAAAATAACGGTGCAGATGGAACTAACAAAAATTATTCAATATAACATGTTATTGTCATGATGGCACCTGGCATACGCCGTGGTGGGACCCAATTTCAGGTGGTTTGAGCCTTTAGCGCAGGGTTGTGCTGAAGGTACCTTGGAGCAGGCTGACTGAGGCAGGAAGGAATCTCTAGCGGTACAATAGGTACAATAGGGTATAGCGAGAGCGTGGTCAGGATGGTCCGTAGATCACAGGGTGGGCGGCAAGGAGGCAAGGTTGGTGGGTAAAGCAGGGTCTGGTTCACGGTATCAGCAGGATCAAAGAATAAGTCAGAACACTACAGGATATGACTTTCAATGTAAAGCCATCTTGCTTTGGGGGAGTTGATCTTTTATTGACAGATAGGAGGGTGTGGTGTGTTTTGGTGTTTCACTTTGGATTAACCCCTATCAGTGCTGGACAGGAATGATGGCAGCACTTTTCATGTATAGCATTGGCGCAGGCACTGACAATAGCATCGGTGCAGGCACTAATCCCTGACGGTTATGCTGCAAGGTCTGGTGTACAATCAACAAACACACAAATAAGTCTAAACTGAAAAATAAAACAGAGTTCTCGTGCAAAGAAACGTCCAGATGTAGCACAGGGAAAATATCCTTTTGTCTTGGTGCAACCTATAATAAGAAAAATGGGAGAGACATTGCGCAGCATGTCAGGTATAATAGGTCCCAGAAATCCCACGTTGGAAATACACTCACTTATTTCTGAGCCATTGTACAGTTGGCTCCAAACTACCTCAGCATAAATGGTAGAATATAGGCACTCTTAGCTCTCACCAAAAACGCATATGGTTCCTCTGCTTATCTACTTCCTTTTGTTTGCCATCACTCACGTTATCCTTCTTATTTGTAAGTAATTCTTTCCTATCTCTTGATTTACCTACATTATAATAGTTCTCTAGAATATCTCTATCATAACCCTTTTGTAAAATGTGATGTCTGACGATAGAGGACCAGATTCTCCACCCAGGCAAGTGAAGAAAAACAAAAAAGATGCTCCCAATAGGACATAAATACCTGACATTCCTGACATACTACACAATGTCTGTCCCATATTTCTTATTCTAGGTTGCACCAAGACAAGAAAGTATTTCCCTATGTTACATCTGGACATTTCTTTGCGCAAGGACTTTGTTTTATTTTTCAATATTCATAAATGAATACCGACTCCTAAACCCAAGTGTTAAGTGATTTTGCTTTTGTCATCCGGACTACAGGAGCCAATACCGGTGGCAGCCATTAGTGGTATCTGCATGTGGCTCTCAGTTATTCTTATATTAAGATATATTGTCAACCAGCACATTTAAAATATGGTGAGATGCGGAATAAGGAGGTGAACATCTTATAATATCCATATGGGAGGTCTTTGGGTCCTGGACATTTACTATTCTGTTCTTTTAATCAAAGGGCTCAGTTATTCAGCCGTTATTTGAAAGTCCAGACGTTCCATCTTTGTGATTTCTGCACTCACAGGATGTGCACACAATTATAATTTTACTCAGAACAGCATGGGATCTCATTATAACCTTTTGCTGAAGACTTGCACATGCATGTGCAATTTACTGATTTAAGCCAAAATGCCCTCTCATCACTTATAGGCAAGGTGAGGAGGAGCTACTAATTAGAAAATCGTGTATATACAGTTTGCCCCAGGAAGCCTCCATTCTCTTACCTGCCTATGTGCTTTACCCTCTCTGTTAAGAGTTCACTGTATGTATGGTGGTAAAAGACACCCAGTCAGAATGTGAGTGATTTAATTTTTTTTTTCCTTGACTTATGCTGAAACAAATAGCAATTAATGGGGCACACTATTGAAAAAATAACCCCTTCCTTTTTATACCCATAGACATCTGCCCAATTATTTATTTTTCCAATTTTTTTTAGATTAGGTGAAAATACTCACCTTTTCTCTCTTACCACAGGCTGCTTCTCCTCTTCAGCTCAGGGCTTCCAAAATGCAGAAGTCCCTGAAGCTTTTTACACAATTCATACAGTGTATGGAAATTCAACAGTGCCTGCGTACAGCAGTGGGTTTTTACTGAGCATGCAAGCGCAGCACCAGTCCTAGTCTGCAATCTCCCAGAAAGCTCACTGCTGCAAGCGTTCGGAGACAAGATAAAGTAAGCAGAGTGTGCTAACATCTTTGTTGTTGACCGAAAGGTGAAATATTCAAACCACATCTGCCAAGTGACAGCTTGTGGGTGGACTGGGCTGAAATAACATAGGGGCTACTGGAGCTGCATGTCCAGGCTCATGCCCCATAATAGGCCCAGAGAAAGGATAACTAAGTCTGCATCGATGGGCATTTGGACCCCTATTTCTCCGGACACATAGCAGCTACAGGGTCTTGCAAGGTATCATTGGAAAGGCCAGAGTATGGTCCAGGTTTAAGTTAAAATTAGATAAATAAAGAAAGAAATAATTCTTTTTTTCCTTTTTCTTTCTAACACAGCACTATTTTTCACTTTTCAATTATAAAGTGAACAACGATGCTGCACTAACTCACCCTCTCATGTCGCCAACAAGTGTGGAAGCAATGGCAAAATGCATTATTATGCATTGTTTCATCAAATACCTAAACCGCAGCACTGCAGTGAGAGGCAAGGGGGGCTTTGGAACCCTGCGTCTCTAAGCTTTCACTGCACAAGGTCAAGTGAGGTGTCATTGGAAAGTTCAGAGTCTGGCCTTTGCAATGATACCAAATGTGACCATGTTAAATGTAAAAGAAGAAAACAAACATAAACAGTTTTTTTAAATGTATTTATTTTTGTTCCAAAGCAACGGCTTTGTCCATTTGTCACGTATAATATGAGAAATACCACTGTCATTACACACCTTCACATTTCCCATTTCCCACTTCGGGAGCAAACTCAGTGTTCTTTTTTTATTTAATAAGTTCTTTATTTTTGAAATTTACACACACAGTCAAATAGAACAAGTAGTAAAGAGTGGCCACACCAGGCCATCATAAGACATGCACAGAACCATACAGAGAAAATGAAATAACATAAAAGGGATAGACAGAAAACTACAGTGGTGGATCAACAAGTGAACAGACAGCTACAGGAAAATACGGTCACATTGTCAAATAAGCACAGAGAGATGGGGCAATAAAAAAAAAGAAAAAAAGAGGTGAGGAACAGGTGAGCAGCCGCCAAGAATACGTGCCATTCCTGGCACACTCCGGAGCTGGAGCAGAGAACCCGAGGACTGGGAAAAGGTCACATGGCCAGGGAACTCAGGGCCAAGAGAGCAGGCAGAGCCATGGTGCTCACCCTAAGGGCGTGCCCAAGGTCACCTGTGCTCCCACAAAAAAAGAGGGGGTGACCCAATCTGGCACAATATTACCTAACCTCACAAAGAAAAAAAAATGGTTGATTCAAAACTTGGGGAGGAGGGATAGTCCACATATACCACAAACCTACAAGAAAATAGTTACACAGAAGAAACAAAAATATGCTATTCTCCAGTGACACTCAAGTGGGAATAAAGTAAGGTAAAGGGAAGAAAAAAGTGGTGAGTCTCTTCATTCTGTGACTAGGAATGGTATCAGGCGCGCCACAGGTAAGGCTCTGCAGGGTAAGTCACCATTACCATAAGTCATAACCCCCCCCCCGGAAATGCAGCAACCCAGGAACCATTCTCCATGACGTGGAGTGAACCACGGGACTCTTCCTTAAACCCGCTGTGCTACAGAATCAGCCACTTAAATGCACAGCTCACAAGGCTCCTCCGGAAACATCTGCATTGACTGTCATCATGCTGGGGCGGTCAGGAAGGAGAGCCAGCAAAGCTCCATCCACAGGAGCCTATGCATCAACAACAGACGGAACCTCCAGCATAGTGGAAGAGTTCTCTCCTCCCCGGTATACAGGAACCGCAGCGGCCATCTGCGATCCAAGGCTCATCAGCTCACATTGCATAGCTGGGACTGCTACCTGCTTTTCCAAACTTGCGGCGTGTAAACTCTCCGGCACCTCCAGCAGGTCCCCTTCAGATCTCACACAAGACTCCCCAAGGAACCAGGCACAGATGAGGCACAGAGCCCACTCCATATCACCTTTCGTAGATGGCATGGAGTCTGGATCCTCGGGAAACACTGGGTCTGCTTGTGACGTCACGCCATCCATCTTAACTGTAGGAGAGGCGATCGGCTGCCGGCAACAGAGGAGGGCCAGGGGAGTTGACTGGAGAGCCCCACGGTGTTCAGGCCCGCCTGCCTCCCTTCTCTACTGGGAGTTACGGGGCTAAATACTGTAAATATGTTTTCATTTCCGTTAATTCCAAAGAAAGCCCACCAAAATCCTCAGCTCCAGGTCCATAGAGATCTTAATCTGGCCCTGCGGGTGGAGGAAACTCTTCCACTTCACACAGTCATGTCTGCAGAACAAACTGGAGGGGGACACTCAAAGCAGCCTGACTAGTTTAATTATAGTGGACAGGGTGTATAGACTGTCTCTGTAACTAAAATTCTCAGTACTTTAGACATACCTGCTACAATTAAAGGTATCCTCTAAAGTCCTATGGACTCCAAGAGGTGATGCTCATGGCAGAGCGGAATACTGCTGCACGTATCATTGAGGTTAGTGCCGCGTTACTGGGCAGGCTGCTGAATTAGTGCCTAATATGGTGCTAAAATGGGGATGCTACGGGGAAACCTGCAGGCGTAAGTTTTCCCCATTAGTGTCCCCGTTTTAGAGCAGGGCACGGAATAGTGTTTACTGGTCTTCTGTCTTTCTGCACAAATATCTAGAGATATACTGGGCCCTATTACAATCCTGACGCTAACGTCAGCACTCACCTGTGTGAGCGTTAACGTTAGCAATGGTGGCTCTAGCGCGGGGACACCATATTACATTCCCAACGCTAATGGGTTGAAAAACCTGTTAGCGATTTGGATCTTGCGTTTTTCAGCGCGAGGTTACTGTATTTTACGTTCCCTATATTTAACATGGGGAGTGCAAAGATTTAATTAGCTTTAGAATTAGAATGTACTAATGCTAATTACCCTGCTGTAGAATCCGTCAGCACCAGCCAAAAATCCCCTCAAATAATTCACGTACTCACCTTCTATCCCACGGCGAGAACGGCGGCTCCAACCATCTCCTCTGACCTCCAGGAGCAGGGAGAGACTGGGGGAAAAAGTCACCCAGTGTCCCTCTGAGGATCACTACTCCGACCTGCTGGATCTCACGAGGCGAGATCCTGCAGGTCATGTGACCAGCAGCGTCAGCCTCAATGGAGTCCTATGGACTCCAATGAGGGGATGCTCGCGGCGACGCTTAGTGCTGCCGCACATCCCGAGACTTAGCGCCTGCTATCAATGCAGGCAGCTTTTTTAGCGCTTGCATAGTAATATCACGCTAAAACGGATGCTACGGAACTTGCAGGCTCAGGTTTTTCTCCCTAGCGTCCCCGTTTTAGCGTGACGATTGTAATAGTGCCCACTGTGTTTTGTTCATAAAGCTGTATATTCTTTTGATACCATAAGATTAAAACTGATCTAATAAAGAAGGATACAGTTCAGTAGGATTCACTAAATACACCTGCCTCATGTAAATGAATGTTCTAATATTATATATAATATAGCTTGCTAAACATTAATTTTGTGATATCGTTTTATCATCCTTTATATTTATTCTGATTTTAATTTTACATGGTGGCTTGTTAAGAAACACAATCATGGCCTTAATCACATATTATATGTTAAATACATGATCTCTATAAAGTATCTTTCTTTTTTTACCAGATAAACCAACACAACAGCAGTGCAGCTGTACCTTAGGCATCCAAGTGATTGCCCAGCAGGAAAAGAAGCCTTTATTTGTCTCATAAAGTTAATGGAGTAAATGCATACCCACAACCCCTCCTTTTTCCTGCTCTTTTCCTTTAAGGAAAGCTTGAGGCCTGATTAAAATTCAGACTTCTTAGCTCAAGCGGTTGAAATCAAGCTTTGGAAAGAGGGAGGTGGATATCTGAGGGGGGGGGGAGATAAATGGAGTCAGTGAAGAGAAGACTCAGAGGCAGAGCCTTTTGATTAGGATGACAACCTTTTTAAAAATGAGTGTAAAATCTCCCATTTAAAGGAAAACAACACTTAATTTAGAATTTCATTTGAAGAAAAATATTCAATTACGCTAAGAAGCTTTGATTGTTTTGGTTCCCATGCTGCTGTATCGTTTTTTTCTCTCGTTTTTTCTTCTTCCTTGCTGCATCATGCTCTGCTAGCTTGTTCTAAAAGGCATCTTTCCTAGAATATTGTACGAACATCACTTTGAGATGGAATGATAGCTTAATAGTTCATACTGGTACTTCATCTCTGAGGTTGCATGTTGCAATACCCAAGGGATTGTGATAGATTGTCCACGTGTAAGCAAATGCATAAAGTAATCATCCTTTCTGCAAGACGGAGATAAATGACTGTACCATGCCGCAATACAAAAACAGGTGGACAATGCTGGATTTAATTAACGGAAAGTAACAACAAAACCTGAGGTTTCTTAATTTCATCAGTTAGCCCTTTTTATAGTAGGAGAATAAGCAAAGCTCTACATCGTTTTATGTCTTTGTGTGTTTGTAAACAAAATCAGCATGGAAAAAAACAACCAAGGGACTTACGGCTAAATTATAAAGATTCTACACAAACTCAGTAATTTTAGACAAAGTTGCTAAAGGGGTTATTCAGATGTCGGCGACATTTCGGTGCTCTCCTGATCACCGCATTTCAGCAAGTTAAATTCGCCGAACCTGCAGAGAATTCAGCATTCACCGCAGGGTCTCCGAAGTGTGCCGATTCAACCCGCCAAACGCATCCTAAAACTGCCGAAAAACAGCCGACTCAATCGGAAAAACTGTTGCAAAACCGCCGAATCGATATGAAAAACCACCGAATGCAGCCAGAAACCTAAAAAAGCCAATGACCCATAGACCAGCCACTGGAAAAATCCAACCAGTTGACGACCAGGAGTAAAAAAAAACACCAAATTTTAAAACGCGTTTTAAAAAAAACTAGCGCATGAAAATACCTGGAAATAATGTATAAGATCCTATGAATAACAAAACAAATGCAGCCACCAGAAAAATCCAACCAGCCGACGAACAAAGGTAAAAAAAAAAAACAACTTTTAAAACTTATTTTAAAAAAAACTAGTGCATGAAAATACCTGGAAATAATGTTAAGATCCTGTAAATAATACAAAAAAGGTCTGTTACATAACAAAAAAAATGGCATGTAAAAATCTGAATTAAACATTTTGCCAAATAATCCCAAAAAATCCTAAAAAAAATAAAGAAACTTTTTGCTGCAAATGAAAAGAACAAATGGTTGAATAAATATTTAAGAAAAATGTTTTTTTTTCTTTACTTTGAAACCTATGGGATTTGCCTGCTTAAACCTGTCGAATGAAAGCACTGAAAATCAGGGCATTTCACTGACATTTAGGTGCTGTTTTGTTGTTCTCTGAATAGGTTAACCATCGCTTCTCTCTGCCGTCGAAAAGGCACCGTATTTCTCTGGCAATTCGCCAATATTTGGCGAATCGGCAGCTTTTTGTAAAAGCCGAATGGCCACTAAATTGCACCGCACGGGGAAATTCACTGTTCTGTGCAAATCTGTTGCCATTTTGGAGCTCTTTGAATTATTATTATTATCGTCATCATTTATATAACGCCAACAGTTTCCGCAGCGCTTTACATTAACCAAAGGGAACGAAATACATATAAACAGACATAAGATGGAAACAAGAGGTGTAGATGGCCCTGCCCTTTAAGTTTTGAATAGCATTAGAAATTTTGTTTAACATTCCTAAATTAAACATAACGTGAAGAGGTTCCACTATCAATCCATGGTTACACCCAAATACATCCTACTAGATGAAGAGTATGCTTGCATGGAGGAAATAAAGAAATCCCGATTTCAGTGATAAATGGACGTTTAGCTATCTAGCTTTGTATCAAATTTCCCATGTGTGTAAGATAGACTTAAAGAATGGATACAAGTTAGAAAGGAGGCGGGGTCTAGACCTGGAGGCTAAAGGACATCTGATAGCCAATTTTACTTTACATAATGCAACCATAAACTGAACATGCACGCAAATGCCTTAATCAATGTAGAAATAACAAACTATTGTCCACAAATTCCTCTGTAAATGTTTCACTATGAAACAGATTGCCTATACGAACTGCATGAGATTATGAGATTTAAATGTCAAATGTTCTGCAAAATATACTGGCAAAACAAACAGTACATGGCCCGAAGCAAATGAGCTTTGTAATCTGCATGTGCGTTTGCTATAAACCTCAAATCGGCTACCTATTGAATAATGATAATGAAATTTGACCCTAAATGTGGGTGGGTGGGTGCATCTAGCTCAAGAATATGTACCTATGGGTTCTTAGAAAATACCTTTGTAATTGTTACCGGTTAAAAAAAAAACGGTTTCAAGACTTGCATGTTCTTTATTAAGATGTATGTTAAAAATATAATAATATTACCACAACACAGAGATAATTTATAAAGTTACACTAACAAGCAGTGCCCCCTCCATCAGTATACGAGGCTCAGGAGGAAAAGCAGGAAGTGACTTTTATGTATACAACCCGGCATGACCTCACAGGGATTACTATACAAACATTATAGATATTGAGGGAGATCTATAAAAAAGCACAAATACACATAATAGTGCAGTACAATGGGCACTCAATAATTTGGCCACCTAAAACCTCACTCACACAGAGTAGATTGATATCAGGCAAATCAAGTTACCGCTCCAATGCCTCCCAGGTACTCCTTCTAATCGCACCCGCTGTAGACAGGAACCACAGGATAGATTCCACCAGATATAAGCAATAGGATTTTTATTTGTAACAAGATAAAAACAAAATATTCCAACGCGTTTCGTCCATTACAATTTGTACTTCATCAGGGAATTAACAAGTACTTTTATAATTCTTACCTGTTAAAAAACCTAGTTTCAAGACTTGTATGTTCTTTATGTAGCGCAGGCTACTTGAACTGTGTGTGTACTATTGTGTTTCGCTGTGTCCCAGGCTTTGGCGGAGACAGGCAGCCTGTCACAGCTGCGGAGTACTTTCCCCCTCCCTTTTTCCCTTTCTCTTCACTGGCAAAGGAAGTTGTTTAAGACAGGAAGATGCAAAAGATTCTGGAATATGTAGTTTCAATTACAGAGGGCTTATGCAATGTGTCAGGAAGAGAACTACACTTCCAGCAGTGCCTAAGGGAAGGGGTGTTTTTCCAAGGGTGGAAGTGCACGTGCAGAGCAAGGAGAAGGCAGAGAGGGCGAGACTGTGGAGGTGGATGGTCCTGTGTTGCAGATTGTGCATGCAGCTGCCCTCGTGCGTTCAGCGAAGGAGAGATCCAGTTGCCCTCACGTGTTGCCAGTACCAGCAGATCGTGTGTCCGGCTGTCCTTGTACATCCAGTGAAGAAGGGGTCCGTCTGCCTTCGTGTGTGTTCCAGTGACAGAGGGAGCAACCGAGTACGTTCAGCGGAGAAGAAATCCAGCTGTCCTCGTGCGTCCCGCGGAGAGGGATCCGGCTGTCCTTGAGTGATTCCAGCACTAAGAGATAGCGATTGAGCTACCGTCCAGCAAGGAAGGGGTGAGCGTATCAAACGGAGAGAGGTATTCGGCCATCCTGCGTGAGTTGATATTGCTAACTTTATTGTCTGGCCTAGTTCTACTGCCGCGCAGTTGCAGCTAAAAGGGGGATCGCTGCAGTTACAAATCCTGTTGTTCTGTGACACTTTGCGAAGATTTCTTTCTCACTTTGTGGAATACAAATATGATTTCATGTTAAAGGTACCCAACAATAGAAGTCAAGGGCCCCACCTCTAGTAGTCTTGAACGCTTGTGTAATATCCACTGGCCAGTGGTTAGATAGAAGGTACAAGGTTTAGATAGGTTATTGATATCGGTTACATTGATTATTGTCGATAATCTAACTGCATTGAAGTATGGTAAAGATTGCCGTCTCGTTCATTAATTGTGTCGAATAGTGATGCTGAATTAACTCTTTCAATACTGTTATACTGTTTATTACTTTGTCCTACAAAGGGTTTGCTCGCTAGTCCTAATAAACCCCTTTTTTATTTAAAGTAATTTTGTCCTGGTATTACTTGGCGCCGAAGGTGTAGGTGGGTATTCACTGGAGTGAGACAGAAGGTCCGTCAAATTCAGCGGCTCTCGTGGGAGTAGCGCTACATTTATTAAGATGTACGTTAAAAAAAATAACAATATTACCACAATACAGAGATAATTTATAAAGTTAAACTAACAAGCAGCACCCCCTCTATCAGTAAACGAGGCTCAGGAGGAAAAGCAGGAAGTGACTTTACGTATACAACCGGGCATGACATCACAGTCGTTAATATTCAAACAACAGATACTACAGTACAGAGGAGTTAACGATAATCACTTGACATGACATCCATACTATATACATACAAGGTGTACCGAAGAGTTAAAGAAAAGAAATTAAAACAGCCAGATGGTGTTATGATGAAATGCTAACACTCTGGCGCCATGTGTATTCTTGTTAACAATCACTTTAGTGTGTATATTTTCTTATCTACCTATTTTAAGAAAGAGAGGTGTATTTCTTTTGGGAGCTCTTGATGTTAACTTAAATGCTAGAGCAAAATAGCTGATAATGAACATCAGATGGAATAGATTGTTTTTTCCTCCTATGTGTGAATGTCTGTTTTGCAGAGAAACAGCAGACTGGGTTGCTGGTCTTTAAAATCCCTGGACCTTTTGCCCTGTACACATTTGTCCTTGACCAAAAGCGCTGATATGTGGTGTAAGAAAAAAAAGACAAAAGTAAGATCACTAGTATGTGTGAAATAATAACTCATGTAATCTTTAAAAGTCTTATTCCTTTTAATGGTGTATCAAAGAACTAAGGATCAGTGTGACTAGATTTAAAGGAACAATCTACTCATCCACTTTATCTTTTTAAAGTGGTCAGGATGTGTAGAGTCCCCCCCCCATTCTCCCCCTCCCTCTCTGCTGCCCCGATGTGGTAGAAAAGCTGGGTAAAGTGGAGGAGTTTACTCTATCCCACCCAGCATCACCAGCAGCCAGGATTCAGAATTTTTAGGCTGCTGGGTAGCAGATTGGTCATTATTGAGGTCAGCACGTAAAGTGTGCTGATATCACCCTCTCTGAGACTTCCTGTGATAAGCAAGCACTCTCAAAGAGTGCACTCTAATCAGATGCATGCATCCGTTCATAGCAGCGCAGGCACTACAGAAAATGCATGTGTAAAGTGTGCAAGTCCACAGAAGTGTGCAATTTGCATGTCCTATGCATAGAAGTGAAACGTGCATAGTAAAGCTTCAGGGACTTCCAGGTTTAAAGTTTGGAAGGCAGCTTTCTGTTTTCTAATCTTCTATGCAGGGCTTTTTTTCAGGGGGTACTCGCCGGTACTCAGTACAGGCACCTCACCACCATCCCGAACTAACAGGAGAGAGCATGATGCTCCTCCTTCCTCCTGCAGTGGCAGGCAGAGAATCGGTAGCGCTCGGCAGCTCATGTTGCTCCTGAACGCTTCTGATTGTCAGGAGTGTATGTAGGGACCAATAAGTGACAAGGGAGGGCTGGTTAAATCAAATCTCCCCTCTGTTAACTCAGTGCCCCAGCTCTGGCAGATGTGTGTAAACTAATGGTTTACGTGAGAAGGGCACATGCGCACCTCTCACGTAAACCAGCCAATCAGCAGGATTCCTCTCTTCTTTGATTAGTGTTACGCGCAAGATGATGCGCGCAACACTAATCACAGCTGCCAACCTTTGCCGGCGGCTCACTCACGCCAGCTACTGCGGCGAGTAGGACACGTCATCGCCCTGAAAGCGCGATGACGTCTCCTACTCGGCAATAGTCGGCAGAAGCGGGAAATACAAATCCCGCTCTGCTGACTGACAGCTGGGAGGGCGGAGTAAAGTCCTCCACGTCTCTACAACTATTGTTTATTAGGACAAGAAAATAGTCATAATAATCAGTTTTTTCCCGGGCGTGAGAGTACTCCCATCTATTTTTCCAGAAAAAAAGCACTGGTGCTATGGATAGTTAATGTATGTGCTAGAAATACTGAGAACCAAGGTTTGTAATGCTTGGAGGGTATTATCTTTTTTGCCCAACTACCACAAAGCCAATAATAACCAAAAGGTAACCTCATCCTACTACTTTGGCTGGTAAATATAGGCCAACCAAATAAAAGAAACATTGTCTGTCTACTAAGAAATCTACGGTCACTAGTTTGTGTCGACGTAAAATTAAATGTTGTAAGCACAGAAGCACCCTCATGCACCTTACGTCTAAATAAAACAGTCAGGTTCGCACAGGTGACGATTTCAAGTTATGATAAATTCCTGAGTTATACTGCTGTGTTATAACTGCACCATAATTAACATTTCCCTGCAGATGGACGTGGGCATGTTCCTTCCTTATTACACTATTGAGTTAGATTACCATGATCAATTAATTCTTTTAAGTTAAGACAAAAAGCTAAAAGTGATAAACATTGCAATGCAACTATCTTCATACCCTCTGAGCCATGTTAGGTATACCAGTTGATACTTATGACATCACATGGATGGTTGAATCCAGAAGTTCAAAGTTTTGAAAGAAATGAGCAGGAATATTTGCACATTTCTACTAGATCATGTCATATTTGCTTAAGCTAAGAAATTATTTTATGTGGTCCCTGACACTAGAGAGGTAGTAGGGTGCTGAGTTAGTGAGAGCTTTGTAGGTCAGGGTAAGGACTTTGAATTTAATTCTGCAGTGGATGGGGAGCCAGTGAGAGGAGCAGCAGAGACAGAGCGGCAGGTGAGGTGAATGAGCCTGGCAGAGGCATTCAGAATGGATTGTTGGGGGAAGAGGCAGGAGGCCAGCTAGAAGATTATCACAATAGTCAAGTCGGGAGATTACAAGGGCGTGGATGAGTTGTTTTGTGGTATCAGTGGTAAGAAATGGCCGAGCTCTGGAAATATTACGTAATTGGTAGCAGCAGAAGGAGGAAAGCGACTGGATGTGGGAGGTGAAGGAAAGTGTAACTTCAAGACAGCGAACCTGGTTTGAAGAGGAAATAGTGATACCATCGGCCATAATAGAGAAGCCAGGAGGTGTGGAGGCATTAGAGGGAGGAATTAGTAGGAGCCCAGTCTTTGACATGTTAATATTTATGTGGTGAGAGGCCATCCAGGAGGAGATGCCGGATAAACAGTAAGCAGTAAAAAGGAAGAGATAGGAGGAGAGAGATCATGGATGGAGAGGTAGATCTGAGCATCATCAGCATAGAGATGGTAATTAAAGCCAAAGCTGTTAATGATTTTGCACAGGGGGGAGGTGTAGATAGAGAAGAGCAGAGGACCTAGGACAGAGCCTTGAGGTACATCAACTGATAAAGGCATTGAAGAGGAGGAGTTACCAGAAAATGACACAGAGAAGGACCTGTTAGATAGATAAGAGTCAATCCAAGAGAGCACAGTGTCACAGAGACCGAGATGGTTGAGAGTCTGTAGCAGTTAGGAGGTCATTGGTGACTTCGGTGAGGGCAGTTTCTGTTGAGTGTAGGGGACAGAAGTCTGATTGCAGGGGGATCAAGTAGGGAATTAGAGGACAGGAAGAGGGAGAGGCAGTTGTAAACGAGTTTTTCCAAGAGCTTAGAGGTAAACAGAAGCTGGGATACAGGACGAAAGTTGGATGGAGCATTGGGCTCAAGGGAGGGTTTCTTTAGTATAGGCGTAACCAGCAAGTGTACATTCTTTTCTTTATAGCTTGTCATTGGTCCATAATACTGCACTATTGCTAAGTATTTCCTGATATAGCACTCTCAATTGTGCAAATTATATAAGCACATTGTACAGTTATACTTGACTGAACTGTATTATATTTTCTATGTTTTTGAAATTCTAATAAACTTTATTATTATAAAAAAAGAGAATGCACAAAACTCAGCACACAAGACTGCTGAGAAAACCACCCTATGCCATACAGGGTGCTGAATATACTTCCTACGTCCTTCTTAAAATAGCTGTAAAGCAAGTTAAAGAAAAAAAAATTCAAAACAATAGTGATTGGTTTACAGCTGGCTCTATTCTAATGCCGAGAACCGCAGAAAAGCTAAAATCACAGAGGTTTTGCTTGACATCATTGGCTTGGCTAATCAAATTAGGAATTATTGGCTAAAGGAAAAGTATTAGCTGATGTTTCCTTTGGTGAGTAGCCAAACTGACAATGACAAGCACTATTCACTTATTTCAGCAAAGTTGCACTTGTTGGTGCCTGGTCAGCACTTAGTGAGTAGGCAAACCCTGAAAATCAATGGAATTAAAACATTCCAAAGTACATTAATACAGAATATCCTTTCCCACATACTATACCTTATGCAAAGGAAATTGTGTTAAGGTGCTTATACCCAATATTGTTAAAAACAGAATTGTGAAAGAATATTAAAGACAATTTTCAAGATGACAGTGGGCCTTCTCTTTCTTATCAGTATACAGTATGCAAGAAAACTATATGCCTCAGGTAATTTAACTCACTTAAGTAACTTTACTACAATGAACATTATTTCCATAAACAGAAATACTACTTTTTAGTGTTAATTTAGTCGACTAATAATTTTAGTCAAAGACTTAGTTATAGTTTAATTTTCATCACTGAAAAAATGTAGTGAACTAAGTTATGATGATGACAAAACTATGATGAAAATCTAATGAAATTTTCACAGACTGATAGAAACTACAAGAAAATGTTAATGAGAGACTCATTTTAATTTAGTTTTAGTCATAATACGTAATGAAGTGGCATTTCAGTCACTTTAGTTGAGGAATTTTGATGAAAATCTATTGACATTTGACTAAAACTATGAGGAAAATCTATTGACATTTTTAATCGAATAAAAAAAAAAGAATTTGATAAAAAAAAGGCGAAAATGTTAGAGAGGGACCAATTTTAAATTAGTCTTAGTTATAGTACTTTGACTAAAATACCATTCAGCTTTAGTTATAGTTCAGTCAACGAAATTAATTACTTTAATTGCTGATTAATTAATTACTGGTTAGCGCTCTATTTTTAAAACTAATCAAAGTAAATAATAGTTCATGATCCACTGCTTCATTTCCAACAAGAAATTTAAACCAATAATCCTTAAACAATCACACATAAAATAAATTAGTAAAATGTTAGAATTGAATGAGATTTCCTACTTAGGTTCCATATATTAATGGAATAATGGAAAGTTTCTCCCTATTCATAAATTTTTTTTGAGGGGCTTTTTCTTAAATGTTGAATTAGGCAGGAATATTGCAAAATGATTCCAAATTCGAAAATCCATAAATGAGCTATTTTGAACTACAATTTGATGTGATGAACTTTTAGGAAATAACCACTTACAATTTAAAATGTGCAATGAAAGGATTTCAACCTGTCTTGCTTGTTCAGCTGCAAATTTAACTTTGTGATAAATGGCTTTCATACTAGGCCATTCTTTATTATTAAATTTGGAGGAGGTCAACTTGCTCTGTTACAAATGCACAGTGCAAATGTGTACATTTCTTCAATCATTCTGTATTGTTTAATATTCTAGTAAATCAACTTGTATCACCTTTTAGACCCTCATCTGGTAATTTTGTGCATTACATCAGGTGTTGTATGATTTTATGTGCTATAAACCTTGTTCTATTAGAGATAACCAGCTCTGAGAATACAATGGAAAATTGTTTTCTTGTACATCTTTGTACTTTCAGCTTATTTAAAAACATAACATTTTAAGTTAAGAACACTATCAACATTTGTTTATTCTTAAAAACCTTAAATATAAAGATATGTAGTAAAACCATCATTAGAAAAATATGTAGTCTATATAGGCACACATTGTATATGTTTCTTAACGTTTTTAGCTGAACTATATAATATATTTTCTTATCTTAAAGACAAAGGGCCACATTACGATCTCCACGCTAAAACGGGGGCGGTAGGGAGAAAAAACTGCACCCGCAGTTTTCCCCCTACTGCCCCCGTTTTAGCGTGGAATTACAATGCAGGCACTTAAAAAAACATTACCGGTTGTTACCGCGTGCTACGGCCCTGCGATGCTCGCGGCAGCACTGAACGCAGCCGCGAGCATCTACTCGATGGAATCCATTGAGCCAGACGTCGGCGGTCACATGACCTGCCGGATCTCGTCTCGCGAAATCCGGCCGGTTAGCATAGTGATACGTAGGGAGAGACTGGAGGGACTTTTTCCTCCAGTCTTTCCCTGCTCCCGCCGGATGGAGGAGGCGGTCGGAGCCGCAGTCCTCGCTGCGGGACAGGAGGTGAGTATATGATTTATTTTTTTTTGGCTGGTGTTAACGGATTCTGCAGAAGCGGAATCCTTTAATCCCATGTCCTGGCTCTGGTTAACTTTCCGCTAACCACAGCCAGACGTTAATCTGTATTAGGACTTTGTAATACTAACGCTGATTAACACTTTGCACTCCCCATGTTAAGTATAGGGAGCGCAAAGTACAGTAACCTCGCGCTGAAAAGCGCAAGGTACCAAACGCAAGTGAGCGTTAACGTTAGCGTTAAGATTGTAATGTGGCCCATAAACTATTATTTTGTGTAATTTGTACACAAATAGCCAAAGTATTTTCAGGTATTATACAACAGATCAACGGGTTACTTGGAAGAGCATATTTGACAAGTACAGAAGAGATAACAAGGTTTAAATAGTTTGATTTCAATGTTTTTCACTAGAAATGAAAATAAAGTTGCATGCTATGCTAGCTCTCATCCTATGACTATGTTATTTAGTTGTAAATTTAAAAAACACAATTTGTGGTGTGACAGATGTGTTGGTATCTCACAATGCAATGAGAGTTTCTATGTAACAGATCTATGAACGTTGAATACTTCACATTCTGTCTTCTGAGAGAATTTGGTTTTAATTTATTAAATAATCAAAGGGTTTCACCTATTAGGAGACCTACCCTGTCGGAATTAACAGTTAAAATAAAACATAATGCACTTAATTTGTACAAATATCAATTTGTGTTTTTTTTTATAGAACGGAGAATTTCTTTGCTTAGATCTGTAAGAAATATAGTGATGCACATCCCTTTTGATCGAAGTATGTATTTATATAGCCAAATAAATTCTTAATTATTTGCATCCATATGTTTCCTTTCTATAATCATTTGACAGCTGGGAGACAACTAGCTGAAATATTAAACCACTGAGCTGACTGATCATAATGAACAAACCAGTCAAACTGTCTATCGTGTTTCAAAAACTATGAAGTAGCAAAGACAAAGCAGTGGGGGTCGATAGTTGGGTTTCAAATCAGCAGGAAAAACCTAAGGTATCAAACCTGTGTAAGATATGTTATGGTAGCTTGTGCGAGCTTACTGAACTTTGCACATCCTATACTTAACATGGGGAGCGCAATCAGTAATTAGCATTAGGGTAAGGTATTACAAAGTCCTAGCGCTAATTACCGCACCGATCAAGCTTCTCTATGGTGGACTGAAACACGGTAAGGCAGTCCAACAGGTGCTCAGTGAAATCCTTCATGGTGGAGGTAAGACCTACGCTTAGAAGAGCTGATAGAATGGTTATGGACACAGTGGAAGTGGGAGGAAAGGGATACAATCTTCTGTCGCAATGACCCTTGACCAGTGTCTCTTTCTTAAAAGTGATATTTGTGGCTTATACTTTATTTTTTATGGTTAATCATAAAATACAATAGTATGATAGTATACTCATTGAAGTGCTTTATTACAATGCATCACATAACAGTACCATGACCAAACTGCTAATTGGCTTAACTGTCAGGTAAGAGAAACCATTACAACTCATGTTTGCTTTATGTTAGTTTTTTGTATGTCATTACAGACATTGGGCACTGTTCCCTTGTTGGCGCTAAAATGAGGATGCATGTTTCCTCGTAGCATCCCACTTTTAGCACCATATTCCGAGGCAGATGCTAATTCAGCAGCTTGCCCAGTAACAAAGTGCTACCCTTGGAGATACTCACAGTAGCACTTCTGAGCCTCCACGAGTATCACCTCCTGGAGTCCATAGGACTCCATTGAGGGTTCTGCTGCCTGGCTGCGAGCCATGCGCAAAAGTGGAATCAGATAGCACCAGCTTTTTGGTGCTGGTAAAAGATCTGTTAATACTTCAGTGCAGTAATTAGCGCTAGGACTTTGTAATACCTTACCCTAACGCTAATTACTGATTGCGCTCCCCATGTTAAGTATAGGATGTGCAAAGTACAGTAAACTCGCACAAGCTAGCGCAATCACTGATGCACTGATGTTTTAACGGTTTAGCATTAAGAAGGTAATCTGGGTGGCATGCGTTAAAGTCACTTATGTTGACAGTAACGCTTACTCAACTGAACGTTACAGTTAGCGTTCACTAGGGAATAGGACCCATTTTGTTTTCTGATTTTGGTGACGACTACCATGTCGAAAAGTGTAATGTGTAGGTTGTTTGTTACAGGTGTGTCAGTTTTGTTTGGAACTATTTTTCTTGTTTTGGGTTTTTCATACTCGAATGCAGATGTGGGACTGATGGTTTAGTTGATTTACTGAAGCAGAATATGGGCATTCTATGGGCGCTCCTGTTTTCACATAATGGAAATCAGACTGGTGTCGATATTCTCTAAAGTCTGCATGCTCAGCACTTTCAATTGGTGATGTGATCCTTATTTTGGACTTGTTTTTCGGCACTTTTAAATTTTTGTGTGTTTGCAAACATGTTGGAGACACATTGGCTTCGGCAATTGCCCATTACAAGTCTTACTAATGGATCAGTCTCGATTGGCTAATTTATTTTTCATTTTTTGACTGTGTCTTATTTGAGAATCATGTACTTCAACTCATACTTATAATGGCGGTGCAATCGCGACTCTGCACTACCGCCACAGTTCTTGGTGAATTCTGAGATTTTTTTCATGCAGCGATTTCCATGCAAGAATTCATGGCTTAATCATTATCAAGTTAAACGTTGATCTCCTAAAAGTAGATGATAAACGATTTTGCACATGCAAAATCATACAACACACTGTCCTAACCCCCGCCCCCGTTAAATCCACTAATCATCACTCATCCCGCAGTAAAAGGGGTGTCATGATCCGTTGCTTCTTCCCACTGGAAGCAGAGTCAGACTGGGAACAAACAGTTCCTAGTCTCTCTCCACGATCACTCCATGACTCTGCAAATGTAAGCTCGCAGCTAGGATGAGGCAGGTTTTATTGAGTCCAATGGACTACACAAGCCAATACTCGCAGCGGTGCGATGGGCTGCGGCTGTGTCACGGGGTACCCAGCATGAGCCAAGGTGGGCCCTTTATACTGGATAGTATGCCCTTTAGGCAGGTTTGCCGACAGCTGCATATATACAAAACACAGAACAGAATACAAAACAAGAGAAAGACAGAACTGGAACAGCAGTAAATGGTAGGAGAACAGAACTAAAGGGATCCCTAACTCTGGGATAAAGGTCCTTGCAATGGCCTCTATACTATGGAAGGGAACCTCACAAGAAATACACAGAAACAGGAAGGGCGAGGGTTAAACAAGATACTGGCAACACAATTGCACACACGAGGAAACCCTGATCTGGGGTAAGGTCCTTATTAATGCCCTTCTATACTAATGATTACACAGAGCAGGATACAGGACACATACATTACAACAGGGATTAACAAGAGCATAGTCAGAGGAATGCAAGACAGTCTATATGCCAGGGTAGTGTGTCAGCCGTATGCCAAGGGTCAAGAGCCAGGAGAGTAGGTCAGACAGAGGTCGGTACACAGATAGCAATATACAGAGTACAGAGAGCAGACAACAAAATAATCAAAACCAGGCCTAAGATATACACAGAACAACAACGAATGCGTACAGGGATACACAGAAGAATCGTCAATACCAGGCCAAGATCATACACAGAGCGGGTAGTCAGTAATACAGAGATCATACACAGAAAAATCAGGACAATGATATCAGGAAGCAGACCCTAAGGAGCAAGAATCGCACGAAACAAGACCCTCAGTAACAGAAACCCATGTAAGTGCAAGGAGCCTATGTGCTTCTTGCATATATTTAGGAAACAGGACTGAGCAGACAGGACATGTGATCCCAGGCTAGAACAGCCACAGGGCAACCCAGGAGCGGCACAGGACGGAATGGCTTAGCCCAGATAGGGAAGAGCTGGCCTGGAATGCTCTCACCACCAGGTGGCTTGGCTGGAATGTGGAAATGTGACAAGCTGGTATCTGGCAGCTTTCCGCTTGATTCCAGGGCTAGGTGCTAACAAAGCACCTACCCCGGAATACGGCAGTAAAATGAAGACGGCAAGGAAAACCTGCAGCCACAAGTTTTCCTGCTTAAGTCTTAATTTTGCCATCAACAATGGAATGGGGCCCTGTAAAGAGACGTAGCAAAGAGTTATAATTTTTGCCTTACAATTTAAGTGTTTTCAATGTGATTGTATCAGAATGTTCCAGAATGAAATGTTCAGGAAATGTTTAAGAAACATATTGCCAAATATGTTTCTATCATAAAGAATGAATCCCATTTGTGTTAAGGTCACATTATGATACATGACATTCCTGGGGTCCTCCTACGTAACGACCCTTCCCTTTTTCTCTAAGATTCCAATAAAAAAGATATGCTCAAGCTAATTCTGTGTCTCTTTGTGTGCCATTTTCTTGCTCCCCGATATCAGCCAAGGCAATCAGCGAAAGCCATGGTGGAAGGAGTCGCCGGAGCCCAGGAAACGACAGCATACAGGTTCCTCCTATCGGGTAGATTGCCTATGAATACGTATAAAGAAAACAACGTAGCGCCAATGAGCATAAGCTCAACGGTTAGCACAATTATGCACAATCCATGTCCAAAAACTTTAATTTTTCTTTTTCTCCTTTCAAGGATTTACCTCTTTTGAGGGGATGTTTACAGTGATTTATATGAGGCCACACCTGGCCCATAAAGTGATCTGTCCTTGAGCTAGGTGTGGGCTCATATAAATCACTGTAAACATCCCTCAAAAGAGGTGAATCTTTGAAAGGAGAAAAAGAAAAAACAAAGTTTATGGACATGGATTGTGCATAATTGTGCTAACCGTTGAGCTTATGTTCATTGGCGCTACGTTGTTTTCTTTATATGTATACTGTTTAAGGTCATTTAGAGGAATACAACGTTAAGTGAGCGGATTGTGCACAGGTTTCTGGTGGGCGCTTCACTCTCTTACAATAATTCTTGACTATGCATACAGTCCGGATGCAGATTTCTTGTATCAGGCCCATAGTATGTGGAGTTGTTAAGTTTACGACAGCTGGTTAAGTTTACAGCAACTTTGGAATATGGCCAAGTTGTGCTGGTAATCATCCGAAATTCACTGAGAAAAACGTACATTAACTGAAAGATGCTAACATTAAAACCAAAAATAAATTGCCTAAAACAGAATAAAAAAACAAGACTAATACTAGCATTTGAACTGAAGTATTATCTTGGTAGTCACCTATTATGACAATGTTTTCTTTTACGATATTAACTCTTTCAGTGGCATTTATAGTTACCGTTTAAACATCCCAAGGGTTTAGTACTTTTTTTTGTCAATTCATTTATAATCAATCAGTTCAGATTTTTCTCCTGCTAAAACAGAAATCCTAACTAATCTAATGAATGCCCACATTGTAAGCATATAATACAGTCTGCGTGTTCTTTTCCTGCCTGAATATTTTTCATTATTCCAATTATAGCATAGACGCATGCACTGAATTTTGATGTCGGCGATGGCAATCTGTTTTCTTTTGACTTATACCATTCCTGTTGCTTAACTTCCCTTGTGATTATTCTGTTAATAATAAGCAGTACAAAACACAAAATTACACGAGCGAGCGTTTTATTAAAAAGCATTTTACCTATAAGGTAATTTATGTGATGCTGTTTTTATTCATTCTGGAAATGTACTTTGTGTTTATAGTGTACATATGACATTTCATTTCTATTACTGATGTAATAGTTTACTATTCACATTTCAACATTTTCAACAAATGTTTTGTTCCTCTCCAACCACAAACTGTTTTATTCAATCACTAAAAGGCCACTTTGGTATCAGAGAGCCTATAGATATTTGCCTAATAATGCCTTTTAAGTAATCTGGCCCTTTGAAAATGGCTTTTATTTTAACCAGTCATGCACTAGGAACCGAAATTAGCATCTAAATGAGGACGTATTAAACGCGTGCCTGGGGGTTGCAGTTGTCACCTTATTATGTTTTTATATTGTTTTTTATGTTAAATTATGTAAAATAGAAATGCTGCTTTAATTCTTAATGAGGCAATGGTAATTTATCAAGACTCCCCCTGTCTTATTTTTTTTTCACGTGATATAAAAAGGGACCTTTTGTAGCATAGGTGCATATCGAGTTAATTTTTTTCCTTGAACACTGGTTTACTAAAGTATAACACCAATTATAGCACCAAAGCTGTGCTTATAAATACAACAATATAAGACACAATATACTGAATTGCTGAAATAAGTTACACGATTACTTTTTCCTTCTATATAAATCTAATGACATTAACGATCAACAAAGTCAACCAATTTCACAACACATGTCACATGTACAGTAGATTATTCTGCAATATATCAGAATACCAATTATTAATATGATCAACGTCAATGAGTACATGTAAAAGAGGAATAAAAGCTTTTTTAGAGAAATAAAAACACTTTAGGGCCCAATTATATATTCTAAAGATGGCAACTTATTCTCCTCTCACATATATTTATCAATAATCAAAACAGAATGGATGCAGATTAATCAATGGCTAGATATAAAATCAAAACTTTATTATCTTCACAATTAAAAATTGAATGTCAAAAAGAAACAAATGTATACACCAAACATTACCTGTAAAATTTACATTGGAGTCTATGCAGCAGAAATAAAAAATAATTATGACTCACAGAATGTACAGAATATCCAGGAGCAAGCCCTCCCTCAACAAAGACTATATGCTGTGAATTTTTGAATCATATGTACTTAGGGTATTTTTAGCTTTCAAAGTAATTTTTAATTGTGGATATTATAAAGTTAAAAGAGTTTGCATAGCCATTAAGGAGCTTGTGCCCTTTTTCTGCTACTGATATGTTGACCATGCCATGTACTTCTAGACCTCCAGACAAACGTCTTAAAGGGACACTAGCACCAAAAAATGAAATGTTCTTATTGTGTTATTTTATGTTGCTGATATCTTACATGTGCTTTGTTTTTCTCTTGTATGTTTAGTTGATTAAGATAAAATTAAATCTGCATTTCTAATTCTCCATGCTCTACGCATTTCAGCTAAACAGGCGTAGGGAGGAGCAGTGGTAGAGTGAATGTATAGCAGAGAATGAAAAAGGCTGTTTGACATATTGTAAATGCAGATTTAATTTTCTCTTAAACAATTGCATCTCCGCAATATGATTTTTTTGGTTGCTCTACGAGGTATGCATCTGATATAAGCACTCGCAACACAAGACCTCTGACTAGGCTGACTGCTCTATGGTTGTCTTTCGCCCTATGCTAAATAGCTATCTGTCTGCAATAAGGGATTATTTCTGTCTTCCTACTGTCCTATTCAGGTGGACCCATGAAGGCCCGCATTCCTACTCTCATTCAGTATCCCAGCTAGGCAGACCCTTCAAGTCAAAAAAAATATCGCCGGGCACTGCAGGCACAGAGCCTGAATGGGAGCGGGCTCCTTTGGACCATTCTCCCTCCCAATCGGCCAGGAGCTTAAAAGAAAGAGAGGCATCGCTGGAAACTGCACAGTCTGTCCTTTCCAGCGATGCCTCTCTTTAACCTCTTAGGTGCCGGATCGCTGTCCTCTCCCAGAGGTGGCTGTCATCTTGGATGTCAGCAAGCCTCCGGGGCCTCCCCCACCCACTGATGTCGTCGCCATATGTGCAATGACATCAGTTGGGCAGTTAACCCCCTAGCTGCCATGTAGAGATAGGGGGTCCTTTGGAGCTAGAGGATCATGATTGGTATCATTGCAAAGGCCAGTGCATGGCCTTTCCAATGATACAAAACATGACTAGGTTTGACTAGGTTCGTATAATAACCTGACTAGGTTCGTATTATAACATTGGACTTCAAATTGCATTTAAACATGATGAGCACAAAACAGTCAAACTGAGCTCAGCACACAGAAGTGAAATGGTTCAGCAGTGAAGGGTTTAATAAGAAAAAACATGTAAACATTGGGCATTTCTAAGCTCAGGACAAAATTTAGAAACTATTTAGGCTTAGTCTTTTTTTTGTGGTTGTAGATTTTGGGGATCAAAGTTCGAAAAAGTGTGTTATTCCATATTTTCATTGTATTTCTTAAACTTTTTTATAGTAAATTATGCAAAATGATGAAAATAATGGTATCTTTAGAAAGTCCATTTAATGGTGAGAAAAATGGTATATAATATATGTGGGTTCCATAAACGGATAAGAGTAAAATTAAAGCTAAACACAAACGGCGCAGAAATGTAAAAACCGCAGTTGGTACTTTCGAACTGACAATGGTAAAACCGCCTGGCCCCTATGGGGTTAAGAAGAGAACAGCCTTTGCTCACAAATTGCCACAACCAAGAGAAGCCATCCTACTTGTGGATGAGAGTTGTGAACTGGTATGGAAAGTTTTTTTTATGTTTTACTTGTAACTGCTTTCTTATATAGTTTTTAATTTCCGGTTAGTGTCTGCAAAGATTGTATTGTTTGTTGCAGCATTCAAGGCTATGAGTGAAACGAGTGCTGGTATACAGAATATTTAAAACAAAACATATATCTCCATACTACAGTTTGGTGTCTTGCTTTGGTGACATTAAAAAATTAGTGACACTGTATCACACCCTGCGGGCAGAAACCTACAAGAAAAATAACTAATAATACACCCCTGGATTCATGATCATGCAACATTGCCTCCTGCAACCATAAAGACACGCAATACACATATACACTTTTGTATATTATGCACACAGTCGTAGCTATATTTATTTATTTATTTGCAAAGTATTTTACCAGCAAAGATACATTGAGATTTCTTTCGTTTTTAAGTATGTCCTGGGTTCAAGAACATTGAAATGTTTACAGTCGTTACAGAAATACCACACATGTGTTCCTCTCTACACATCCAAGCAGATACCTTCTGCATCCAAAAACATGTAATGCATAAACACTCATAAATTCATGCACAGACCACACAATCATGTTATTGGATTAACAAGCATATACACACAAATACACAGAGGGCTATGAGAGTTGCAAGAATACCATGAGTCAAAAGGAAAAATCAGGTAATCTCACAAATTTTTACAAACAAATAAAAGCAATTATTAACACATGTGTTGTATGAAAGTAGCTCTGCTCCAGTTCACTCCAGCATTGAAACACATACATATACCAACACTACATACAAACACACTGTGCTATAGGGGTTATTAGGAGAGCCGACATTTTGATGCCCTTTCGTTCCCCGCACTTCGGAGCGATTCGGCGATTCTAGTTCGCCGATTCTCTACGGTGTATTCAAGTACAACCGCAGGGTCCCTGGAGTGCAGGGAAAACCTGTTGCAAACGTGACGAACACCTACCGAACACTTGCTGAACACTCACTGAAAACCTGTAGAAACTGCCGCAAAAACCATGCCGAACACGACGGAAAAGGCCGACGAGCCGCCGATCACGGCGTAGAGCAGCTGCCGGAAAAAGCTGACATGCTGACAAACAGGGTAAAAAAAAAAAGTATGCTTGAAAGTTTCAAAATTGAAACGTGTTTGCAAAAAAAATACTGAACGAAAATGTCTGGAATTTATAAGATCAAATGAATGATAATAAAAAAGTATGTTACAGAAAAAAGAAAAAACGCTTAAAAAAAAAAATAACGGAAAAAAATAATTTTGCCGAAAAAATCCCGAAAAATGCCTAAAAGATCCTAAAAAATCTATAAATAAAGAGACTTTTTACTGCAGAATAAAATAATAAACTACTTATTAGATATTGAATTAAAACGAGAATATTTTTAATATTGAAGCCTATGGGATTCGCCTGAATACACCTGCAGAATGAAACCACCAAACAGCAGGGCATTTCGGCAACTTTTCACTGCTGGTTTTTGTTCTCTGAATAGACGAAGCATTGCTTCTCTATGGGGATTTCACTGCCCTCGAACAGGCAACGAAATCACCGAACAGCAGGGCATTTCGGCAACTTTTCACTGCTGTTTGTTGTCCTGTGAATAGATTAACCATTGCTTCTCTATGGGGGATTTCACTGCCGTCGAACAGCACCGTACATGCAGGCAAATCTCCAAAATTTAGCAAACTGCCTGCTCTCTGAATTGGCTGAATGGCCCTGAAATGTCCCCGTATGCAAATTTTCAGTGTCTGGTTACATTTTGGCAACATTTTGGACCTCTCTGAATAATCCCTTTTCTGTATCAGGCGGGTTCTCATATTTTATCTTTGCCTCTGGCCTCACATTCTAGAGCTGTTTCTTTAGCTGGTTAGTTGTACTGTGTTTACCAATCAGACTGTGTTGGATCCAGTTCTAATTTTATTGCATTTATTTACCCATTTTCATATTGTAGTTTGGTGTTTATGATTAGCGAGCAGGCATCTATCATGCAGACAAAAGCTTCACAGTGTTTTCACAAACTGTGTATTTTATAACATAAACTACCTCTAATAAAACAGTTTTGTTTGCAGCTGTTCTAAATGTAAATTGTTCAATAAAAAATAACCATAAAGCTATATTATTTTTCCAGTTGTTTATTCAATGTAGCAATAAAACCACAAAAAGTAGAATTCTTAGCAGTTATGAAGAGCTCCTTTCTGCTCTTCCCATCCTGTTTATATTTTTGATAATTAAGTTAAAAAAATATGATTTAATTCCCTCAGAAATGGAAGACCCGCGTAATGAAGGGAAATTTTAAATTGAGAAAATATAGACTTTAACAAGAGACTGGGTTTAAATAATAAAAAAATGTTTAATTATGTTGAACCTTTAAACACTTAACTTGTATTATGGTTCAGACTGTAAAACAGTATATTCTCAAACTTTTCATTTTACTTGATTTGTGTACACATTACTACATTGTGTCGGACCAATCAGAAGAGGTGATAGGACTCCTTCCACCTCTTCTATGATTGGTTTGATGTAGTGTTTCCACATGTACATCAATGACAAATTAGAATAAAGCCATCCTGATTGGATTATTAGTCTACTCATGGTCACCCTACATAAACCAATGACAGGATCTTCATAGATAAAGCTTTCTCATTGGCTGAAAGGAAAATTTAACAACACTTATCACTTCATCCAGAGGCAGACAGATGGTCTTAGTCCAAAATTGGAGGGAAAAGACAGACGCTAATGGAATACCTGACCACCAGCTGTTTTCCATTAGCGTCTGACTTTTAACATTCGTATTCCGGCCAAACTGCTTTCTCAGTAGCTTGATTCGCAATACTTTTCAGGTGTTTTAGGATTGTGACAGTGGTGCTATGTCCTATCGCTGTTATCAGCTGCAGGAGTTCATTGGACTTCATGGAGACAGACACGATGTCGCTTGAGCTGTGCATGAGCGCGAGTGAGCAGGGTCAAGCTGGGACGGCAGAGGGATTCTTGGAGGAACAATGGGAAATATTTGTTCCAAGTATACAGCTGCTCTTTGTGCAAGGAAGCAGTGGATCACGCCGCTCTCTTGACTTAAAAATCTGAGGTGGTTATGGGAAGTTTCGGTGGGCTTAGAGTTATGTGTTAAGTGATTGTACTTCCACGAAATCACTTAACACCAGAGTTTACAAGTCAATATTCATTTTGATGCATGTTGGATAATAAAAAACAAAGATCACTGATTTTATACTTCATACATCAAAGGGCATTACGTGACTTAAACTTATAATAGCATTTATCAGGCTAGGATATAGAAGAACCTGACAAAATTAGGTATATTGGCTCTGAGATAGTTTGTGTGCATTTTCTTATCTTGCTAACTAATCCCCACTTTTTATCTCTTTTGCGTATTAAAAACATTTTAGGCTTTAAAGCTACGTTAAAATGGATCACACTGTATCCGGTATGACCTTATAGAGTTATTATATTATATGCATTATATATAAAAGAATTATTTGTCAATTGTGATTAATGATTTGATGTACCATTGAGTGTAACTCTGCATTTATGAACATGCCTTCTAGCTCTTCAGGAGCCATGAAAGTGGTATTACTGTTTGTTAGCCATGCCCTAGTTGGCATGAACATACAGTTCAAATCCCCATAGCCTCACAAACCTCTATGATTGTGCATTAATGTTCCAATTTCCTTCATGCTCACACTTTTGTAAATGCAAAGCGTTTCATGTTTATATAAAAATGCAAGTTTGAATCCAAGCATTTTATTCAAGCTTCATTTCTTCCTATATAATATTTTGTGAACAACAAGATCCAGTCAGGATGAATAATATACTGTGCTATTATATAACTATAACTCTTTCATTTAACCCCTTCCCTGCTGAGCCACTTCACGCCTGTGTGCTGAGCTCATTTTTACCGCTTTTGCACATCATGTTTAAAAGCCACGTTGTATTATAAGACCCAGAAATATACAGGGTTATTCAGAGAGCGTGAAAAGCAGGAGAATGACTGGAGAATGACTGGAGAATGAAAAATTCTAGGTCAAAATAGCCAAACCAGAAAAATTCTCCCTTTCATCTCACTTTCCAAATCGGCTATTTTGACCTAGAATTTTTCATTCTCCAGTCATTCTCCTGCTTTTCACGCTCTCTGAATAACCCTGATAATTTTATTCTCGGTAGACTCAGCAGATTCATAATATATCTTTTTTATATGTATACGTCGTGTCCTGCCTATATTATAACACAAAATGCAATAAAATTAGAATTTTTAATCATTTACCGTGTGTAAAGTGTTTTTTTTTCACATTTCATCACATGAGCGTTTGTGGTTATATTTTCTATGGGGTGCGCTTGTACAAAAATTAGAAATGGGGACTCGGTACATTTTTTTGAGGGGAATTACATGTTTTTTAGCAAACACACCCCATAGAAAAAAATCATTAGTGCAGCATCATTGTTCACATTATAATTGAAATGGGAACAATATTGCTGCATTAATAAAAATAACACACAAAAGAAAACATATGTTTTTAATTTTTTTTTTATTATTATTTTTTTAATTTTTTTTTTTTTTTTTTACTTTGAACATGGTCATGTTGGGTATCATTCGAAAGGCCATGCTCAGACCCTCCACGGTTCTGGAGATATCGGGGTTCAAAGGAACCTCCTATGTCCACCAAGGGATTTCCTTAGGAAATCCCTTTGCAGCTAGGGGGTTCCCCGGTTAACTGACATCATCGCGCATGGCGCGATGAGTCAGTTGACGCGGGGGGACCCAGAGGTGGGGGCTGCCATCCAAGATGGTGGCCCCCACCGGAAAAAGGCCACGGTCTTGCACCGATTGGTGCCAGGCCGCGACCTGGCAACTAAGGGGTTAACCCCTACATCGCTGGACAGGTCAGGCTGTGACCCTTTCAGCGATGCTGGCCATAGCCTCCTGGTCCCCGGCGATGGCGAGATAGAGGGATCCAACGGATCCCCCTTCCCCTTCAGGAGCATCCCCTGCTCTGGCGGGGGGGCGCCTGAAACTGATGTCATCGCGCCCCCGGCGTGATGACATCAGTGCGCCAGGAGGAGGGATACACACTGATCTGACTCCGTGGGAGTCAGAGCAGTGTGGGAGCGACCAGAGGAGGTGAGTATGGCTTTGGGGGGGCTGCAAACACTGAGGACGTACCATTATGTCCTGCGGTGTTAAAGCCCGCCTAATGCAGGACGTAATGGTACGTAATGCGGCGTTAAGGGGTTAATTGGGAACAGGCACACATATCTTTGTAGTCAAACCTGGGTTAGTTACATATACAAAAACCTCCCCTAGAGAATGTTGTGAGGGTTTCAGAGGTTGCTGTTCCTCCTGCTTCTCGTAGTATGAGCCAAAATTAGACTAGGACAATACAATGGAATAAACAATGCGTAACATTCCTAAACGAGGCAGGACGATGGCAATCATGACAAAGAAGATTAACAAACTATTAAAATATAAAGCAGATATTAACACATTCCTGAGATCCTGAGAGAGGGCATGGAAATAATAAAGAACATGAGACCTGCACCTCCCAAACACATTTGTAGGCCCATATACCTTAAGTCCAAAGTAACTTCACAAAAATCATACACACTGTACATTACTGTGAGTTTTAGTGCTGTGGTGCTCTGTGATGCACTCATACACAATGCACTTTACTGTGTGTTTTATTGCCGTGGTGCTCTGTGATACACACAGACACAGTGCACATTACTATGAGTTTTATCGCTATGGAGCTCTATAAAACATGCACAGGGCAAAGTTTTGGCTAAAGTGAAATGGGGGCCCCAAACTGGTATCATGCCTAGGGCCCAATGATGCCTTAATCCAGTTCTGGGTTTGATTGGAGTGAGGGGGGGGGGTGGAAAAACACACCTTCGCCAGTGTAGACAAGTAACCTTGCACTCAAAGGTTATTTTAGAAAAGTAAGCAAAGAAATCCCCATAATAATCAAATCAGGGGAGGATTTCTTTAAATTTTGTACCAAATCATTTAACAGTGTTATTCTGTTTTGTTTTTTTTCATTTTATGAAGGTCCTATAACTTTTAGAGAAATTAAGAAGTTTTTCTGCTGGTGTTGGTGTTTGCCAAAGTTGCAAACACTGGACAAATTTGCTTTTGCAACTCTGACAAAATCCAAACAACATCAAGAGACGATTCAAGGTGAAACTTTTGCTGTTCCTGTTTGGATCTTTCTTTTGTGAGACGCCAATGTTTACCACAGTTGCAACAACTAAAGTGTTTCCTGGTGGTTGCAACCTTTTCAGTCGCCAGATTTTCCTTAATAACTTCCTAAGAGTTCTCATAAAATCTATTGCAAATCTTTTTGAAGTAAATTACATTTGATAGCATAAAGCAAAAATAAAAGTTCTGGTGTGTCTGATGTCCCATCCAAACTACATACCCAGCATTCTATAAAAACTCCTAAGCAACATTGAATAGAAATTCAGGATCACAAATAGTGAACGGGGAGCGCATGCATTATAAGAGGAGAAATCACAACAATATATACAGCCCTTATAGCCTTTTAGCTATTAGAAAGGTAAAAAAGGGGACTTATCTTGCAAATATTGTTGAATATTGATGTAAGCACAGCCACAAAATATTATTGCCTACAAAAGAGAACACAATACACTAATCAAGCAATATCATGTATCAAAGGGTATAACCATAGATGGGAGTAACGGTGATCTCACTCACAAAATTGGAGCCTATTTGGGCTCGTATTACACGCATTTAAGCGTCCTGGGGGAGCATCTCCCTCCAACCATTGACAATACCAGGTAAACTCTTAAGGCTTGTTTATTGTAACGTCAGAATGCCTCCAAAATAAGAGGACTAGACAGTGAATGAGAGAATATAAGATACCAAAGGGATTCAATCGCGTGTTCCAGTGCCTCCTATATCTGGTGGCTCTATATACAGTTGTGTTCAAAATTATTCAACCCCCAATGCTGTAAAGGGTTTTAGGGAATTTAGTGTACATTTGTAATTGTATTCAGAATGAAATCCTACAAGGACTTTTTAAAGAACCATATGCAACTAAAATGACATCAATTGGTTTTGTAATACAGTAGTAAATGTTTCTTTTGTGAATTCTTCATTGACACAATTATTCAACCCCTTAAAGACTACCACTCTGAAGAACAGAGGTTCATTCAAGTGTTTTCAATCAGGTATTGAAAACACCTGTGGATGTCACGGAGCAGCAATAAAGCATAATAAGCACCAATTAGGCAGCTTTAAAATGACTGTGATACTCAGCTCTGTGGCGGAATGGAGTATCCGCCTGCGGTCCTGCTCTATCTGACCCCCTTCTTTGGTGTTGCCAAGCCCGACTACCGAGTGGCACGGCACCCGGCGTCTCGAGCGGCTTGGGTAGAAGACTACGTGGCGGTGGAGATCTGGAGAGTAGATGGGGCACCCACGGCGGAAATCCGCCCGACTACCGAGTGGCACGGCACTCGTGTCTCGAGCAGCGGATCTACTGACCATTGAAGGGCTGGAGAAGGTCTGCGTGGCGAACCGCGGTTCGGTAGAGTCTCCTTGCAGATGCAGGCACGGCGCTCAGCCGAGGTCCCGATTCGGGGTGGTTGCGGTATCCCAAGATACCGATTCAAGGTGGCGCAACGGCGCGGCGAATCGATGTTCTGCTGCGGAGTTAGAGGGACCCGTTCCTGGGTGGTGGTGATATGTAGCCGACGTAAAATGACAACACCAGGCAGAGCTGTATGAACTCAGATGAACTGAACTCTTTTAATCACACGCTACTATTTATGCTGAAGTACAACAGTCATAATTTGCATACCCATATTAATGAGTTAGGTCAGTTATTTACAATCAACATTCTTCACATTCTCTTAGCCTTCAGCGCACACAACGTTTGTACATCCATTGTTCCAGCACATCAGATTAAACACACACTATCAGAGATCCCTTAAATTAAACATGTACCTAGATAATGGGGAAAATCCCTGACGCATAAATTACACAACAGCAAAACTTATTTACTAGCTACAGAAACACACATTTATCTACAGGAATATAAGTATATTTTAAAACCAAAGCTATGTCATTTCACTAAACTAAATTAAACTAAAACCAAACGAGGTAAAATATTTAAAATCACACGATAAAACCGACCATAAAGTCTTTTGAGGTTTGAAGCATGGAGCGTTGCCTCAGCTCCATGACATAGGTCCTTTTAAAAATGTCTTGGGTTTGCGTCCTGGGCTCGCTGCGCCGAGCCTCTTGGGTCATTCCGTGACAAGCTCCTTCTAGACATTTATTGGTGTGGTTACAAACATGGTGAAGTCAAGAGAATGGTCCAGGAAGACAAGAGAAGAGGTGATTACTCTTCACAGGAAGGGCAATGGCTATAAGAAGATTGCAAAGATGTTAAACATACCAAGAGAGACCATAGGAAGCATCATTCGCAAATTCAAGGCAAAGGGCACTGTTGAAACGCTACCTGGTCGTGGCAGAAAGAAGATGCTGACTTTGACTGCTGTGCGCTACCTGAAGCGTAGAGTGGAGAAAAGTCCCCGTGTGACTGCTGAGGAACTGAGAAAAGATTTGTCAGATGTGGGTACTGAAGTTTCAGCTCAGACAATACGGCGCACACTGCGTAATGAAGGCCTCCATGCCAGAACTCCCAGGCGCACCCCTTGCTGTCTCCAAAGAATAAGAAGAGTCGACTGCAGTATGCCAAAAGTCATGTGGACAAACCACAGAAGTTTTGGGATAGTGTTCTGTGGACTGATGAAACAAAATTAGAACTGTTTGGGCCCATGGATCAACGCTATGTTTGGAGGAGGAAGAACAAGGCCTATGAAGAAGAGAACACCTTGCCTACTGTGAAGCATGGCGGGGGATCAATCATGCTTTGGGGCTGTTTTGCTTCTGCAGGTACAGGGAAGCTTCAGCGTGTGCAAGGTACCATGAATTCTCTTCAGTACCAGGAGATATTGGATGACAATGTGATGCAGTCCGTCACATACCTGAGGCTTGGGAGACGTTGGACCTTTCAACAGGACAATGATCCCAAGCATACCGCCAAGTCCACTAGAGCATGGTTGCAGATTAAAGGCTGGAACATTTTGGAGTGGCCATCGCAGTCACCTGACTTAAATCCGATTGAGAACCTCTGGTGGGACTTAAAGAAAGCAGTTGCAATGCGCAAGCCTAAGAATGTGACTGAACTGGAGGCTTTTGCCCATGACGAATGGGCGAAGATACCCGTAGATCGCTGCAAGACACTTGTGTCAAGCTATGCTTCACGTTTAAAAGCTGTTATAACTGTAAAAGGATGTTGTACTAAGTACTAAGATTGAATGTCACTTGGGGGTTGAAAAAAACTGATAATGATGTGAGCACAGAAAAGACATTTGTGGTTATTTCATTATAAATGTTATGTTATATTTGTCTGACCTACACGTGCCTCTTTGATTTAATTGTAAGCAAGATGACTGAATGATCAAAATCAATGTCAAACTGGCCAAAACACTCAATTTCAGTGGGGGTTGAATAATTTTGAACACAACTGTAGATGCCTTGGACCTCTTATAGGGTTCAGGAGGGTCCAGTCCAAGTCGTGCTTGCTTGAAGTTATCAAACTTGCCACGACTGGTGGATGGGTAGATTGTCAAAGAGATGCCAAGGTGTGTGAGCCTCTACTAAACCACAGGATTGCAGGCGTAAGATTATAAATCTGGTTTATTACCCTCCCTGGCGGTCTAATTTTTTCAAAATTTCGTGTCTAAAAGCGTCTCAATTTTTTTTTAAAGGAAACGCGTTTTTGTACATAGTTAGCCTGTAATAATTAGGAATCACGCACTGAAATCTGTGCGATCAAGAGTCCTTCCTGGTAAAATCCTTTATAAATAAATAAATAAGTAAAAAATAGTAAATACACTGAGTCCGATAAAGTTTGAAACATGACTTAGTAATTGATTATCCCAAAAATAATTATCCAAAATAATGCAAATAAATGATCTTCAATAAAATACAACAAAAAACATTGAAATCTCTCTGAAAACAAGGGTGAGACGATGTATGGTCTGTTTCTTATCCTGTAGTGCCGTTCATAAACATTGCACTTTGGATTATACAGTGTTTTATAATTGTTTTCTAAGTTTGCTGCTGGTCCCGCCCCCTGCATCGTGTGACTCGCAGGGAGCCTTACCAGGAAGCAGCTCGCCGCGATCACACTGTGGGGCACAGCGAGGGAGCGCAGGAGGAAAGGAGTATGCATCCAGCCCGAGTGTGGCTCGGGTTACCGTTCGCGGTAGTGAAATTTAACCCCAAGTCTCACTCGGGAATACCACCAGGGAGGTTAACCCCCAATAAAAACTAAGCATTAAAAGACTAAAAAACATAAAAACTGAGATGAGTTTCACTTGCACTACTGCAAGCTTTATCAGTCTGAGTTCTCTGATCCTGTGGCTTTGTAGAGGCTCATACACCATGGCATCTCCTTGACTATCTACCCCAATTTTTTTTTTTTAGAAAGGATTTTACCAGGAAGGATACATTGAGATTTATCTTGTTTTCAGGTATGTCCTGTGTGGTGAGTATGTACCTTTAGGTGTCTTGCCCAAGGACACTTACTGGAGAGGTTGCTCGCTGGGATTGAACCCATGACTCCACAGGCTCTCTCCATACAGAGCAGTGATGTTACCTCTACTCCACCCAGCCGGTTCTACTCCACCCACCCGGTAAGGGATAGAATAATTTCTGTGTGGCACACACCTTCAGAGTTCTTTCTTTCTTTTGTTATATATTTTTGTGTTGTGTGGCACCACCTATTCATTGTGGGTTATTTCTGTCTTAACTAACACAGTGAAAGTTAAGTTTTACTTATTGCCGTGTGCTTGGTTTGGAATCACATATTGTCTCTTCTTCATATACTATCTTCATAGGACCTGATATATTATTTCCGTGCAGCAGTTATTTTGCAAAAGCATTTTAAAAGTGTCAGTGGTTATTCGGTTTTTTCTTTAACTTGTTCGGCGGCTTGTCGGATTTTTCCAGCGCCTGCTCATCAGCTTTTTCAGATGTGTTCAGCAGTTTTGCAGCGGATCCTCGGGTGCGTTTTTTCGGCTGCTTTTCGGATCGATCCGATGTTTTTTCGTCAGGTTTGCTTTGGTTTTTCCATTCGATATGGTGGTTTTTCAGATGCGTTCAGTGGCTTTTCACACAGGGTCGACGAATTTGACTCCTCGAATTGCAGGGAATGAAAGACCACTGAAATTCCAGTGAATTTTCGGTGCTTTTTGAATAACCCTGATAGTTATTCATAAAACACAATCCTCCAAAATCACAAGTGAAAATGTCCAGGTTTTTTTTTCAGTTCTGGTTCAAATTTCATATGTTCTCAGAAAAATGCAATAACAGTTTTCCATTTAAAACATTTTTAACAAGAGAACCCCATAGAATCTATCAACAAAAAGGTTTGGATGATAAAATTCGAAACAAATAATTTGACACACTGTAAATGATTGTAATCTGAAAGGAAATTAATTTTTTTTTTACATTTTTTGTTATAACATTCTGACGGGACATGGCGTATACACATAGAAATGATATATTTTGAGTCTGCTGGAAAAAATACACATCATTTGTCTATTGTTCTGTAATAAAACATGGCTTCAAATCGCGTTTAAACATGATGAGCACAAAACAGTCAAAATGAGCTCAGCAACGGGTGTGCAATGGCTCAGCAGTAAAGGGCTGCGCTCCTCTCTGATGTCTACTCGAGGCTGCAGTTCTGCTGTGGAGAGGTGCGGCGGCGATTAATAATAGAAGAAAAAAATCAGTCCGGAGGCCATGAGTATGAGCAGAGATGAGCAGCTAACACATTTTAAGTGGGGACTGAGTTGCTGCACTATGGGACTCTGGGTTGTGCTTGCCCCTAGGCCAAAGGTTGCCAGTCAGTCCCTGGTAATGGCACATTGGAAGGTGAGAAGAAGAGGGCAGAGGCACACACAGCTCTTCCGTTCCAGGCACATGAAGGCCTTAATCCTGCATTGGCCGCACCACCCACTGCTGTGCACTGGGGCACCACGAGCTGGAGGGTAAGGTAACTGGGGCCATGGCAACAATTCATCCACTAGTCCTTCTCAAATATGATAAAGGTAGTACTACAGGCAATATTTTAGGTTATATAGATAAGTGATGGCAAAGAGTCTATTTCTCTACATACAAAGTATATAAAAAGTCAGAACACTCCACTATAATATAGCCTTAAAGATTTTTAAAACATCTAAATTGGGAATAAATGATGCAGATTTGGATGCAAGATATCATCATATATTGCACAAGCCTGCCACTATCTTCTGCACCCTGGCAGGTCCTACACTTTGCCAACAAATAACGACTGTTATTTTGCAGTATTCACACATACTTTGGACATGCATTATATAAGACAGAGGTATGGCCCTTGATATAAATAGACAAATCAGTCTGCCATATCTACTTACTAGGCTGATTAGCTCAGTTAACTTTGCTTATAGCAAGTGCCCCGCATTTATTTATGGCAATACAGCCACTTTAAATCCCACAGGAAAAACTATTTCAATTAAGGTTCTTCTCTGGGGCAGAATTTGAAAATCAGGACAATCCAACGGAATGTAGGGTAGTTGTTTATTTGCTCCAGTTAATTAATTGTAAGATGGCTATTGGTTCATTTAGAAATATGATGTAGGTCTATCTACATGTTGTTTCTGCTCAGAATTATTTCAGATATTACCGTGAAAATATACATTCCCACAGAGAATTGAATTTAATAGCCACATTTATTGTTGCTTTTCCAGTGCGCTGTCTTAGTAGTTTCACCATATGAAGAAATGTTTAATCACTCTTATTAAGCACATGTGGCAATAAAGCGTGATAAAAAAAATTAAAGCTTTGCCTGCAATTGCAATTTGATCTAGGATTTATTTTATTATTTAAGCAAACTAGGCCTTTGTACAAATTATTATTATTATTATTACCATGTATTTATATAGTGCCACATATTCCGCAGCGCTTTACAAGATCAGTGTACAAGGGGTTGGTACATTGGAATACCACACATGGATGATGACCTGATTCAGGGGGTACCTGTTCTGGAATTTGAAAAAAACAGCACACAAAACACCATTTGAAGTTGTAAAAAATAAAAAGTTGTATTGGTTTAATGAACTTGCAGCAGAACGTATATCAAAAAACTCTGCAACAGGCGACGAGAACACTTTAGCACTAGTGCTTTCTATACAAAGTGTAGGAAGTGTCTAATTTATGGCAACTTGTTGTAACAGCCAACCCTCAGTGGGGGTTTGTGACTCGGTTGGAATAGCAGGGGAGCCATTAGTATTAGTGAGCGGGACTCGTGTGTTAATGCTAATGGCTCAAGTGGAATAGAACACTCAGATTTTAGTAGATAAAACCATTAGCACATCCTTATTATCTTTGATAAGAACTACGTTCACATATACCTAGGTCAGATTCTCTTTCCTCGTTAACCACTTGGCTGCTAAGGACGCGCTCAGCGCATCCTGCCAAGTGCACCTCCTGTGATACGGACCCGCTGAGCGCCTCCTAGCACAGGAGGCAGCAATCGGCCAGGATTCCGGCCGTGCTGGCCCCCCCGGTGCGGGCTGACATCTTGGATGTCAGCCCAGCACTCTGGGACCCCGGCGGGGCCATTAGATGTCATTGCGGCGGCGCGATGACATCTGATTCAGGCGCCCCCCCCTGCGAGTGCGGAGGAAGCGCCTGAAAGGGAGTGGGGGGAGGTCCTCCGGACCTCTCTCCCTCCCGATCGCTGTGGGGCCAGAAGGTTAAGGCAGGCACCGTTTGGAAGGGCACAGCCTGCCCTTCCAAATGGTGGCTGATATTAACCCCTGGGGAGCCGGATCATGATTTGGTGCTGAAAAGCACCGGATCATGATCCTCTCCCGGAGCTGGCCGACATCTTGGATGTCGGCCAAGACTCCGGGAACTCTCCCTGCATAGCACGATGACGCCAGTCCTGGAGTTAACCCCTAGCTGCCAGCAATGGTGGAGGGGGTTCCAATGAACCCCCTATCTCCCGATCGGTGGCAGCTAGGGGTTAATGTTTGATATTGTTGGATCGGCCAGAGCATGGCCTTTCCAACGATACCAAACATGTAAAAAAAAAAAATAAAAAAAATATTTAAAAAAAGATTATAAAAAAATAAACAAGTTTTTTTTTTTTTTTGTTAATGCAGCAATATTGTTCCCATTTCAATTATAATGTGAACAATGATGCTGCACTAACGATTTTTGTTTGAGGTGCGTTTGTTAAAAATTGCGTAATTTTCCCCCTAAAAAAAATGTAACGAGTCCCCATTTCTAATTTTTTTAACAAGCACACCCCATAGAAAATATAGCCGCAATTGCTCGCATGTTAAAATGTGAAAAAAAAACTTTACACGTTGTAAATTATTGAAAATTCTAATTTTATTGCATTTTTTGTTATAATATACAGACAGGACATGATGTATACATATAATAATGATATATTATGAATCTGCCGAGTCTGCCGGAAAGAACGATATATAATATGTCTGGGTCATATACTAAAATAAGCCTTCAAAACACGTTTAAACATGATGAGCGAAACCGGTAAAAATTAGCTCAGCACAGAGGCGTGAAAAGAAGCAAAAATTGTCTTAAACAGGATTTTAGAGAATTACGTTTGTAGACTTCAAGGGTCCACTATGACGATTGGCAAGACAACCTGCTGTAGGCTGCTACCTCAAGCCTTGATACAATTCTAAGCTTGCTACAACCACTCGATTCTTAAAAAATGGAAAAAGATACTGTGCGCTTATCGAACCTATAAACAAGTCGTCTAAACAACCACAAAGAAACAATTTCATATTTTTACAAAGCTTTATCTAATTAATGTACCCACATAGATGTAGCCATGTTATTGAGCTGCTAATTCTTGCCTTTGCATCGTATAAATCAGTTTTGGCACCATTGATGAAAAATTACAAACCATCCCATACCTACCATGCAGAAGCGCAGCCAGAAAAACTTCCTACAGTGACATGGCTGACGTTGTCCTTGATCACAATATGCAGGTCACATGGTACCAATTGTTAATACAATTTTCAAGTTCAATCTGTTTCTCCGAATGAATTTCTGATTTGCCAATGAGTGGAAATAGCATGAGGAAATATTATTGGATGTTAGCCCAGGTGCTAACACACATACACACACAAATTAAGTACTAGAGCCTTTAAAAAAAAAATATTACTAGATAATGGATGGTAAATTGAGTATAGAATACTGAAAAAAATACTATTAATGCAATATCTATGGCATCCTAGATTGTCAAGGTGATTCATTAGCAGGTGCTTCATGTCTCTTTATGTTTTATAGAGAGCTGCAAGATTGTCAATATAAATATCCATACAATGCTTACTGCCAAAAAAGTGACTGAATATTATAAATCTAAGAATATTGTTAGTTAGTCCATATTTTATTAAATGTTCTCATTCTATTTTATTGTACTTTAGTTTTTTTACACTAATCTATCAGGTAGATTTGATTAGGCAACTTTAGATAAAATGTAACTGTTAATTAGCTGTTTATTAACGTTACTTTGTCACTAGTTTGCAAAATACATATTTAGTGTTTATTAAGCTCATATAACACTTTACATTTTATATAATTCTAAAAACAGACAATCAATTCACTTGAAAACAATTATGTTCCTAGTTTAAATCTAGTATTTTACTGTTTAAACGTACCAATACACCGAAATAAAGAAAACCAGTGCATATTCATAATTACAGTTTGTTACACTTAATTAAAATAAGCATTTGTTTCAATATGTTTTATCCAACCATTCAAGTGTAAAATCAGTATATGATGATTTTGTTTGAGAGTTTTATAATTCAGTATCTGGTTTGACTATAATGTCACGTGCATCGTGTTATATATGCAATTTTAGACTTTTCAATCAAATATGAGCTATATTTTTTTATCAACATATGGACGAACATGAGTTCTGATAGAGTAAGGTGCCGACATTTGAATTTTAAATTTGAAAACAAAAATTTGATTACAATAAATGTTTTTTCAACCACTTTGCAAATCTAGTCATTAAAAAGTACTGAAATAAACAAGTAATTTAAGAATAGTCGTTGGATCTTGTAATAGACATATACTGACTACCAAGTTCTAGTAGTATATACATGATTTCTAGTAAAACTAAAACTCCAGCTACTGCATGTATATTAATGTTCTGTGTGATTTTTGTATGTGTTTAACTGTTAAATATAAAATTCAATAATAAAACCCATTTTCCAAAAGTTACTTGAAACCAGCAAGGTAGAATATGTTTTCCTAATCTGTTTCCTTTGACCTAAATGTGGTATGTGAATTAATTGTGTACTACAACAGTTGTACATAAAATCTTAACGAGTCAGGGTTATTCAAAGAGATCCGAATTGCTGGAGAAAGGTAACCGAACGCTGAAAATCAGAGTTCGGTTACCTTTCTTGGCCATTCGGCTATCCAGAGAGCAGGCAATTCGCCAAATCCTGGTGAGTTGCCGGCACATACGGTGCCTGTTCGGTGCCTGTTCGAGGGCAGTGAAATCCCCATGAAAAAGCACTGCTTTGGCTATTCAGAGAGCACAAACCAGCAGTGAAAGGTTCCCGAAATGCCCTGCCATTCGGTGGTTTAATTCAGCAGGTTTATTCAGGCGAATCCCATAGGCTTCAATGTTAAAAATATTCCGGTTTTAATTCAATATCTAATAAAATTCTGCAGTAAAGAGTCTCTTTACTTTTAGGTTTTTTTTAGGATATTCTAAGCATTTTTCTTTATTTATTTATTTTTTTAATTTTTTTTTTTAAGTTTACTTATTTTTTCTGTAACAGCCCTCTTTATTACCATTCATTGGACCTCATATGTAAATTTCAGACATTTTCGCTCAGTAGTTTCTTTGCAAACAGCGTTTCACTTATCAAACATTCAAGCAAACTGTTTTGCTAATTTATTCACTGCCTTCGTCTGCGGCGTCGGCTTTTTCCGGAGGCTGCGCTGTGTGTGATCGACGCCTGCTCGGGTTTTTCCATTGTTTTCAGCAGGTTAATCCAGATGTTTTTGCTGGTTTTCGGCGTGCATTTGCCGGGTTTTGAGGTTAGTTTTCGTAGGGTTTGCGGCAGCTTTTCCCTGCAATTCAGGGACCCTGTGGTGTTTGCTGAATACACCGCAGGGTCACCAAAATGGGATCAGCAAAACTAACCGAATTGAAGAGAAAGAAAAGTCACCAAACGTGCAGTGACTTTTCGATTCTCTTTGAATTACCCTGAGTGTTTACAGCTGTTAAGTTTATCTAGTTATATAAAAAAGCAGTTTGAAATGTCGATATTTTTAATTGTAGCCAGTGCAAACTTAATACATCAAAGAAAAAAATAGGAAGGTAACACTCTTCCAGATAAGGGATTAAACCCAAATATCACAAGTAACTGAACCCGCCCCCCTCAAAAACAGAAAAAAAATATTCTAAGGCAGTCCTTTAAAGAGTGTAAAAGCGCACCAATATCTTGAAGTGTTATAGTAAAAATCCTGACGCAAATGAAATGTATGAATAAATCCTCTGAAAAAGTTGAGTAGCATCTTTCATGGATAATTGTCACCGACCCCTATACTTATTAGGAGTTGGAACACCAAACTAAGATGTGCTAAAGTGGTAACTAACTAGGGGCTTAATTTAATTTGCATGCTAGCTGAAATCGGGACCTGTTTAGGCCATATTTAGGCAATTTTCTGTTCGGGTGATTCAAATGCGGGTTTACCGACATTTCGATTCCCAGGAAAAATGTGGCTGAAATATTACGGCTATGCTTTCCCCCCCCCCCCTTTTCACTGCCAAGCGTTTTTTGTTGAAAAAATAGTTTCATAACATTTATTTCAAACATATCCCATGTGAAGTTAACAATTTTAATATAGGGTAAAATAGAAAATGTTGTGCAGACGTTGTTGTTTTAAAATAGTTTATGAAAAATAATGTTGATTTGTTCACTTATGATTTTTATTTTATAAAGTAATGTAGATTTGTTCACTTATGATTTGTATTCATTTATCCTTTACAGAAATATGGTTGGAATCAAAGGTTCTAAACTCCAGATGGTGACCCCTATCTCAAACAATGTCATACGGAGTCTCTGCATTAATCAACATACTGACAGATATGGCCTTTGTGTCAAATGCAGTAAATATGATAAAGATAGATAATAAAATGGTCAGATCTCCTGCTTATATGAATTTGTAGTGATCATGATGCAGGGACGGACTGGGCCGCCACAATGTGCCTCCGTGAGTTAGTAGACTGTTTGTTTTTGTATTGAGATGCGGGCAGCGGCTGCGCATAAGCGTTAGCACCAGCTCCACCCCCCCCCACGTGATGCCTCCACAGCCTCATCCATGCTAGTGTGCCGTACACTAGCTGAAGAGGAGGGCGCAGTTGACGGTCAGTGACGTCAGGGGAACCTCAGCCTGCGGAAGCCAGCCTGCGTGCTGCGCAGCATCAGAACTTCGTGGAGGAGGGAGCACCGCGGAAACCAGGCCAGCCAAGCCCAGCCGTTGCCCAGGAGTGACCAGGCTGACAGAGATGGAGGGATTCCTGGCCCAGAGCATAAATTTGGAAGACAGTTGATGGGGAGTGATCTGCTGGCTGCTGCTGACCCACAGCTGGGCCTGGGGAGACAATATATTGTGGAGCCTGCCTGCTGTGTGGGACAATAAATTTGAGGGGCATGCTGTGGGGACAATAAATTGAGGGACCTGTCTGCTGTGGGGACAATAAATTGAGGGACTTGCTGTGTGGGACAATAAATTGAGGGACCTGCCTGCTGTGAGGAAAAATAAATTGAGGGGCCTGCCTGCTGTGGGGGACAATAAATTGAGGGATCTGCTTGCTGTGTGGGACAATAAATTGAGGGGCCTGTTTGCTATGGGGACAATAAATTGAGGGTCATGCTGTGTGGGACAATAAATTGAGGGATCTGCCTGCTGTGTGGGACAATAAATTGAGGGATCTGCCTGCTGTGTGGGACAATAAATTGGAGGGACCTGCCTGCTTAAAAGGCACAATAAATTGAGGGAACTATTTGCTGTGGGGGACAATAAATTGAAGGGCCTGCTGTGGGGTTGTAAAAAAAGAATGGATCGGCCCAATGTTATTTATTACTAAAATTTGCTTCCCGTGGTTTTTTTTAAATTTAAACAAAGGCCCAAGTTGCTGCGCTACGGGCCTCTGGGTTGTACTTTCCCCCTGGGCCAAAAGTTGCCAGTCAGCCCCTGTCATAATGAGATGATTAGCAATGCAGCTTCTACAAAATACCAGTATCTGTATGTGGCATAATGCCTGTGTATGGAAATTACAGTAACATCTTGTATCTGTACTGTACAAGGATTTTCAGTCATTATAACCACCTGAATCTTACCCCTGTAACGAAGTGGGTGACCCCAGAACACTCCCTGTATACTGCCATCTTCCTCGTTATCGTAATAGAGCAGCATAGTTTTTGAACTTTGTGTTACAGTGTCAGGTGCTGGTTCTGGGGTGGTAGGATTGAGCCCAGTGTGCAATGAAACTTGCTGAGAAACGTGGATGTAAGAATGAAGACAGGGTTTATTAGGAAATCATAAAACATAAAAAGGAAACATGAATATAGAAGGGATCACACTAAACAAACACTAATAACTTTAACGGAAGGCAAGATAGGACAGAACTAAACTATACTAAACTAAACTACAACAAAAGAGAAATATACGGAGGCAGGGTGTTTCTAGAGGCAGAGGTTCCTGGGTCTGTAAAGGATCTTGGTAATACAGAGCAACGGGCTTTGGGATTTTTACAGGATACCGGGCAGTGGATTCTTCGGGATACAGGGCAGGCAGGTTCTGAGATATTCTGTGGCATACGAGGTAGCGGATTCTGTGGATGCAGGGCAGTGACAACGGAAGATCCTGCGACGTGTAGGGCAGCGACGCCTGGAGAGTCTGCGACGTGCAGGGCAGCGACGCCTGGAGAGTCTGCGACGTGCAGGGCAGCGACGCCTGGAGAGTCTGCGACGTGCAGGGCAGCGACGCCTGGAGAGTCTGCGACGTGCAAGGCAGCGACGCCTGGAGAGTCTGCGACGTGCAGGGCAGCGACGCCTGGAGAGTCTGCGACGTGCAGGGCAGCGACGCCTGGAGAGTCTGCGACGTGCAGGGCAGCGACGCCTGGAGAGTCTGCGACGTGCAGGGCAGCGACGCTTGGAGAGTCTGCGACGTGCAGGGCAGGGATGCTTGGAGAGTCTGCAACGTGCAGGGCAGCGATGCTTGGAGAGTCTGCGACGTGCAGGGCAGCGACGCTTGGAGAATCTGCGACGTGCAGGGCAGCGACGCCTGGAGGGTCTGCGATGTGCAGGGCAACGATACCTGGAAGGTCTGCGACGTGAAGGGCAGTGACACCTGGAGAGTCTGTAGGATGCAGGGCAGGCAGGTTCTGAGGATTCGGCAGCGGGCTAAGGATTCTGCGAGATGCAGGGCAGCGGGTTCCAAGGATACTGTGGGGTTCAGGTACAGAGGAAGGAAAATACTGGAGGAGACAAAACAGATAAGATTCTAGGCAGGTGCAGGAACAGGAACAGGAACAGGAACAGGAACAGGAGGTAGCTCCCTGTCAGCTTGGCATTCACCAAGACAATGCAGAAGCAAAGTTACTTGGGTGCGGTTTGGCTTTATGCAGGGAGCATCAGATGAATTAGGCAACACCTGAGTGTTGCAGAGGAGAGTCCTGAGAGTCTTAGTACTATGAGGTGGCGCTAGATTTAGGCTTTTTACGGCGCTGGCGTCTCGGGGCATTACATACAGTGAGGTTTGGGGCTGCTATTTTCTCCTTCTTTTACAGTATTATAGAGGGACAGGAGTGACGTCTCATAGTGAATTTCTTTCCTCCACCGGGGACACACTCATCCTGTCTTAACCACTTCAATGCGGTGGACGCGCTCAGCGCGTCCACCCGCATTGGTACTTGGCTGCGGAGGACGCGCTGAGCGCATCCTCCCTTTGCAGCCGCGATCAACCGGTATTCTGGCTGATCGCGCAGCCCCCCGGTGCGGGCTGACATCATCGATGTCAGCCCAGCCTCCGGGACCCCGGCGGGCACGATAGGCGTCATCGCGCATGCGCGATGACGTCTATTTCAGGCACCCCCCGCCATTGCAGGGAAGGTGCCTGAAGGGGAGGGGGGAGGTCCTTCGGACCTCTCCCCCTCCCCTTCCCCGCGGGCCAGCGATTAAAGACAGGCACCGCCTGGAAGGGCACAGCCTGCCCTTCCAAGCGGCGGCTGTCTTTAGCCCCTAGGGGGCTGGATCGCGATATGGCGCCAACATGCGCCGTATCGCGGTCCTCTCCCGGAGCTGGCCGACATCTTGGATGTCGTCCAAGCTTCCGGGATATCCCCCTAATGACTGGCATCATCGCGCAGAGCGCGATGGCGCCAGTTTTGAAATTAACCCCTTGCTGCCACCTATAGTGGAGATAGGGGTTCCAATGAACCCCCTATCTCCCGATCCGTGACAGCTAGAGGTTAATGTTTGCTATCATTGGAACGGCCAGAGCGTGGCCTTTCCAATGATACCAAACATGACCATGTAAAATGTAAAAAAAAAATGAAATTAACCCTTTCGCTGCTGAGGCGTTTCACGCCTCTGTGCTGAGGTCATATTTACCTGTTTCGCTCATCATGTTTAAACGTGTTTTGAAGGCTTATTTTAGTATATGACCCAGACATATTATATATCGTTCTTTCCGTCAGACTCGGTAGATTCATAATATGTCATTATTATATATATACGTCATGACCTGTCTGTATATTATAACAAAAAATGAAATAAAATATGATTTTTCAATAATTTGCAATGTGTAAAGTGTTTTTTTTTCACATTTTAAGATGCAAGCAATTGCGGTTATATTTTGTCTGGGGTGCGCTTGTTAAAAAAATTAGAGATGGGGTCTCGTTACATTTTTTTTTGGGGAAAATTACACGATTTTTAACAAACGCACCGCATACAAAAATCGTTAGTGCAGCATCATTGTTCACATTATAATTGAAATGGGAACAATATTGCTGCATTAACGAACCAAAAAAAAGAAAAAAGAATGTTCATTTTTTTTATATAATTTTTTTTTAAATATATATATATATATTTTTATTTTTTTAAAAAAAAAAACTTTTTTCACAGTAGTGTTTGGTATCGTTGGAACAGCCATGCTCTGGCCGATCCAACCATACCAAACGTTAACCCCTAGCTGCCACGGATCGGGAGATAGGGAGTTCATTGGAACTCCCTATCTCCACCGTTGGTGGCAGTTAGGGGTTAACTCTAGGACTGGCGTCATCGTGCTACGCACCATGACGCCAGTCCTCAGGGGGAGTTCCCGGAGGCTTGGCCGACATCCAAGATGTCGGCCAGCTCCGGGAAAGGATCACGAACCGGCGCTTTTCAGCGCCGATTCGCGATCCAGCTCCCCAGGGGTTAATGCCAGGCACCATTTGGAAGGGCAGGCTGTGCCCTTCCAAATGGTGCCTGGGTTAACCCCCGGGGAAAGGATCACGAACCGGCGCTTTTCAGCGCCGATTCGCGATCCAGCTCCCCAGGGGTTAATGCCAGGCACCATTTGGAAGGGCAGGCTGTGCCCTTCCAAATGGTGCCTGGGTTAACCCCCGCAACGCCGCCGATCGGGAGGGAGAGAGGTCCAAAGGACCTCCCCCCCTCCCTTTCAGGCGCCTCCTCCGCACATGCAGGGGGGCGCCTGAATTAGGTGTCATCGCGCTGCCGCGATGACACCTAATTTCAGCGGCTGCGGTTCCGGATGCTGGGCTGACATCGAGGATGTCAGCCCGCACCGGGGGGGCCAGTGATCGGCCGGAACCCGGCGAACGCTGACCCCAAAGGGAGGACGCGCTCAGCGCGTCCTCCGCATACCAGCAGACATGCGGAGGACGCGCTGAGCGCGTCCTCCGCATCGAAGTGGTTAAAAAAATGTAAAAATGTTTTTTTTTAAAAAAAATTTTGTTTTTTTTTTTAGATTTATTAGTGCAACAATATTGTTCCCATTTCAATTATAATGTGAACAATGATGCTGCACTAACGATTTTTTCTATGGGGGGCGTTTGCTAAAAAACACGTAATTTTCCCCAAAAAAAGTAACGATTCCTCATTTCTAATTTTTTTAACAAGTGCACCCTATAGAAAATATAACCGCAAACGATCGCATTTTAAAATGTGAAAAAAACACTTTACACATTGTAAATTATTGAAAATTCAAATTTTATTGCATTTTTTGTTATAATATACAGACATGACATAACGTATACATATAATAATGACATATTATGAATCTGCACAGTCTGCCGGAAAGAACGATATATAATATGTCTGGGTCATATATTAAAATAAGGCTTCAAAACGCGGTTAAACATGATGAGCGAAACCGGTAAAAATGAGCTCAGCACAGAGGTGGGAAAAGGCTCAGCAGCGAAAGGGTTAAAGAGATTTGCAAATGAGGATTGATATACTAATGATTGTGTTTCAATATATTATAATGCAAAATCAAGTTAACTCGATGTTGGTAGTGAATGGGTTAATGGAAATATCAGCTTAAGTGATTCAAATCAAGTTTATCACTATGGTGATTTTTAAAAAAAATTATAAAATGCCGGTGTTCATCGATTTCCAGGCAGAAAACTAAAGGGAATAAGACGGAAATCGTTTTTTAAACATTGGAATACTCTAAAAGACATGTTTAAAGGCACAAATCTGTGTGATGTTGGCCACAAATAACCTTTTTCCATCATTTTACTGAACAGATTTTATTCAGACCAGCTTCATCCTTCGGATATCGGCTCATGACAAATTTTTTCAACTGAATCAGCCGATATTTTGAAAAATAATATAAGCCACAAGCAGGGGATATTTTGTTTTGAAAAGTCAGCTGACAGAATTAAATCGAGTGCTACGAAAGAAACCTCACTGTGCCCCTCCACATGTACAGTTGCCCGCCATCCACTTCAGACATATACGCTATCCAACATTATCAGGGTTATTCAAAGAGATCCGAATGACTGGAGAAATTCAGCATACGGTTACCTTTCTTGGCCATTCGGCTATTCAGAGAGCAGGCAATTCGCCAAATCCTGGTGAATTGCCTGCACATTCGGTGCCTGTTCGGTGGCTGTTCGAGGGCAGTGAAATCCACATAAAAAAGCACTGCTTCGGCTATTCAGAGAGAGAACAAACCAGCAGTGAAAGGTTCCCGAAATGCCCTGCCATTCGGTGGCTTAATTCGGCAAATTTATTCAGGAGAATCCCATAGGCTTCAATGTTAAAAATATTCCCGTTTTAATTAAATATCTAATAAACCGTTCATTATAAAATTCTGCAGTAAAAAGTCACTTTATATATAGATTTTTTAGGATATTTTAAGCATTTTTCGGTATTTTTTTTTTAAAAAAAGTCCTGTGTTTTTTTGGTTTTTTTTTTAACTTTACTTATTTTTTCTCTAACAGCCCTTTTTATTATCATTCATTGGACCTCATATGCAAATTTCAGACATTTTCGCTCAGTAGTTTCTTTGCAAACAGTGTTTCACTTTTCAATCATTCATGCAAACTGTTTTCCTAATTTATTCACTGCCTTCTTCTGCGGTCTTAGCTTTTTCCGGCGGCTGCGCTGCATGTGATCGGCTCCTGCTCGGGTTTTTCCGGCGTCTTCGACGGGTTAATCCAGATGTTTTATGGGTTTTCGGCATGCATTCGCCAGGTTTTCGGCGGGTTTTCGGCAGCTTTTCGGCAGCTTTTCCCTGCACTACGACGGCCCTGTGGTGCTTGCTGAATACACTGCAGGGTCGCCGAAATGGGAAAGCCAATTTGCACCGAATTGAAGAGAATGAAAAGTCACCGAATGTGCGGTGACTTTTCGATTCTCTTTGAATAACCCTGTATAATTATTTGGAATATATTTATCTGGGGGTTTTTTTGGTTCCGAAAGTGAAGATACGTGAGTAAAAATGACTACTACCTTCTAATGGATTTATAACAGCAAAACAAATACACTAAAAATACATTTCACTTGGGGAAGCAAAGTGCGAGGCAGTGCTTCATTTCATACTAAAACATTTGTTGATAAAGTATGGTAATGCGGTTTATTTATTTCAGTAAACGAAATAATTCATTAACTTCTCGCTGAGATTTTTCTGTTATTTTGTTGACTACAATAGCGCGGCTTTTTTTAAAAAAAAAGGTTGTGATCATTGTAGAGCCACTCATTATCAGCAAGATGAGAAAGCAAGTAAAATCAACTCCAGCTATTCTCCAGGGACGGTATAGTGCAGTTTAACTGAACGATCAGTGAACTGGTTTTCATTATGGTGTTGATAGTTCTGTTTGCCATAGTTCATTATAAAAGAAGGAAATGCGTCCTAGCACAATTCACCATTCTATGCTAGAAATCTTCTGCATGTGCCTTTTTATTTGCTGCAGTCAGGTTAATGAGCCTACCAGCCCACTTGATGTTGAGCACTTTATAACAATGCAGACCCTCATTAAATGCTGCCTGGCATCTCTTTCTTGTTGCAAAGGAACATTCAGATTGTTGAATGCCTTTGTGCTCCTCATTCCTGCTTGGCTATGGAGTCCAGCAGTGGCATGATTCCCACACGCTTCTGGCAACCATCCAGTCATACGCCTGCCCTCTTCAAATGGTATGGGCATTTGCCAATCTAAGCTGTGCTAGTAGACAAACAAGGATGGCGCACGACTATTTTGGAGGATTTCCAAACCTGCAGCTGAACAATTTGGCATGTTCTGAATGTAACTGCTTTTTAGTAATCTATTCACTTTTTAAAAGTTTTGCAATTACGTAAACAAGTGCATCTCTCTTTGGCACTTTTTGCTTCTCCTCCATCTCAGCCCTTATGTGCTTTAGAATGTGAGAATTTCTTCAAGTTCCCTCACTTTTTCCAGGGAAAATGGGCAATAATGTCTACCATTATTTTAAGTATGTATATAAAAAATCCATTGGAATAAATATGACTTATACTAAAAAAATAATAATAATAATTATCCTCCAGCAGGAATGAGCAACCTTGTTCCTCCAGATGTTTTGAAACTACATTTCCCTTGAGGCTCAGCCCATCTAATGAGTGGCTGAGCATCATGGGAGAATTAGTTCCAAAACATCTGGAGGACTAATGTTGCTGACCCCGTCCTTGAGTGTCTTTCAGGATTATTTTTTTTTGAGAAAGTATTTTACCAGGAAGGATACATTGAGATTTCTCTGGTTTTCAAGTATGTCCTGGGTGGCGAGTATGTACCGTTAGGTGTCTTGCCCAAGAACAGTTACTGGAGAGTGTTCTTACCGGGATTCGAACCTGTGTCTCCACAGTCATAGAGCAGTGATGTTACTGATTTCACGAAATTCTAATCCTTCTCCAGTGACCAGATAGGCCCGTGTCAGACGAGCGCACTGATCACGTCCATGTTGCCGCACATTTGTACGTCCGTTATAGCATATAATTATGAACAATGGAGCCCCACACACGAAGTACGTCCGCACCGAACTGCGGACGCATAATGGACGTGGAAAACGGACGCAGGTTAGGCAAGAACGTAAATCTGCTAGAACGGACGCACAGAGTGCGCTGCGTCCACAACGTCCGCATAGCTTTGTGTGTGAGTGATGGAACGAGGTCAGACGGACTGCATTTTTGACGTCCAGCATTTTTGATGGACAAAATGGTATTTCATTTTAACCCCTTAGGGACCGCTGACGTACTATGTATGTCCTGCCCACGGGTCTCCCTTAGGCCCGCGGATGTACATAGTACGTCAGCTGCTCCTAACCTCCCTCTCGCCCGATACTCACCTTCCTTGCCGGCTCCCACTATGTCTATGGGAAGCTTGAAGCTTGCCTCGCTGTTTTCTGGGGGCCGGCCGGTCCGATGACGTCATCACGCTGCATGATGATGTCATCGGCCAGTGGGCATAATTCAGGAAGGGGAGGGCAGGCTCAGATGGAGCCCTCTATCTCCCCAACCGTTTATGGAGAGTTTCCCCTTTTCAGCGGTTTACTGCATTAACCTTTTCGCTGCCGGATCGCGATTTGGTGCAAATTTGCACCGAACCGCGATTCAAACATGGAGGGGGCTGACATCTTGGATGTCAGCCAAGCCTCCAGATCACCCCCCACCCACTGACATTCTCACCATGTGTGTGTGTATGTCAGTGGGCCAGTTAACCCCCTAGCTGCCATGTGGAGATAGAGGGTGGAGACATGTGCAGCAAGAGGGTCATATTTGAGATCATTGGAAAGGCCTGATCACGTCCTTTCCAATGATACCAAACATGACCAGGTTTGGTGTAAAAATCAAATGTTAAATAAATAAATAAATAAAATAAATAAATAAAAACAATTTTTTTTTACAATTTTTATTTTGTAATATGTCAACATACAGTCAGGCATAAGGTGATGGCCTTGCAGGGCCGCACATAGTCATCTGTAATAACACAGCGTAATTGAAAGAAAAGAAAAATAAATAAAAGTAAACGATAAAGTTAATGATGTCTTCAGAAAAGATCGCATAAAATAGCAAAACCAACTGCGTGAAATTCCTTGAATAAAGACAAGAACATATAATGTGGAGCAAAAAAGAGTGAGGGGGGGACGCAAAAACTCTGCAAGAGTCCCAGTCATCAATAAAGTCCATATAGGTACTGTATAAAAACTTAGGGACAGGTTTCGGGGAAAATCCAAAAATCTCAGCTGTCGAGGGTCAAAAGGGGGGTCAGAGAAAAGACACTAAGGGAATGAAATTAAGAGAGAAAAAAAAAGGGAAGAGGGGGCAGCGAATATCCAAATGGGCCTGGTACCAGAGAAGGGGAGAATAAGGACGAAAATATAGTCCTCATCAGCCTGTGACCAACCACAGGATCGGGTGGGTACCTCCGCCAAAAACAAACACCATGCTCAGGACTCGATGGGGTAACCAGCTCCAGGAAGCACCAGTCGCAGCAGAGGGATCTCCACGAGGCCGAGAGCCCAGTCGCGCCACTCCGGTGGGCAGCTCACCTCCCATCAGAGGAACCCCCTCCACGTACATCTCAATAGGACCAACACCGGCCTTCTCCTCAGCGAAATCGGCCTCATACCTCACGGTGATCAGCGTTTCCTTGCTGTCCGGGGGACACTCCGTGGCCAGGAACAGGGGAATCAGCTGGCGTTCGTCATCCAGGCCTCCTAGGTTATCACAGCCAACCGCTACCTCCATCTGACTCTCAGCACTGCTGGTGAGTAAGGCCTCAGACTCGACGTCGTGGGAAGTGTCCATTCCCCTACAGCACCGTAGCAGGGCCATCATCTGGCGCCACGTTTCCCGAGTTAGTGGGCCCGAATCCCCCTCCCCCAGCAACTCCAAACAGGCCTCAAGGCCTGCTAGCGCAGCCATTTTCTCGCTGTGGGGGGGCTACGAACCGTCTCTGCATCTCTCCTCCAACACCCGGCTCCAGCAAACCGACCACTGCAGCAGCCGTGGGATGGGGGCCCTCCATCTTCCCAGCAGGCAGCAGGCGTCCACTCGATAAGGGTCTGCACTCGGAGTAGGAGAATATCTTCAGCAAGGCCGGGAAACAGGCCCCAAGATGGCCGCTGTCAAAGCACCTCAGCCGAGGGCCTGAAGGCCAGACTCATGTCTCAGCTCCGGAGGGGGGCTACACAGGCTCCGGAGGGCTCACCCCTGGTGACCAGCAGTTTAGGGACCTCAATAATCAGTATAGAGCAGAGAGGGTCATCCGGAAAACTTCCCTCAAGGAGACCCCAGACGGAGCTCCAGCAATATGTGTCCTCTTCCCTTCACAGCCGGCCACGCCCCTTCAATTATTATTTTTTAAAAAAAAATTGTCTGGGGGAGTTTAGTTAAATAGTACCTAGCCTGTCATCTCAAAATAATTAGCATAAAACAGTCAGAATGAGCTCAGCGCACATAGGTCAACTGGCTCAGCAGTGAAGGGGTTAAAAAGCAAAAACATGTAAAAATTGGGTATTTCTATTCTCGGGACAAAATTTTGAAACTATTTAGCCAGGGTCTTTTTTGGGGATAAAATTATGAAAAAGTGTGTTTTTACCATTTTTTTCATCATATTTCATATTGTTTTTTATAGTAAATTATTCGATATGATAGAAATAATAGTATTTTTAGAAAGTCCATTTAATGGCGGGAAAAACGGTGTATAATATGTGTGGGTTGAATAAACGAGTAAGAGGAAAATTTGACCTAAGCACTAACAGCGCAGAAACATAAAAACAGCAGCGGTCACTAAAGGACAGATTTGTGTGAAACCGCCCGGTCACTAAGGGGTTAATTTATTTTCCGTCCGTAATTTATTACGTCCGTACTGCACGGACGCACAGTCCGTACAAAATGCGCTTGTCTGACACCAGCCTTACTGGTGCTGGAACTAGGAACTAGTACAATGCCAAGTCTTCCATTGCTTCCAAAGAGAGAATTAATCGTATGTATGATCTGATAGTGGCATATTATTGTGCACCATATATCCAGTAAGAAGAACAAAAAAATCATACAGGGTTATTCAAAGAGAATCGAAAAGTCACCGTACATTTGGTGACTTTTCGTTATCTTCAATTCGGTGCGATTCGGTGATCCCATTTCAGCGACCCTGTGGTGTATTCAGCAAACACCACAGGGCCGTCGTAGTGCAGGGAAAAGCCGCCGAAAACCCACCGAACACTCACCGCAAAACCCGATGAACGCACACGAAAAGCGCAAAAACTTCTAGATTATCCCCGCCGAACACGCGGGAGAAACCCGAGCAGCCGCCGATGACAGCGCAGAGCAGCCGCTGGAAAAAGCCGACACTGCAGACGAATGGAGTGAAAAAAAAAAAAACAGTACGCTTGAATGTTTGAAAAGTGAAACACTGTTTGCAAAGAAACTACAGAACAAAAATGTCTGAAATTTACATATAAGATCCAATGAATGATAACAAAAAGGGCTGTTACAGAAAAAAGAAAAAACTATTTAAAACAACGAACGGAAAAATTTTTTCGCAAAAAAATCCCGAAAAATGCCTAAAAGATACTAAAAAGAAATAAGAAAATAGAGAGACTTTTTACTGCAGAATATCATAATCAACGGTTTATTAGATATTGAATTAAAACAGGAATAGTTTTAACATTGAAGCCTATGGGATTCTCCTGAATAAACCTGTCGAATGAAACCACCGAACAGCAGGGCAATTCGGCAACTTTTCACTGCTGGTTTTTGTTCTCTGAATAGACAAAGCATTTCTTCTCTATGGGGATTTCACTGCCCTCTAACAGGCACCGTATGTGCAGACAATTCGCCAACATTTGGCGAACTGCCTGCTCTCTGGATAGCCGAATGGCCAGGAAAGGTAACCGTACGCTGAATTTCACTGTTCGGTTACCTTTCGGCCACAATTCAGAGCTCTTTGAATAACCCTGATAGTATCTGAAAAATTCCTATATTTGGGCACAGTACTATAAATATTGTTATCTTATATCTGTGTGTGCATCTTGCCACTGATTACTATTGATCGGAGATACAGTATTTTGAAAAACATGCAGCTGTACATTCCCATTCTAGAATGTCTGTTTTAACTATCCCTGAAAACATACAAACAAAAAAAAATCTGAATGATGCATTTTTGCACAATTGGCACCTGTCATGCCTGTTTGACAATAAACCTGCTGGGGCGATGATTTGCTAAATTGAAATACACTAAAGTACAATGTCATAGTTTCTTTTTTATGTAAATTAATGTTGTTTTACACAAATTTCACAAGACACATGGCTCAAAGGGAGATTTAATTAAGAGTTGTATTGCATTTTGAAAAAGAAACTCATTTCTCAAACGAAAGCTAAAATGCCCTTTGATTCTCACCTATAAGATCATAAAAGAGGTTACCATAGTAACAGGCCATACTATTGGAATATTAAAAAAAAAAGGAAAAATAAACCTGACAAAAAGAAACCAGTGCTTAAGATTTCATCATCTTATCTAACACATAACAATATTGGATGATGATGATTTTTTTTTTAGTAAAATAACACTTTGCTTAATAAAACACTTATCTGATTATGTTTTGCAGAACATGTTACATTATGTTTCATATTATGTTTTCTAAATTCCTTTCAGAGATAAAAAAGTTTCCATACAGTCCAGAAAACTTGAATTTTTCAAGATATCCATTCATTAAATGTCCTGTTTCATTTAAGCTGCATATGAATTCTTCATAGTTACATAGTTACATAGGCCGAAAAAAGACATGCGTCCATCGGGTTCAGCCTTTCACACATCACCTACTGCTGTTGATCCAAAAGAAGGCAAAAAAACCTCAGTCTGAAGCGCTCGCCAATACGTAACATACTGGGAAAAAAATCCTTCTTGATCCCAGAATGACGTCAGATTTCTCCTTGGATCTGTATAAAAACAGCAGTGAGGGTTAATGGAAAAAACAGCAAATAAACAGCAAATAAACGTAAATATGTAGCTTGCTAGTGAAGACTCCTAAGGGATGGCTCCTCTTCATCCATCAATAATACATAAATAAGAATATAAGGAGTCTCACTGTAAGTCAAATGAAAAAAACATAAGGCAGAACTGCATATATAAATGATAAGAAACCCCTGCTCATATAACATGCTCACAGGATATTAATGCAATAAGGGCACATCAAGCAATATACTCAGCCGCTGTAATCAGCCTGTAGACCTGTGGTCTAGCTGGAAACCGCTGGTGAATCAGCTTTCAGAATCACTGAACACCATATAGGATACAGAATACAACAAAAAGGCTGGACTAAATAAAAGTATTAACATCAAATTTAATAGGACATAAACGACGACGCGTTTCGTTACATAAAAGTAACTTTCTCAAGGCAAAAAGTCCATAAAACAATCCATCAAACCCTTTTACATATATACCCTCTTAAATGAAAAAATACAGCTGATTCAAATTGAATCTGATCCACCCCTTGTTCAATGATGTCAGAAAGGGGCGGATCAGATTCAATTATAACCCTAATATTATGTTTTTTCAGGAAGTCATCCAGTCATTTTTTAAAAGTCTGTACAGTTTCTGACCCAACCACCTCAACAGGCAGAGAATTCCACATAGAAGTGAAAATCATATATAAAGTGTTGCAATCTAATTAATCAAACAGAGTAAATATTGTAACAGAAGAAGAATGAATTTCTCCCAATATGTCTTAAAACACTAGGGGCTATATTTCATTTATCACGCAAAAACGGGGACGCTAAGGAGAAAAACCTGCAGGTTTCTTCTTATCATCCCCGTTTTAGCATGATATTACGGTGCAGGTGCCAATCCAGCAGCCTGCACCGTTACATGGCTGTACGCTTCAGGATGCTCGAGGCAGTGCTAAGCGACGCCGCAAGCAACCCCTCCACGGAATCCATAGGACTCCATTGAGGCTAACGCTGCCGGTCACATGACCTGCAGAATCTCGCCTTGCGAGATCCGGCAGGTCTGGCGAAGTGATTTGCAGAGGGAGACTGGAGGACTTTTTTCCCCCAGTCTCTCTCTGCTCCCGGCGGCAAGAAGAGGCGGATTGACCCATCGTTCTCGCCACGAGATGAGAGGTGAGTATGTGATTTTTTTCCGTTTTTTTCAGCTGATGCTGACGGATTCCGCAGAAGCGGAATCCGTTAGCACTAGGTCCTAGCTGTAGTTATCATTCGAGTTAACCGCAGCGGGACGTAATTAGCGTTAGGACTTTGTAATCCTAATGCTAATTAACACTTTGTGCTCCCCATGTTTTACATAGGGAGCACAAAGTACAGTAACCTCGCGCTGAAAAGTGCAAGATCGAAATTGCTAACGGGTTTTTTAACGCGTTAGCGTTCGGATTGTAATATCGTCCGCCTGCGCTAGGGCCACCAAAGCTAACATTAATGCTCACACAGCTAAGCGCTAATGAACAATGTAATATGGCCCTAGCTCTACAGCTATCTCCTGATAAGGGAAGTTATAGAAACATATTAACAATGAAGAATTGTGAAAGGACAAACTACAAACACACAATTCTCTTTTTATATGAAGTTTATTCATAGTTACATAGTTACATAGTTACATAGTTATATAGGCTGAAAAAAGACATGCGTCCATCGGGTTCAGCCTCTCCCACATAACCTACTGCTGTTGATCCAAAAGAAGGCAAAAAACCCAGTCTGAAATGCTCGCCAATATGCAACATACTGGGAAAAAATTCCTTCTTGACCCCAGAATGGCAGTCAGATTTCTCCTTGGATCAAGAAGCTTTTACCCACATATTAAATATTATAACCCTTAATATTCTGTGTCTGCAGGAAGTCATCCAGTCGCTTTTTAAAAGTCTGTACAGACTCTGACCCAACCACCTCAACAGGCAGAGAATTCCACAGCTTTATTGTTCTCACCGTAAAATAACCCTTCCTATGCTTTAAGCTAAATTTTCTTTCTTCCAGTCTAAATGGATGACCCCGTGTCCTGTGTATAGTCCTGTTAATGAATAGGTTATCAGACAATGGTTGATAATGGCCCCGTATATATTTATATAAGGTTATCAGATCCCCTCTAAGGCGCCTTTTCTCTAAACTAAACAGGTTTAAGCTTGTTAGTCTTTCCTCATAACTTAACCCTTCCATCCCCCTTATTAATTTAGTTGCCCGTCTCTGCACTTTTTCTAGCGATATAATATCTTTTTTTAAGACAGGTGCCCAAAATTGCACGGCATATTCAAGGTGCGGCCTGACCATTGATTTATACAGAGGCAAAATTATGTTTTCATCCCGTGAGTGAACTCCCCTTTTAATGCATGCCAGTACTTTGCTGGCCTTGGCGGCTGCTGTTTGACATTGCATATTGTTACTTAGTTTGAAGTCTATGATTATTCCCAAATCCTTCTCCTGCTTGGATTTCCCTAACTCCGTACCATTTAGGGTATAAATTGCTTGTGTGTTCTTCACTCCAAAGTGCATAACTTTGCATTTATCTAGATTAAATTCATCTGCCATTTAAGTGCCCAGTCCCCCAATCTATCTAAATCCCTCTGCAGCGAAGTAACATCCTGCTCACATTGTATTTCTTTTCCTAGCTTTGTGTCATCTGAAAACACTGATACATGACTTTCAATGCCTATCTCAAGGTCATTTATAAATAAATTGAATAGTATTGGTCCTATAACAGACCCCTGAGGGACACCACTTACCACTGGTGTCCATCTTGAAAATGTACCATTTATGACCACTCTCTGTACCCTATCTTTTAGCCAGTTTTCTATCCAAGAACAAGTATTTTCATCTAGACCATTTTTTCTTAATTTAAATAGTAACCTTTTGTGTGGAACTGTGTCGAAAGCTTTGGCAAAATCTAAGTAAATCACATCCACTGCGACCCCCTGATCTATACTTCTACTTACTTCCTCATAGAACGTAATTAGGTTAGTCTGACATGATCTGTGTTTCATGAAACCATGCTGATTTTTGCCAATTACATTATACCTCCCAATAAATTCCTGAATATTCGAGTTGTTTTAATTAACAGATTTTTTTTAATGCTTGACTATATCTGTATTATTAAAGTATTGTTTATTAAACAATAAATATATTAACTTAATATGAGATCCAACTGGGGAATCTTCCAGTTTTAGAACTTTGCCACTGAAATGCTTTTCATGTCAACAAAAACATTCAAAATGTGGTTTACATAAAGCTCTAAATTCACCAATTTTGATTTTAAATTTTATACCAGTCTCTTGTTTCTATCAAACGTTATACTCATCGTTCACTATAATCTTTTCACTAGGTGGTGGTTCAGAGGTATTCCTAGGCAGACATTAACAAGGGATGCTACAGTAGTTAATCCTGTATTATTGATGACTACTTGTTCTGTCATATTTATAAGAATTAGAACAATAAATTATAGTATTTTTACCCCTATTATACTGCTGTGGCATCTTTTAATTATTATTATTTGCTTATTTGTATTGTGTCAACATATTCCACAGCACTGTACAGGGGATGCAATAAATCAGAACTAGACCTAGCGAGGGTCCTGCGGCATAAGAAGTTTAAATTCTACAGGAACATACATAATACCAGAAGAGCCATTAAAAAGAAGGGCAATAAAAGTAAGAGTTTAGGCAATAAAGAGGTATTTAACCCTCCATGAAATGAGCAGCTCATGGGTTACGTGTTATTTTAATTCTATGGTTATTTTCATATAGTAGATGCACATTGTTGTGGTGGTTACTCAGCAATACGGGGGGGGGCACAAAACCACTCCATCAGGGTTATTCAAAGAGATCCGAATTGCTTGAGAAAGGTAACCGAACGCTGAAAATCAGCGTTCGGTTACCTTTCTTGGCCATTCGGCTATCCAGAGAGCAGGCAATTCGCCAAATCCTGGCGAATTGCCTGATCATATGGTGCCTGTTCGGTGCCTGTTCGAGGGCAGTGAAATCCCCATGAAAAAGCACTGCTTCGGCTATTCAGAGAACACAAACCAGCAGTAAAAGGTTCCTGAAATGCCCTGCCATTCGGTGGTTTAATTCGGCAAATTTATTCAAGAGAATCCCATAGGCTTCGATGTTAAAAATATTCCCTTTTTAATTCAATATCTAATAAACAGTTCATTATAAAATTGTGCAGTAAAGAGTGTCTTTATTTATAGATTTTTTAGGATATTTTAAGCATTTTTCTTAATTATTTTTTTTTTAAAAGTCCGATTTTTTTAAAAAAAAAATCTTAAGTTTACTTATTTTTTCTGTAACAGCCCTCTTTATTATCATTCCCTGGACCTCAGAAGCAAATTTCAGACATTTTCACTCAGTAGTTTCTTTGCAAACAGCGTTTCACTTTTCAAACATTCATACAAACTGTTTTCCTAATTTATTCACTTCGCTCTGTCTGCGGTCTGGGCTTTCTCGGCTTTTTCCGACGGCTTCGTTGTGGGTGATTGGTTCCTGCTCAGGTTTTTCCGTGGTTTTCTACAGGTTAATCCAGATGTTTTTCTGGGTTTTCGGCGTGCATTCGGTGGGTTTTGTGGTTCGTTTTCGTCAGGTTTACGGCAGCTTTTCCCTGCAATTCGGGGACCCTGTGGTGTTTGCTGAATACACCACAGGGTCACCGAAATGGGATCGGCAAAAGGAACCGAATTGAAGAGAACGAAAAGTCACCGAACGTGCAGGGATTTCAAGTAGTTATAAAATGAAAACTTATTGGAATATGTTTAGAAATACAGTGACTGCAGATATTTTAACTAAAGAAATGTATTTTCTCTCGCACGGAATCTATGTGCATTCCTCCCTCCACCAGAGGGCGGTGAAATCCAAGATGGTGCTCTCCCCACAGCAACATAGGTGGTGCGTGTTGGCATTTGCTAAAGCAAACAGTGTTGTAGCTGTGCATTTTGCTTCCAAATGCAAATTTAATTTGGATCTGGCTGCTAACAAGTCCATTTTGAAGTGGTACAACAATTTAATTGAGAATGGATGCAGCTGTGATCAGAGAACGGGAAATTCAGGCCGACCATCGGTCTCTGAGCAAATTGTTGATCGCGTCAGAGAAACCTTTTTGCACAGCCCCAAGAAGTCAACACACAGAGCTAGACGAGAGTCACATGTCCCGTAAAGCACGGTAAGCAAGATCTTACGCAAACGCTTGCAGGTTCCCTCTTACAAGCTGCAATTGCTCCAAAAGTTACCCCCAAAGACATTGTAACACAACTTGAATTTCACAGGAATTTCCATGCTGCGGAGAGTCTGGTCCGGGAAAGATTATTGCATCGATGTTTGCCAAGAAACAGGTGTGGCGCAGGTCGAGTGTGCGAGTGTGCGTGATACCAACCGATACCACTTGAAACTTTATGCAACTGTAGCCACCAATGTGTAAGAATACTCCAATAAAGTTACATTCTATAAGTGGTGAAAATAAAGGACTGTTTTGTGCTCACCCTGTACATAAAAGCAACAACCAGGAACAATTCTTAATATATACTGTTAGACCAAAAGAAATAAATAAACATGTACAATTATTATAACTTATTTTTTTTTAAGAAAGGATTTTTACAAGGAAGGATACATTGAGATTTCTCTCGTTTTCAAGTATGTCCTGGGTGGCAAGTGTGTACCGTTAGGTGTCTTGCTCAAGGACACTTACTGGAGAGGTGCTCTTGCCGGGATCAAACCCATGTCTCCACAGGCTCTCTCCACACAGAGCAGTGATGTTACCTCTACTACACCCAGCCGGTACAAATAATTTTGTTTATTACTGGTAGTAAAGACCATTTGCATTCAATATTTATTGATATTACTGCATCCCATTTAAAATTTCTATTGGAAAGGGAAAGTATACGTAAGGACATGGTCAGAATAAAGAAAGTATCTGCGTATTAATTCCTTCAATGCCAAGTGATTTTTCCATAAACCCATTGTCAGGACCTAGTGGTTTTATGGACAATTACTTCCTTTTACCAAAGCAGTAAATACAGAGGTAACCCTCATTGTAGGTAAGCCCTATTTGACAGGAAAATGCAGTAGCGCAATTTAGCATCTGCTGGCTAAATTGTGCTACTACATTTAGGGCTAAATTCCCCTCCTAATGCTAAATGCGGAAAACCCGTGCCTGCATGTTTCCCCTGTAGTCTCCCTATTTTAGCATGAGATTCCGTGGAAGGCACTACCTCAGCACCTTATCCCAGATGCAGCGCTAGCCGCAATGATACTCGCAGTAGCGCTTCTGTGCCGTGAGGATCACCTCATGGAGTCCATAGGACTGCATGGAGGGCTGCGCTTCCTGGAGTGATCGCAGAGGGAGACTGGGAACTATTTATTCCCAGTCTCAATCTGCAACAGGTGACAAGAAGTGTCGGATCGGACCACAGTTCTCTCCGCAAGATGAGAGGGGAGTATCGGATTTATTGGGGGGGCTTTTAGGGGGTGATAAATGATTTTGCAAAAGCGGAATCAGTTACCATCAGCTTTTAGGTGTCGCAAAAATTGGATTGCGCATCGGTGCAGTAATTAGTGCACACACTTTGTAATACTTTACTTATCCTAACGCTAAATAGTGATTGCAGGTACTATACTTAACATGGGGAGCGCAAAGTGCAGTAAGCTTGCGGAAACTTGCGCAATCACCAATGCGCTAACCGATTTTTCACAGGTTTAGCTCCAGGAATGTGATATGGGGGGCATGCGTTAAAATCACTTATCCTAGCATTAACAGGTACTCATCGGAATGCTACCCTTAGCGTTCACTATGGAATTTAGCCCTTACATTATAGCTTGGGCTCCGTGATTTCCATGCAGGAAATCTGCATCTCAAAACTTTTCAAATAATTTCAACACAATCGATGCCATGTCTGATGTTTTGTAATTTCAGGAGCATGTTCTAGAGCCCTTTTTGCAATCAGTGACATCCCTTTGTATTGATCCAGAAATAGCCCATAACAAGTATACATGTAATGGGACACCAGCAGGTTCTTTTGATGATCAAGTATACTCGATTTTGGTAGTAAATTGGTTAAATGAGCAAAGCAAACCTCCTATATGTACTTTTTGTTGTCGGCATTTTCTAATATGTTTGACGTATGTAAATTGTGTTTATAAATTGTTTTGTCTTTCAGTATATGTGTTTATTACTTTGCAAAACTTCCTTGAAAAGAATCACTGCTTGATAAAGCAATATATTCCCTAAGATTTTAGCTTAAAATGAAAGCCACAGGGCACTATTACACTCTTCGTGCAAAAATGTGCGCGTGCGCAAAAATGCATTAACGCGAGGGGCAAAACCCTTTGCGCTGAACGTCGTATTACGATGTTCGCGCATACCATGCGCATTAACGTCTACCGCGAGTGGCCCTGCGCGAACCCTGCATGAACGCAAGTTCGTACGCGCATCCCATACTTAACATTGTGAGCACAAGTGCGTTCGTGCTCTGGTATGCGGATGGTATAACAATCGATGCGCAGCATTTTACGAACGATGTTTGCGCGCATAATTTTAACGTCTTTTAAAAGCAGGCGGTGACTGCAAATCGGAACGTTCTGGCCGAAACCAAATACACCAGCCCGAAAAAAAAATACAGCACAGTATAGTTACACATTCTACACATACCCAAACAAAAAAAAAAGAGAGGTTGTGCGTGTTTTTATTATTGCTGCAGCATATATACACAGATTGATTTTGACAGGCGCTAAAACTGAACGGGAGACAATTCTAGTACTTAATTCTGATTGGCTGAATCGCGTGAAAAAACAGTCTGCCCACCGATTTCTGCACGCAACGTTAATGCGCGCACGTTTTTGCACGTCTTTTTTACGCGTGTTATTTTTTGGCGGATGAAAAAATGCGCTCGGATCGTAATACCAGCGTTAATTTATGCGCGTTAATGTTTAACGCTGCGTGCAAAAAAAAATGTGCTGCGCGTATGAATTTGCGCGGAGAATGTAATAGAGCCCACAATCTTTTCATTATTATAATTCTAGAAGCATCAGTAGCCAAAATGCACAAAACTGAGAGTTAAAAAATGCAAAGCAGTTTTCACAAGAGGGTAAGAAAGACACATAGAAGGATTTTGTTTGTATTACATAATTCTTGTCTGGAACTATCAACGTCATGCAAACACTTTGGGCCCTATTCCAAGGTCGACGTAAAAAGGGAGACGACAAGTTACGAAAAACTGTGCCTGCAGATTTTTCTTACCAAGTCCCTCGAGGCGTGTCTATTCCGAGCTAGGCCAATGCAAAATCACTTAATACCAACTTTTATAAGACACTATTTCAGTGAGAAATACTATCTCACGAATGGAAGTGCAAACACATGGAATAGCTTGTGTTTCCATTCCAAGGCACAATCTAATTCCTTCTATATAAGATATAGGAGATGTTAAATTACAGTATAGACCCAATGCACTATAGACGCAAGCCCAGTTTGCGCTAAGAGTGGAATAGTGATTTCAGCCAATGAGATAACTTGTCGAGAGGATATGTATAATGTCTCGAGAAGTTATTGCCAATTTTGGAATAGAGCCCTCGTGCCGCCGTGAAGCTTCTCATGCCCGTGTTTGGATTTCTCATTTGTGGAATGACAACATTCATTGGCACTACAGCAATAGTGACATCTCCATTCTTTGCAACTTCGATAAAAAACTTTGCTCTTCAAATAACTTTTTAAGTTTTACAGTTTGCATAAGCTTAAAACAAGAAACTATTACAGGGTTATTAAAATCTGCAATTGCATTGTGTTTTAAAAAGAAGATGTTAATCACAGACAGTATACAGCTCCCAGTGCGTGTCATATAATTTCTACCTCTTTGAAAAGTCCTCCGATTACACTGCGACATAATATGTTCTGAATATTCTGGATTGGATTCCTTCATTTCTCTATCGAGGCACATAACAGAAAAAGAAGCAAGTTTAGTGAATCTAGGCCAGTGAACTCAGGGCATTTGCAAGCACGGGACAGAGACTAACATGTCCCTTCATAGGGGAAGGTATGAGTCTGCCTCATCACGTCACCTCATAATCAAACTTCTATACCAGGGGTCAACAACGTTGGCCCTCCAGATATTTTATAACTACATCTCCTACGATGCTTAACCACTCATTAGATTGTCTTAACATCATGGAAAATGTAGGCTCTTTTCAAACACCTATGTGGATAGCCTTGATCCCTGAATCTTGTTCGTAATTTCTGGGCCTTTAGCACAAATTCTGAGATTGTGGCACAATTGCGTCCCAAATGGAGATATTGGCCCACAGGGATGCCTCGTTTCAGGTCCAGGCAAGTAGGCTATTTGTGGCCATAGGTTTTCTATAAATAGTAGTATGTAGGCTGGTATCAACTATGGAAATGGATAGGTCTAAGAAGTTAAGAGATGGCTGGTGTACTTCTGACGTAAATCTCAATTTAAGCTTGTTAGAATTGAAGGCAGTACAGAATTCGGCAAACTCCCTGTCATCTCCATTCCAAACAACTAGAATATCATCAATGTAGCGCTTCCAAACCGCTATTTTGGCAGTGAAGTGAGACATAGAGGGTCCAAAGACAACAGACCTTTCCCACCAGCCTAGAAACAAGTTAGCATACGATGGAGCACAAGCTGTGCCCATCGTCGAACCCTGCATTTGTAAGTAGTGTTAGTTATTGAATAGGAAAAAGTTATGAGTGAGTATGAATGCCAATAGCTCTAGTACAAACTCCCCATGTGCCTCATGATTTTGACCCCTTTCTTGAAGAAAATATTTGACATGTTGGAGGCCTAATGTATGTGGAATGGAACCATAGACATTTTCAACATCCAAACTGCAGAGTAATGCATTGGGCGGAACTGTGAGGTGTTCAAGTGCCTGTAAGGTATCCTTGGTGTCTTGCAGATATGATGGCAGGGTCTTAACCAGTGACTGTAAAATCCGGTCTACATATTTACTGATAGCTTCAGTAAGATTGTTGTTACCAGACACAATAGGCCTTCCTGGCGGTTCTGTCTTGTTTTTATGTATTTTAGGTACTCTACTATTATTTTTCTACTCTGGCAATGGTTTAATTTGTCTCTTCCCTGTTATATGGAGTGTGGTGGCTTGCGCAACCCCCACTCCACTTTCCTGGGTTCAATCCATTTATGAAGTCTGCTTGCAGTGTATCAATCAGTTATTTTCCTCTCTTTTCTTTGCTATAAATACAATCCCATGAAGTGCTTATTGAGGCGCTTTGATTACAAAGCATTTGGGCACTGCCACAAGTTATACAGACTCACATATACATATACATTTTGTCCTTGACAAATCCAGTGTACTCAGGGAACTGACTTTTAATAGTATGTCTCTTTGTTACACTTGTATGTGCTTTTTTTGATTCACTGGCTTATTCTTATTTTTTTTTGTACTGTTGCTCTTTTACTTTGAGCCACCTGGCTGATATCTCTATCGCTTATGTAGTGAGGGATTTTTACTTGTTTATCTGATTAAAAGTTACGTTTTATTCTTGTACTACTTGTTCACCTAGGCATTGATATATAGCTATCCCTTATACCTACCTGTTACTATAAATACAAACGTTACCCTACCCATATTATATTTCTAGTTACACGCATGCTATACAAATTCACACCTTTATGTACACTTTCACATTCTACTATTTATTTTGTAATCTCCCTCTCCCCATTTATGCTCCAAGGTTCATATGTAGTGTGACGAGAGTCACTTTGAACTTGGGGTACATGGACCCAGAGATGCATTTGGGAGGTGCAGGCCTGATGTTCTACGGTATATTGTTTCCCTGCTTTTTCCTATGTTGAAGTCACCTTGTACTACAGTTCTAGGTACAGGGTGTTTGTGCCGTGTGTGCTACCCATGAATACTGTTATTGTTATTGTCTATGTTTACTATCTGCTAGTAGGATTACTGTGTGTTTCGCTGTAGCCCTTTTCCACGTCCCCTATATAGAATGTGTTTATATCTGTTAAGCCATTCACTGCTGAGCCATTTCACCTCTTTCAGCTCATTTTGATCATTTTGTGCTCATCATGTTTAAACACGATTTGAAGTAATTTTTTATTGTATGAGCCAGACAAATTATATATCCTTTATTACGGCAGACTCGGCAGATTCATAATATATTATTATTGGAACACGGCTGTACAGCACGGTGGATTACAGGCCTCAAGCTCCCCGGGCCACATGTCACCACCTATGGAGTTAGGGGATGAGCCCGCAGGGCGACAGCTGCAGGGAGAGCTGGATTGGGCCGCGATTTTATAGAGAAGGATGATCTTATAGAGGTGAACGCCAAACTGCGCACCACCATTATGGCGGAACTGCAACAGGACTGGGGTGATCTCCAGGGCCTACACACCAAACTACATAATTTTGAAGCGGACTGCGATTTCTTACACTTGGTTCAGGCCGCTACTACCTCCACACTTGACCGACGGACCTCCTTAGAGGTATGGCATTGCAACTTGAGGATTTACATAACCGTGGGAGGCAGAATAATTTGAGAGTTCGCAGACTACCTGACACAGATGATTCGCCTGCCCTCCTTATTCCAACCCTGACATCTAATTTCAACTCTTTGCTGGAAAGACCTGTGTCTACCCCAATAGCCTTCATCCACACCCATCGGGCTCTGCGCCCACGCGTTAATGCCCCCCCAGGATGTGATTTTCTGCCTGGAAAAGTTTACTCTGAAGGAGGATATACTGCGGGCCGCTCACTCTCCTACTCAGATAACCCATGAGAGGATGGAATGGTCTCCTGCGACCTTGGATTCCTGTAGTGCTTTATGACCGTTGTTGAAGGCGCTTCAATCAAAGCAGGTGCGATGCCGCTGACAGTTTTCGACTGGCATTTTGGTTTCCATCCCCCATGGCACTTTCCTGGCGTGTTCATCTACAGATGTGTCCACCCTGGTCGCTGACCTACAACTCCCCCCTTGTGGATATGTCTGGGCCGGACCCCCTGCTGTTCTACGCTTCAGGCCGTTCACGTGCCACAACTAGATCTCTGCCCCAACGCCCTGCGAGTAATCACCCTTCTGTCGGGTGGTACGTGGATCTATGGCCTGAGCATTTGTATTACGCCCAGGTAGCTGACCCCCACATCTGCTACTGAGGGCTTATTCAGGGCTCAAGAAGTGCATTTTTTTAAAAGTTCTTGGTAACCATATCCCCGCTATACTCCAAATTCCAATGAATATTCCTTCTAACTGTGATATCATTCAGCTATGGTGCCATTACAAGGAGACCTGTATATGCGTGTTTCTCTTGTTGAGTTTCAACCCTTTAGGGTTCCAGATTTAACAATAATTGAGACTGGTAGTCCTTTGGAAATTCACCGCTTACAATCTTGGATGTGGGCTCTTCATTTAACCTTAATATCTTTCATTCCCTCTTGCTATCTTATTGATCCCATACTAAGGAGACATATTCCGTGTCCTTGTGATCAATTGGTACACAATTTTGTGGTCCCACATTTAAGGAGACCTATCTGTTTTGCCTTAATAGGGCCCATTTGGTCCACAAATTTCATGGATTATGAACGTTAGAGATACTTGATGTGACCTCAATGTATCCCATTTTAAGCTACAACAATCTTATATATGGAGGTCTAACCTCCACTCCTGAAGTCTTATAATTAAGAAGACCTACTTAGTGTAAACTTCAATTGGGCCCAATTGGCTACTTTACTTATTTATTTGTTAGCATCTAGCACTATGGAGGATACTAGATATGATTCTGATGGAAAGCATTAGTGGTTCTTTCTTCAATTTACAAGCAATATATTGGCTGAACACAGAATTAGAAGAATCAATACCTCTTTGGAAATGTACAAAGCGGATGGTGGGAATTGGCTTCTATTTGTCTATGTCTGAATGTTGGATTTTTTTTTTGAGAAAGGATTTTACCAGAAAGGATACATTGAGATTTCTCTCGTTTTCAAGTATGTCCTGGGTGGTGAGTATGTACCGTTAGGTGTCTTGCCCTGGGATCTAACCCATGACTCCACAGGCTCTCTCCATGCAGAGCAGTGATGTTACCTCTACACCACCCAGCCGGTATTCATTAATCTAATAAAGGAAATTTATATATACCTATTGGGTTACAGATTGCCTCTTTGGGGGCTTTATGCCCATTGTGGCACTTTCTTGTTTATATTTCATATTATGCTTAAGGGTTTAATCCCGGTCATTTACTAGTGACCCAATACTTACGTCTCATTGTGTTGACGCATTCCCTCTCTTTTTTTTTCTTATTTGAGGAAGAGGTGTACCTTCCTTAAATGGAAAGTCCAGGTACTAAATAGGAGCACCTGCTCATTGTAAGCAGGGGAGACCGGAACCATGTAGGGCAGGGCATGAATAATGCTGCTAGATTATGGCAGAGCAGTACCGGATTTGCACTTCTTCCTGTGCCGGTGGTGTGGACCATGACACTCAGATCCTGTATAATCTGAATCTCCTGTTTATCCTCACAATCTTCTTGTGTCCAATTGATCTGTTTTGTTGGGATGTAACAGGTACATTTTACCCCAGTCAGTTTTTTTGAGCAATTTTAAAACTGTGTTTTTTTCACAGAAAATGATGAAAGAAGGTGATCAATTATATGGAGTGCTCTTTCTTGGTGTTTTATATATACTGTATATGTATTCCTCCAAAACTGGGCACTCTGCTGAATAATCTACCATCAGACCCCGGTGCAACCTCTACACAAATCCTCTGAGATAAAGCCTTGATAAAGGCTCTATTGAGCCAAAGCATTGATTACAGATAATAAAGGATCATTTTAAATAAGAAGACCATCGAATGCCCTCTTCTCGGAGGATTATATATATATATATATATATATATATATATACAATTCGTTAAAATTTGGCACTCCAGGATCTCTCCAAAGTTCTAGGCTATTGATATATCAGGAAACAAGTGTCACTCTCGGGTCTCACCATATATATCAATTTTATTGGATCCAATAAAATTTATATATATGGTGAGACCCGATAGTGCCGCTTGTTTCCTGATATATATATATATACTGTATATATATACGTTGTTGTTCTGTTTCTCCACCAAAGCACTGAGAATGTGATCTCTTAACTTACTGTTGTGATGAGATGGCGATAACTCCCAGTTTTAGATGAATTACAGACAGTGACTCAATCCAGATGACACCTTGAAGATCTGTTGAAGTTTTATTCCAAACTGTAGAAAATCCCCAACAATATACATCGGATAGGTCAAAAAATCATAGTGAATCTGAGTCCATAAGGCTTGCAAAGGATTACTGGGAAGAGAACAAGGGTGGAGCTATCTGGACAGGAAATCCCTGCACCATGAGGAGGGGAGGAGAGAAACCCAGGGGTAGATAAGACATGTGCAATTCTTAAAAGCATATCACAAGTCATGTGAAACATGACACTCCCCGTTGAAATTTATGATTTCTATAATTCAATAACTTTAGTCAAAGTTCAAAAACAAATAAATGGAGATGCTTTTCCAGGAACATCTGAAAAACAAGAGGGAAGGGAAGAACAAGAGAAAATAATGCAAACATTAACAATTCTTGCAGATCTTGATCTTGATGGTCCAGGCTGTGAGAAGAACAGTCAGTGAGTCCATCTTCAGAGGGGAAGGCAGCAACATGCACCAATCCTTCTTACCTCCCTTTGTTTCAAATTGATGACTTGTGAGGTTTGTCTTCCTCTTTGGGCAGAAGAAGTACTAGTTCCTTTATAGGCCTGAAATGAAGTGTGGAGAATAAGTTGAATAAGTTGTAAAGTTTTCTGGTCCAGTACCAGTCCAGGAATTTTCTTGCAACTCCAATCATGCGTTCCCAAGAGCCTCCCATGTGAAAGGAGTGAGGTGGGTTGAATTCCCATTTACACTTGCTGTCATTCAAGAAGTTCAGTATCTTTTCTGTTTGAGAGGCCTCCTGAATTGTGGGGGGGCCTATACAGATGTGCCGCTTGTGACATTGTTTGTTCGTGTCAGAGCTGTTTGAAACTGAAGAGCAATGTGAATAAGGCGTGCAATGGCTCTTACAACAGAAGACCACATAGAAAGGCAGGGCCGGCCCAAGCCACTGTGCTGCCTGGAGCGATGAATGAGATGCTGCCCCCCCCAAAAAAAGTGTCTGGATCTGCCCCTGTGTAGCCGCAGGATGCACAGCATGCTTTAAATCCCCAGAATTACAGGGTGTATGTATTGTGGCTCCAGGATGCACAGCATGCTTTATACCCCCAGAATCACAGGGTGTATGTATTGTGGCTCCAGGATGGACAGCATGCTTTATATCCCCAGAATCACAGGGTGTATGTATTGTGGTTCCAAGATAAACAGCATGCTTTATACCCCCAGAATCACAGGGTGTATGTATTGTGGCTCCAGGATGCACAGCATGCTTTATACCCCCAGAATCACAGGGTGTATGTAATGTGGCTCCAGGATGCACAGGGGGCTCTGCATTGCCTTGCCAGATAAGATAATAGCCAGAACGTGATGTCACCCCCAGTCAGCTGACTCCCAGACTCTGCCTCCTCCAGCAGTTCTTTACTCCTGTAATCCACTCTATCCTGGACTGTAATGCTCTCAGCTCTCTATAATCAACTGCATGAGAGTGGCTGCACTCCCCCTGCTACTCCCAGTACAGACAGGCAGGCATAGAGAGCAGTGCTGGGCTCACCATGCTGCCAGCTTCTGCTGCTCGCACTCAACTTTAATGAGGAACCCTGCATGGATCTCATCTCTGTCCTCACTGCCATGGAGCTACAGTAGAGCTGGGGGAGACTGTCAGGACCGTACCTGTCCGTTCCTGTGTCATTCCATGAAAGTGGCAGCTCCATGAAAGGTGCTGCCCTTCTGCTGTGAACCAGCTAATAAACAGTTAAAACCACACAAACCACAGGTCACATAACACACCCCTCTGCCTAATCAATAAAGACTCCACACACCCTTTGCCCAATGCTTCATTGTTGTCTGCTGTTCTTATGAACAAGACCTGCAAAGACCAAGCTCCAGAAACCTGCTTTCCTTATCCACTCATTGTATTTCCCCCCTATTATCCCACCGTGCTCTCCCAGGAGCAACGACCCATCCATCCTCCCTAATCCCACGTGCTCTCCCAGGAACAACTATCCTATCTTCATACCTGGACACAAGGACTGCTTTCCCCATCACCCTCAGCCAACCTGTGAGTCTCCATTGTGTCCTGTCCCACAGCCCTTCTGTGTGATTCTCCTCTCCCACGAACTGTGTGCATCCCCAAGACCTGCATATTGGGCTCATAACCTGAAAGGCAAGTACCTGCAAGGTATTAAACCTGACAGAGACACAGGAGGGGAGACACAGAAGGAGAGACGTTGATCTCCGTATCAGACCATTTGCAATGCAGCTAGCTGTGACTGGGGATGGGAAGGATCTCCCCTGGAGGTCAAAACCTCCCACTCCTTGTCCTATGGAGATTTGGGGGCATGTTTAAGGGATGCTGTCAGCTTCTGTTATGATCTTGTCCAGCATGGAAGTAACACAATCTCGCCTGGTTTGATGCCTCTGTCCTCCTGCCATGGATCTGAGTTTTGGGAGGCCAAAGGAGACCTCCACCCACGGGGGGGGGGGGCTAGGGTCTAATGCAGTGGAGGAAAACGCTGCCCGGGGAATCTTACCTTAGAGGTATCCCCTGGTTGCTGCCCAGCTGACCCTGCTCTACTCCTGTTCTGCTGTCTCCTCTTCTTCACGCCTCCCTCTCACATGGCGTGGAAACAGGGAGACATGCATGAGGATGGGGAGGAGCAGCCTGTCCGGAAGGTGTCTTGCTCAGCACTGCAGCTGATGAGTGACATCTACTGGCAGCTCCTCCCCAATATTCCTCCTGCACGTCTTTAGCGCGGAAGCCGTGAGCAGCAGCAAAAATATGCCGCTACACAAAATTTGCTGCTTAGCGCCCCGATGAATATAAAAACAGAAGTGATTAGTCTTGGGTGAAATGTCTCTGGTGAAACCCCCATCAATCAAGACTACAGGCACTGACAAACATATACTTTGGGGAATGTGGACACACAGGAAGCAAATTCTGCAGGGTCTCTCAGTATCCAGAAACCATGCATTGCCACAACTCCATAAAGATGCACCCACAGAGAGCTACAATTTTGCTTTAAAATCCTTTCCTCCCGGTCCCGGGCTCCAGTGGTGGAGTGCTGGCTGCACACACATACCTCCTGCCGGTGATCTAGAGGAGAGACAGTGAGCTGCAGGGAATAAGATCCGCCCCCTCTCTCTGCCGATCTTCCCTGCTGCTCACGTGTGTGGGGGCGCGGCCCTAAACCAGCTCCAGGGACGAAAATTATACATGTGCCAGGAAAAAAAAGAGTGCAGCGACGGCAAAAATATGCCACCCCCTCACCCACCCTAGATTCTGCCACTTGGAGCGGCTGCTCCGCAGTGCACCATGGTCGGGCCGGCCCTGTAGAAAGGCGTTCAAAACGGTGAGGACTCAGCCTTACCCTTTCTTTCACAGAGCTGTTGAACCGTAACAGCCCTAATTTCTATATCAGATTCCGATTCAAACAGTTCAAAGGTAAAATTTGTAGAACTTGAGATGAGTTCTTCGTTCGAGAGTATTGGTGGGGATAGCCATAATGTGTCCAGAAATGCAGTAGCAGGTACTGCGTGAGTGCCTCGATCAGCAGGGTTGAAGTTAGTGGACACATAGTGCCATTGTTCAGGTGTAGAGAACTTTCTTATACGTTCCATTCTGTTGCCGACAGACAAGTGGAACTGTCTTGTCTGATTGTGTATGTATTGCTTTGTGAAGGGCTTGTCACAGGCTGATACTTGTAACGTGAACGTGTCTTGCTTAACGTACCAAAGTAATCTAAGACTGCACTGTGTAACGGAAAGGTCAGATCCTAGTTGAAATTTCTTCACACTGGCAGCGTAGTCAGAGAGAAAGGCTCTCATGGCCTTGTCGCTGTTCGAAATGATTTTGTGATATCTGAGGTTTGCAGTGGCAAGCATGTTCTGGGATCTAGTGAGAAGGTCAATAGCTTCTTCTTCTGTAGGCAGAGAGTTGAGTCCGTCGTCTACATAGAAGTTCTTTTCGACGAACTGTCGTGCATCAAACCCAAATTCTTTCTCTCCTTCTTGAGCCGTTTTCCTCATTCCATAAATTGCTACTGCGGGAGAAGGACTATTACCGAAAACATGTATCTTCATCCGGTACTCTATGACTTCATCATTGACATCATTATTGCGATACCTTCGGAACCTGAGGAAGTTTCTGTTGTCTTCACGGACAATGAAACAGTGGAACATTTGCTGAATGTCAGCCATAATAGCAATTGGTTCTTGTCTGAAGCAAAGTAAAACTCCTATGAGGTTGTTGTTCAGATTAGGCCCAGTGAGAAGACTGTCATTGAGGGAGACACCTTCATGTCGAGCATTTGAGTCGAAGACCACCCTAATCTGATCAGGCTTGAGAGGATGATAGACACCAAAGCATGGAAGATACCAGCATTCTCCTCCTTGCTTAAGCGGAGGTGCAGGCTCAGCATGATCTCTCTCAAACACTTTCTGTATAAAGTCCACAAAGTGTCTTTTCATCTCCGGTTTCAGATTCAAACTGCGTTGTAAAGAAGTAAACTGTGCTTCTGCATGTTCTCTGTTGTTTTGTAGTCTCTTTCTTGGAGTACGGAATGGTAGAGGTGCTACCCAGCTGTTGGAATCATCTTGGTGGAACTCTTTACTCATGGTTTTCAGGAATTCTTTGTCTTCCATGGTAGCTGCCAACTCGTTGTTATTTAGACGTTACCTCAATCACTGTGTTGCCGATGTTGTCATCCCAGAAATTAAGAGCTTTCTCTTCGTCCTGTATGATGTGTCGTTGTGTGCCCTTATGAAGCAGTCTTTCCTTCACATGATATTGGTGTGGTCGTCGTGCAGAACAAGAAGTCCGTCCATTCGGCAGGACGTGTGTTTTAAAGGAAGAAACTGAGTAAGATTCTCTGCCTTTGTCTCGACAAACATTGCCTATGATGACCCAGCCTAGATCCAGACACTGAGCATATGGAGCATCATGTGGACCGTTGATTTGTTGACGAACTTTGTGCACCCTTAAGATGTCTCGGCTGAGCAACAGCAGGATATCAGCACTTCCGTCGAGGGCTGGTATTTGGCAGGCTATGTCCTTCAAGTGAGAATGGTGTAAGGCAGCTTCAGGAGTAAGGATCTCCTCTTTGTTGCTTGGAATCTGGTTCTCAGTGATAGTGGGCAAAGGTATTTCCACATTGTCGTTCAGAGGAGCAACCACAAGACCCTTGGCTCTCCTACCTAAGACTTCTGTAGTGCCGGTGCAAGTAGTTAGGGTATACGGTAGAGCATTTTCTTTTATGTTCAAAAGTTCAAAAAATTGTGTTGTTGTAAGAGATCTGTTACTCTGATCATCCAGAATGGTATACAGTCTTATGGCTTTTTCAGGTTGACCTCTTGGGTATACACGAACCAGACATATCTTTGCGCAGGATTTGTCACAAAGTCCTTCTCCACAGACTTCCGTACATGAAGAGAACACTGAGGTAGAAGGTGCTGCTTGATCTGTGCGCTCCCCGCCTTGCTTTGCCTCAGGAGGATTGTTTGCGGGCTTAGTAAAGTTGTGCGGATATGGATGAAGAGCTTTACATGGTCATCGCTGTCACACTCTATGCATTTAATGATAGCTTTACAGTCCTTTGCAAAGTGTTCTGTGGAGGCGCAGCATTTGTAGCAGACCCCAAATTTCTTTAAAAGTTCTTTACGTTCTTGTAGGGTTTTCTTTCTGAAGCCAATACATTTCTTAAGTGGATGCGGTTTGTTATGTATGGGACATTGGCGATTTGGGTTCTCGATGTTCTTGTTTTGTTCAGTCTTTTCAAGAACTGTAGCAGGTGCAGGTAGCACAGTGGTCCTTTTCACTGACACTGGTCCTCTGTGGTCTCTGTGTGTCATGCTTGTGTTTGTAGGTCTTGTACGGGGTGAACTGAGAGTGTTACCGTCACCATAGGAGAAACTTGGGTCATCCTTTGTATCCGCAATTCTTTTGATGAACTCGCAGAAGTAGGAAAAGGGAGGAAAGGCAACTTGATGTCTTTCCTTGTACTTTGATCCAAGCGATGCCCATTTTTCTTGAAGGCCTTACGGTAGCGTGATAACAATAGGGTTGATGCCACGAGGGGTATCAAGGTAACTGAGACCAGGTAAGCGGATGTCAGCTTTAGCGAGTTGAAGCTCTAATAAAACATTGCTGAGTTCTTGAAACTTTAAATTCTCTCTAGCAGAAATCCTTGGGAAGCTGTGCAATCTTTTGAATAAGGCATCTTCAATGGCTTCTGGACTGCCAAAGGTACGTTCAAGTCTGTCCCAAGCAGCATTAAGGCCTGCAGCAGGGTTGTCAATATGAACCGCTTTGAGCCTCTTGATGCGTTCAGTAGACTGGGGACCTAGCCATCTGATGAGCAGATCTAATTCTTCTGTAGCAGTGATGTCTAGGTCACTCATTATGGCTTTAAAGGTGGATTTCCATCCTCTGTAATTTTCAGGCTTGTCATCAAACTTGGTGAGGCCTGTCTTTGTTAGCTCTCTGCGAAGCATGTATTTAGCAAACTGCGACATGTCCGTGTTTTCAGACTTTGGGTGCATGACTGCAGGTGACTTGGGAACATATGTTGGTGCTGAGGCATTCAACACTGGAACTGGTTTAAAGTTCATTGGCATTTTGGTTTGTAGCTGTGGAGCAGTGTGCTTGCTAGTAGGTACTTGGCTGATGTCAAGGTAAGGTGGATAGTTTATTATGTGCATGCTATTGTCCACTGCTTGCTGAGATGCTACAGTCTGGGGTACTGGAAGATATGAAGGCAAATTGTCTTGGAGCACAGTAGGTGCGGAGAAGAGACCTTGGTTGAGTGCTTTGGTTGCTGTGACAGGGAGCTGACATTCTGGAGAGGAATGTGAAGAATCTGAGGCATAAGACACAGCTGAGTGTCTGCTGCTACTGTTGTCTCTTTCACTTTAACTAGCAGCCTGTTCTAAAACTTTTAATCTTGCCATGGCCGTGGCATGTTCACATTGTTTTTCCAAACGTTCCATTTCCACTTTGTGGCGTGTGGCTTCAGCTTCCTTGCGTGCGGCTTCAGCTTCCATTTCTGCCTACTGGCGTGCGGCTTCAGCCTCCATGCGTGCGGCTTCAGCTTCCATACGTGCAGCTTCAGCTCCCATTTCTGCCTTCTGGCGTGCAGCTTCAGCTCCCATGTGTGCGGCTTCAGCTCCCATTTCTGCCTTCTGGCGTGCGGCTTCAGCTTCCATGTGTGCGGCTTCAGCTCCCATTTCTGCTTTCTTTTTGGCGAAGGCTGCCAGAATTTTACAAGCTTCAGCATCAGCATGGGCCTTTATGAGTTGTTGACTGAGTGTGGAACACCTTGATTGTAGGGATTTGGAAGACCTTGAGGAGTGTCTGCTGGATGCAGAGCGGTGAGATCTGGATTCATGGAGCTGTGCGATTCTTACTTCTGCTTTAGTCTTTGTTTGCAGCACTAAATTGTCTCTTTCTAGATTGAGCTCATTGAATCTCTTTAGTTCTTCCAGTGACACTTTAGTGTTGTACCACTTTAAGAGATGAATATATTTAACACACAGTCTTTGATAATTGTGATAAGCGACATCTAATTGCTTAATAGTGCTCTCTAGTTGTAATGCATCATGACATGGTTGAGAGAGAGCTGACATGGATTTGACATTAGTACACCATAGATCATTCGTATGAGACAGCAACTTTTTTGCGTCGGCTTCAAGATTTTCTTGTACTTTCCAGTTTGGTTTCGTTAATCTTTTTTCTCTTTTGTTTGGTTCAGGGTTTAATTCCTGATCTGAAAGGATTTCTGACTCTGGTAGTGTGTCAGATTGCATGTTGATTTGCTGGAAAATTTTCCTGACAAGGAGAGGGTTAATGATATAGTTCTATAGCAGCAGAGAAATGTATCAATTTTGCTCAGCTCAGCTAGGATTTCTAGGCAACGGTTGAAGAAAGATTTGTTTTTACTTTCTGACAAGATTTCACAGTCAAATCATGTGCAATGCATACAGCGTAATAAACTGGTAGTAATGTACAGAGGCAATATATAAACTGTAAGGCACAGATGTATTGAAGATTCACAGCACTAATATCCAGACACTGTTGAATGCTATGCTGAGGAGACTTGCTTGCAGGCACATAGAGGCTTGTGGTAATGGCTGCACTGTGTGAAGCTGCTATTTCCAGTGTCCCTACAGCGTCTCCCTGTGTATCCAGAGCTAGCAAGGATCCTATGGAGGATGTCTGACTGACCTTTCTTGATCTTTTGGCTGATCTTTCTAAGATCTTCTGACTGATTATATATGATTTTTTGACTGTTATATGATTTTTTGACTGATTATACGATTTTTTGACTGTTCTGTTTCTCCACCAAAGCACTAAGAATGTGATCTCTTAACTTACTGTTGTGATGAGATGGCGATAACTCCCAGTCTTAGATGAATTACAGACAGTGACTCAATCCAGATGACACCTTGAAGATCTGTTGAAGTTTTTTTCCAAAACTGTAGAAAATCCACAACAATATACATCGGATAGGTCAAAAAATCATAGTGAATCTGAGTCCATAAGGCTTGCAAAGGATTACTGGGAAGAGAACAAGGGTGGAGCTATCTGGACAGGAAATCCCTGCATCATGAGGAGGGGAGGAGAGAAACCCAGGGGTAGATAAGACATGTGCAATTCTTAAAGGCATATCACAAGTCATGTGAAACATGACAATTGTAGATTTGGTAAACCGTTTTAGTCTAGATGCCAAAATCAAAGTATAGCAGTGTGTAGTGATACCTTTTTTTGCTGGACTGTTACATTTAAAAGACAAGCTTTCAAGAGTTATACCTCTCTTCATCAGGTTTTGAAGCTAAACTGCCCAAAATCATAGAATTGAACAATAAAGAGCCAACAGAAGGGGGGTGTTGTACATCACTTCAATCCAAGAGGCCACTCCATCCAAAACCTCAAAATTAAAATCCTCAAAGGACATTTTAAAGACCCTCATGAAGACATTTGAAATGGAAATGATCACATATTTTAAAACCATAAAATAAGGACTCAATGTGGATTCTGGCTTTTTATCTCATTATCATAATGTCATGTAGCATTCAGCATTGTATTTGGTTTATATATGTTTTTTCTCTTTTTTTTTCTTCTATTTTCTTGGGGTTTTTTTCTTCTTTAAGTTGGGTCATTTACTCTTTCCTCCTAGGCACCATCATCAGATGGTCACCATGATGCATATCTGTGTGCTTTTATGAGCCTATGATCTGTCCTCTGTTTGCCTTACTTGACCATACAATTCCACTACTAGGGCTAAATTACAATCTTCGCGCAAACGTTTGCGCCGGGGCAAAAAAACATTAACACGAGGGGTAAAACTCTCTGCGCCGAATGCTGTATTACATAGTCAGTACAACAAACACACGTAATCGTCTACCGTGGGTGAACCTGCGCGAATGCTGCACGAGCTTACTGTACGTCGTGCGTCCTATACTTAACATTGTGAGCGCAAACGCGAATTTGTGCTGGTACCGGATGGTATTACAATTTATGCACAGGATTTAATGCATAGCCTTTGCGCGCATAATTTCAGCAACTACTGAAAGCTGGTGTTAATGGCAAATCTGAACAACCTGGCCGAACCCAAATACACCAGCCCATAATGAAAAATGCAGTAAAGTATAGTTACACATTCTACTCATACCAAACCAATAAAATGGAGAAGTTGTGTGTGCATTTATTATTGTTGCAGCATATACTGTATGCTCAGATTGAATTTGGCAGGAGCAATTTCTTAACGTGAGATAATTGTGTCTCTTAATTCTGATTGGCTGAATCGCGAGAAAAAACAGTGCGCAACGGTACTGCGGAGCATTTGTGCGCCTCCGGTTTCCGCGTGTTACTGCTCGACGGATGAAAAAATGCACGAGGATTGTAATTCCCGTGGTAATTTGCGCACGCAAATGTTTAACGCTTGGCGCAAAAATTCACGCTTTGCGCAAGCGTTTTTGCGCGAAGATTGTGATTTAGCCCTAAATTATTTTCACAAAAATTTTCTGTTCAGCAACACAATGTGAAAACTCAATCTCCAAAGTTTTATTGTATGCAGCTTTTGAAGACTTGGCTTTTGGTTTGATTGATTCTGAATCATTTTATTTTCATGGCACTCTCATATACAGCACTTCTAATAATATGCCTTTGCTCCCGTTCGACTTCACTACAGATTAATTTCACATGGTATAATCCATTGTCATCGATATTAACCTCAATTCAAACATACAATTGTTTTTATAATGAATCCGAAAATAATTGTGTATTAGTAATTTTTCTCTGTTTCTTTTTGTTTTGCTGCCAGCTGATACAGCCTGTAGTTAAAGAAAAACATATTTAAAAAAGAATATTTCGGTGATCTACTGACTCCCTTGCCCCCAGCACGACATGTACTTCTCGCTTCATGCTGTTATGGTATAGAAACATATATTGTATTGTATCATCGATGCGCGACATGAGGGTTTTTGTTTCTTCAAACATTTTGATAAATTCTCATTATTTTTAAAGCGTTCTTTCACAGTGAAGGCATGTAGCTACTAATTAGAACGTGGCCTACAATATCTATTATCATCAGCTATGTAACCGCTGTCAGACACAGAAACATAAGCAAGACAATACAAAACAAATGTATAATAAAAGAAGAAATAAAGCTTATTGGATTTATTGTAGAATGTTATGTATCCATTATTTTATCCTCTTATTTACAGCAGCACGATACAAAACAGATCCCCGGTATAATGGCTGTCTTCTTCCAGGACTGTTATTCCACTTCAGCCGTCGCATAGGCTCTCTCTGCAGTCCTATAGATTGAAAAGGTGTAAACACCGAGCATTTTTCAGCACCATGGATCGATACAGCATTGATGACTTTCAGCTGACCTTTCACCTCGTGGAAATACCAATAGAAGAGCAGTGCATCTTACATTCTGCAGGGCCTGTCTGGCTTAAGCCTCCAATATTGCAATCGATCGCGAGTCGTCTTTGTGAATAAAGCTTGAAATTTCAAAGCAATGGCAGGCAAGTTTTAAAGGTCAGTTAAAGGTTTGTGTTTTGCCTGACCCGTGATTTCATTTTTCCAGCACGCTTTTTTGTAACAACTAAAAAGAAGCAGGGGGGGGGGAGTAATGTTTTTTTTTCCCCCCCTCTTACTCAGTGTATTTTTAGTAAGCCTTTGGGCATTTTCACTGTCCCTAAAAGAACATGGTTGCCTGGCAACCGTACAGTTGCCATGGAGACTTCATGTGTAAGCAGCAGCTGCTGAAATCAGCATTATACTCCAGGCTTGCAAGTTTTTCATTCCTATACATAGAGAGGGTAAAAAAAATAGGACAGCGTATCTTTGCAATGGAGAAGTCAAGGCACCTTGATACTGTCACTCACAGACATACTGTATGTTTCATAATTATTCTTTCTTCTGTTTTATAGCTGCAATTACAGAAAAGCTACAATTACAAAATTATATGGTTCTAATTTGCCTCTGTTGACTATGTTTCAGTTTCATTAGAGTCAAGTCTAAACATTATCCCTTAACTGTCGGCAGCTAAGGATTTCCAATAAATATATCCATATTTTCCCATCATGCACTAGCATAATCTCTTGACATTGTAAGGTTCCTTTGTTCCATTTCAAAAATATAGAAGATGCAAACAACGTCAATAAGTATCTGTAGCCATTATATCTTTATATTAAATGTCATGTCATTACAGAACCAGAAATATTAAGAAAAATACATTCAAAAATGCAGCATCGGTCTCAGTAGTGACATCTTGATGCACAACCGTCATGATCAAAAATAAAATCAATTATATTACCCATTGTAAAACGATAATGTATAAAAGGTAATTGTATATGGTGTAATTTAAAGCCGTTACAACTTGCAAGCTCTTCTTGGGTGCCAGACCATCAAGAGAGAAATACGTGATATGTTAAATAGAGCATAGTGGTATAAAAGAGCTGAGAAAATCAGTGATGGTTTGTTGCTGTCTAATACCTCAATACAGAATGCACCTGTAAACATGTAACCTAGTGACTATATTTCCTACATATTTTTTCTGTTAATCTGTATATTTGTGTTTTTGTTTTTTTTTAATATCTTGCATTGTATTACTTTGTATTTCTGTAACTGTAACACTTCAATGTTCTTGAACCCAGGACATGCTTGAAAACGAGAGAAATCTCAATGTATCCTTCCTGGTAAAATCCTTTATAAATAAATAAATAATAAATAATAACTTACAAAAATGTTATAGGTGGGTAAAACTGAAGTGTCATGTAAAAATTGCTTCCTGTGCCTTTTTAGTTGTCGTATACAAGTCACTACGGCAATTTACCTTTTCCATGTTTTAAATGTATTTCTGTGACAGATCTTAATGTAAGGTAATTTATAAAAAAGCACAGTGAATTGCTTCATTATTTGATATTGGACCAAAAAATGGTGTTTCTTTCTTTTCTATTTTCTTAATTTTTTTTTACATTTCAGTAACACATGTCTAAAAGTAAAACAAATTGACGTTGAAATTATATTCAACTTAGAAATTGAATTAAAAAAATACAAGCTTTGAAGTTCCAAAAATACTTTCTTGCATTGAAACTTGTTTAAAAAGGATGTGATGGCCTAGAAAGAAGGCCTCCAGGATAAAATGTTGGGCAGTGCCCCAGGGCTCATTTCCTATCAGCACCCACCAGTAACGTAATTAACATTTGACATATGTAAACTGTTTGGCTTCTTGTTCACAGGTACTATTCCATTCGATTGTGTATCTGTATATATGTACCCATATGATGTGTATCCATATGTAATTTGTCTTGATAATTTGTTAGAGAATGTGGTGGACGTACACACCATCAGGATATACATGTATTGCTATGAAGCCTTCCCTTGCAAGATGTATTAAAGCCAATGAAGTTTGATCTTTATTTACATCACGCAGGCTTTTCTTTATTAGGCCAGGTTCAGACTAATGCATTTTTCGCGTCTTCCGTCAAAAAGTGCGTCCGGACGCATGGACGCACTTTTTGACGGCAGACCCGATAGCGGTCACACAGTGCACAATTACGGCCGTGATTTTTGACGGAGCTATAAAAAACAAATGGACGTGATGTAGGCCAGACATGTGCAGCGTCTGACGTCTCCTAATCACGCACACACGCCGCTATGCCGACTCAGCGCACTCTGTGCGTCAGTACTAGCTGATCGACGTTCTTGCAAATATGTGTTCGTTTGCCACTTGCGTTGTCCAGCCGCACTTTTGTGCGGACGTACTTTGTATGTTGGTCGTCATTGGTTGTCATTTGCTGCTACCCTGGCCATAATAAAGTGCGGCTAAACGCACGTTCAAACAGCATTCGTCAGTCCCCAGCCTTAGGTAGCCATGGTACATGCAGAGTACACCTTAAAAAAATAAATAAAACAAGTATAAGTCAAACTCTGACTTTTTATGTGGAGCCTAGCTAAACATTCAGGATTGTTACCTATAAAATTGGGCGGCTAAGCCACTTACCATTAAGCAAAACAAAAATAAAATGTACTTTCCTTTGGCTTCAGGATTTAGCTTCCTTCCCTGCTGCACCAAGACTGCCCTCTCAGAGGAAACAACTGTGCCTATAAGAGGCAGACCAAATGAGGCATCAGCTGATAACCCTATAGGGGAAAGGGGCTTTTTCCATCCGCCTGCTAACAAACCTGTGGCCTATTATCCTGTCTCTAATCACATTGTCACAAGATATATATACAGTATAACGTCGAGTCGCAACAATAAAATATTTTTTATCGATACCAAGTCTCCTGAGTGCGCTGTTCATCCTCCATGATCTCTACCTATACGGTATAGCAGCACCGGAGCAAGAAAAATCTCTTGTCAAGGGTTGAATACCAGGCACCTGTTGGATTATATATATATTCTGATATGTTTCTTTATTTTGTTACATGAATTTTGTGATACAATAACGTTTAATAAATTATTGTATTTTTAGATTTTGTGTATACATATACCTAGTGCTGGGAGTAGCTTCTCCCTTAGTCCTTGAGCACTCAGGCATTTGTAATTTATATATTTTTTTTGTTTTTTGCTGGGATGTATCTACTGTAGTGTTATGCAAATAGGAAGTAAAAAATATTTTGTCCTTAATATCATGGCCTTTTATTGAAACAGTGATGGTTTGACAGGAAGTATTTTAGCTGTTAATACAATTTTTTTTATTTTGATAAATGTTAGCGACCACAAATGTTTAACTCTTACCCATTATATTTTTACTTTTCTAATCTTTAATAATTGTTATAATTAGATTTGCTTCTTCCAACAAAGAAATTCACAGTATTTATTAAAAACGGAATCACGGGACTGACATTCCTTACTGATCAGTCAAAAAAGCACATCTAATTAGATTTTTTTCAAGTTATACAGTCTAACAATGCGTACACATTTTTCAGCGAGATACAATCATAGAGAGATGTTTTGTGACTATTATCGCATATAAACATAAAAGTGTGTGTTGTGCATTAATTATGTTATGTACTGAAAAAAAGATGGTATTTATAACAGCCTCTGATTTCAATAGAGCTTCATTTTTAACACAGAACCAGATATCTCCTCTAGACCTTGATAACACATTATTAATGCAAAAGAAAAGGAAATCTATATTAGGTAGCATTTGTTTTGGTAGGGTTTCCACTGGTAATACAATATTCACGTAAAAGAAGTCCTTATTTAACAAAACTTCACATGCATCAGGTATACGTTGTATACACTGAAGCATAGAAAATTAGTCAAATTGAATCCATGCTAATTTGACCCGATGTCAACACCATTAGTGTATTTGAATTTGCAGAGGACAGGTATCATCATTGACAACAGCTGCCTCTGAATGAATTCAAAGTCTTTGTATAGAAATTAACAATAGTATAAAATAAAGTATATGCTAAATGAAAGGAAATGTAATGTAGATATCAAATCTGACCTTAATATTAAAAGCATCATTGCTTAAAATACTAATATATATGATAGAAAATGAAGTGCATGTGAAAGTGCGTTTGAAATTTAAAAGAAGCAGCAGATGGCGACTTTAATGGATATATGAATACACTTATTGAAACACATGTCAAAATTTGATTGGATAGCTTTAATTTGGTAGCCCTACTGCACACCTTTTGTCTATACTACAGACTAGTTTTTTTTTCCAGCAAATTAAGAGTTGATTCCATCTGTGAATAATATTATCAGTTACAACTTGTTACTTTCTTGGCTATGCCTTTGATATTTACACACTTAGGACATTAATCCCTAATGAACACTAACGTTATAGTCTGGATGTGTAAGCGTTATCGCTAGGATAAGTGTGGTTAATGCATGCCACCCATATTACATACCAGACACTTAGCAATCCATCAGCGCAACGGTTTTTGCACATGTTTCCGCAAGCTTACTGTACCATGCGTATCCTATACTTAACAGGCCCTATCACCTGGTGTGAGCTAAACCGCCATCGCTAAAGAAAAATTTTAGTGGGAGTCGCTAAAACTTAGCACATGACGACTTACTATCAGATCACCTTGCCTGCGGGAATATGTGTACAAAGTCGTTTAGTGCACGCTAGGGAAAAGCTAAGACCTGGGCTGAGACCCATCGCTAATGGGGCTGTGTACAGGATAGAACCAAGTATAAGTATAAACACATCCAGTGAATAGCCCTCACACCCCTGCATTATTAAAATCCTCCAAGGTGGCCGTATCATCCATGTTTATAGGCACACATATATTAAGGTTGTTGGGCATTGCATGATACATGCCATCCAACAGCATGTAGATTCATTACACTGCATTTAATAGATCAAAAAAGAAGGCCAGGTGAGCGACAATAATTTCCCTGCTGCAGCATATAAATTATACATGTTTCAGGGCAAGACTTATCCATGTATCTCTTTAAACATGGTCCAAACAGTCACCCTAATAATCAACCGCTTACATACTATGAATAACCCCTGCATAAAATGTTTAAAATTAGGCAAAATGTTAGAATTAGAATATATGTGGATAAAGGATACATATACTGTATATCATAATATAGCCTACTGCAACAGCAGCGACATTGCTGACCAGAGTCATTACTATGGTGTATGGGGCCAAGAGAACAGCTGTGCTGCATTCCTTTCAATTGCCTGTTAATTGCCTGCTAATTTTGGGCGAGGACCCGTTTGTGTTTTTTTAGCACCAGGTTAGCACTAGGGTTGAGCAGTAAGCAAAATTTTGCGATTAGCGTCGCTCCAGAAATTAGTGCAGGCACTGTACTTTCCACGTCCTATACTTAACATGGGGAGCGCTAGAGATCTCTAGTGCTTTTGTAACTAACAGATTAACAGATCACTTTGCTTACCTTTTGTTATATACTCAGTTACACTATGAGAGCGCCGACTCTTTATATTTTTTTACTTTGATGTGACCTGAACGACCTAAAGAAGGGAAACGCCACCCTCTATTTGGCTAGACGTGATTCCATCCAGAGCCAGGATATACTAGGCTCTGTAATCTGTGAATGTGTTTCTACCACCTTTTATTACCGGGATTTATCACTCAGCCTGCACTTTCCCTTTGTTACTCCCAGCATATGTGGGAAGAAAATCAGGAGCAACGAAGAAGGATCCAAACCCGCATATGAGTATCCACTCCTTGTTCTTCTGCACAAACGTTAAAAGAACTCTTTCCCTCTCCTTTTTATGTACTTTTGCACGTGCACTTTTTGTTTTTATAGGAAACGCATGCACACATAGGACATTGCCTCTACCGTGACTCTTTTTTTTTTGTGAATTCACTTCCAAATGGACTTTGTGAACACCACAGCATTATAACCATTGTTGAACAGTAAGTGATCAATTCTGGCAGGCACTTGATGCATTGCATTTTTGTCACTATACACACTTTATTTATTCATTTGATATTGCCTCCAATGCACTTTCTATAACCATTTTGTATTATTTAAATGACCCATCTCTGCACCTGTTATTTGTAACTGGAGCACTTTATTACCAATATGCTGCTATATATGGCTTGTATGAACTGAACGTTATGTGAACATAGAAACGCACTTTAACCGTGCGGTTGCATTCACTTCCCTTATCAAACCATTGCACCACTAGGAATCCTTTCTTTTCTTAGGATAAATAATGGGCTGAGTGGAAAATAGATCCGGATGGGTGGTATGGGTGGGATTAAGATGAGAGTTGATAGGCTTCTCTAAATCAGTGCATTTCTAGAGATGTTTTGAGAAACTGGAGTCATGGAGAGAGATGAATGTTACGAGGGAGGGAGTTATATAACCAGGGGGCTGTTTGGGAAAAGTCCTGAAAGCAAGAGTGTGGGTACATATGTGGCAACGTTCTCCTTACGTATGAGGTACCATATAGCAATGAAAAAGGTCAACTCATCACTAAAAAGGTTTTCCAAGTCAGCAGTTGACTAATCTCAATGTTGCTTGCTCAACAGTAGGCGAGCTGTCACTGGCATTCGCACAATAGAGGCTTCCTAATTGCTTTGTGGCCTCTGAGCCTAAAGGAAAGTAGTCGGTGATGGACTGTCAAAGAAGGATAGGTCACAGAAGCACTTTCTGACCATTCTCATGTTTCTTTGTGATGCCGGATCATTCTGGACACAGTAGAATGTTAGTTCATTTTTGAAGCTATATGGTATGGTGGAAATAATGTCTCTCGTTCCGCAACGTTTTTTTCTGGCTAATAGTCAGCAACAGACAAATTCTTTCTTAACTGCCATGTTAATATATTGTGTGCTTTGATTCAAACTCTCAAAAGGTTAGACACTTAGACAGTAACCAATAAATTTAAATTACGACTCTGATTGGTTGATACAAAATACTGAATCTCAGTCTTTTTTTCAACCAATGATGTGTTTGTTTTCTATCATAATAGTCATTTTAAAATAAAAATTAAACAGAATAATGTCAGAATTGACACCTACATTAAATTTTCTGTTATTTGGTATATTATCTTCCAGTATTTTTTATATTTTTTACTTCCATTCAAAAACATTGAATTCCATATAGTCCTTTTTGGCAAAATGTTTTTGCACCTCTGTATATGTAAAAACAATAAGCTAGCACTATGAAAATAGCTAACAATACTGGATATTCTCCATAAAATGTCAAGATCCCTATTTTTTTAATTGTTAAAAATTGTCAAGCTTCTGCTCCTTCCCATTCAATCCCTGCTAAATTGTTTCTGGCCACCAGCTCCACCTTCCCTCCGCTCCCATTTGTTTCACATACCCCCGCCCATTAGATTGTAAACTCACAGGATGTCTGGCTGCACAGTTGTTTAAAGTGCTGTATTAGCAGGACAGTTAAACCTACAGGCAGGGTCGTCTCTTCCTCAAGTGTCAATATTAAGTCTTGTGTTTGTGCTCCCCCATTGTAAAGTGCTGTGGAATATGCTGGTGCTATATAAATAAATAACTGTGACTGTCAACATTTCAGTTCTACGCTTGAGCTTTCCAACATCCTTACTTTATATTTATATACACACACAACAAAAGGGTTGCACTCAACCTGAACATGTCTATCTCATAATGGTGCTACTGAGACCAATAGACACAACATACAAACTTCAGTGCACTCAACCCAGCTTACATCTAAAAGGTTTTACACACCTAACATTGGTTTCAAATAGGTGGGATTTTATCTACAATAAGTGATTAAACATTGCACAAGCCTGCCACAGACATCATTAATTAGATTTTACACATCCCTGAGGAAGTCCATTACGGAGTAATTTTTCAGAGCAAAACGCGTGGGCTATTGGATATTTAGCAGTTTTATTTCTCCTTGTTTATATCTGACTAAAGCAGTCTTCTTAACCAGATAAAAATTCTGTTTGGGTGCTCTTCATTTCATCTTTCCATGGATTGTGGAAGGTTGCACACGTGGTGACTCGATACAATATTCAGATGATTTTCCTTATATCTGGTGATTGGTTTGAATTGTTGTTGAAGCAAGTGACACCTATGCCTTAAAAATATGTAGACACTAAGAAAGGGGCACTGGTTGGTGTTCCTATAACTATTCCTATTGGTTTACTTTACCTGCTGTAAATCTATTATTCTATGTCCATTGGGTTTTTTTTCCTCATGGCAGCTGCCTGTTTTACCTTAGGGAAGCACTGCACTGAATAAATATATATATACAAGTGACAAGACTTAGAGAAAAGATCAGTAGTGGAATAAAAGTTGACCTTGTAAGCTGAGAAACGTCTAAATGAAAGATCCTGTTGTGCACATCTTCTTGAGGTATATCAATTATGTTCAGAGTGGCTCCAGGGTGCAGGAAAAGAGTTCAGGACCCTTGCTATATATATATATATATATTTATAATTTTTATTATTATCATAACCTTTTATTTCTATTAAAAAAATCCCAGAATTTTCAGCATGGAATGAGACTCCATAGATGTAGTAAGGGTACACAGTCCATCTAAAGTCCCTGGATCACTGTTTTGATGGATATCATCAAGTAAAAAAAGCCTCAAAAACACAATGTATGATCAATATATCTTTGTATATAAACTAGATTCAATAATCTCTATGATTTGGCTCTATAAACACAGTGGAATATACAAATTTGACACAGTAATTGACCACTTTTTCTTTGGCAAATTTCTCCTACGACACAGGTTCAAAATACTCTCAACACACCGATGCTATAAATAATATGTGATACCTTTCATCAAGCTGGATATTTTGAAAGAAACGTGAATTCTATATTCATCTTCAGACAGCATGATTTAAAATTTATATTCCTTACATGTGAACATATGACTACACCACGGCAGATTGTACAAAACAGATTCCCTGTTTAGCTTCCACACAAATTGTAAAAATGTAAAAAGAATGTTCATTTCTACAGACACACGTTTTGTCGATAACTATGCATTAATTGTTACTTCGCTGCTCTAGCAACATGATTTGAGAGTAGCAGATTATTTATTTCTGTTATAAAAACAATCACGAATTTTTATTGCTTTTTAGAAAATGTACTGCACAAATTGTCCAACATCTCAAGTATCTTCAGGAGAATTATCGGGAATATACACAGTATATACAGGGTGTCCATAAAGTCTCTTTACAATTTTCAAAATGTATTACAAAGGCAAATGAAAAGACAGATAAGTGAAAATTATTACAAAATGAGTCGTATATATTTAGGTTTTTTTGCCTCATTTAATACACCTCTATATGGGCACCATTAGTTGCACGAAGCACATCAAGACGGTACTCAATTTCTTGCCATGTTGGCTGTAGCATACCTTCATCAATGGTGGCAATGGCATCAGTGATCCTCCGCTTTAGATTAGTGATGTCCCGTACCTTTGTTCCATAAATGATATCTTTAACATAACCCCATAGAAAGAAGTCGAGGGGAGTGATATCTGGTGAACGATGTGGCCAGGGAATTGGGCCACCCCTTCCAATCCACCGGTTTGGAAATGTTTCATTTAGGAACCCACGAACATGCAGTCCCGAATGTGGTGGTGCATCATCTTGCTGGAAAATGATGGTTGGTTGAAGGTCATGTAGTTGTGGTGCCACGTATTCACTCAAAAGGTCAAGGTAAACATTTGCAGTAATTGATGTCTCACGGAAGAAAAACTGAGATTTGATTGCACATGATCCCACCCCACACATTCATCTAAAGCAGAGGATCACTGATGCCATTGCCACCATTGATGAGGGTATGCTACAGCGAACATGGCAAGAAATCGAGTACCGTCTTGATGTGCTTCGTGCAACTAATGGTGCCCATATAGAGGTGTATTACATGAGGCAAAAAAAACGTAAATACATACGTCTCATTTTGTAATAATTTTCACTTATCTGTCTTTTCATTTGCCTTCGTAATACATTTTTGAAATTGTAAAGAGACTTTATGGACACCCTGTATATATATATATATATAGATAGATATACCGAGGAACCATTGGGAAATGTTGTTCCTTTTCCGTTCTCTCTTCTTACGCTTTTCCCACTAGTTGGAAAAAGATGGATGGTAAGGCAGACTGATTAGGCATCATTGAACTGTATTTTGGAACTGCATTTTCTGACAAAAAAAAAAATCAATTTTTTTTCACTTCAACCTTTCATGTCTAACCCAGGGGCAATGTGGAAATTTTCTTTTTTTCTTCTCCCTTTTCCTTTTCATCACTGCTGTCTTATTGTACAAACTTCAAATATTCGAATTGTCTTGTAGCATGTACAGTCAGCTAAGCCAATTTTTTTTTTTTTCCGCGTAGGATTTCTGCTATTTTCAGCACCGATTGTTAACCCATTGTTTTATCATGTGTTATACATTGTGAGACTGCTGTTGAACATAAAGAAATGTCACAGTGAAAAAACAAATAAATTTTTCATTTCGTCCTTGCAACATCAACTGTATTTTTCAAATTATCCAAACCAAAATTATTACATACATTGAAGGGACATAAATGGCTTGAATTTGTTCACCACCTTTGAAATGTTTTTGTGATGTAAAGCCTCGCATTAAAACCTTATTGTATATTTTTATTTTTGAAAGTTCTACTGCAATGGTGCCAAAACACTGCTGACCACAAACATTTAGTAAACATATATGTTTAAGATTAGAGATTCCACCATTTTATATTTGAATAGCAGAATGATTCATTGTAACGGAAGTTCCCGCCATCCTTCTGCCCTCTCCCTCCTTGGCACATATTTAGCCTTTGTCCACACTATATTCGGCATCTGTGCCTGTTGTAGAAGTTTATATGCCGGCCTCCTGCACAGGGACCACAGACCAATGTAAACTCTAGTGGACAATAGGCAAAAGGGGGCATAAGGGTTAATGTTGTTAAATATATTCGTGTCTTAAAACTGATTAGGGCCCTATTACAATGTTACGCTAACGTTTGGGCTCAGCTGTGTGAGCATTAACGCTAGCATAGGTGGCCCTAGTCCGGGCCGACCATATTACATTCTGAACGCTAACGGGTTAAAAAACCCCTTAGCTGTTCTGAACTTCCCTTTTCAGTACGAGTTTGCTGTACTTTGCGCTCCCTATGCTTAACATGGGGACCGCAAAGAGTTAATCAGCATTAGGATTACAAAGTCCTAATGCTAATAACGTTCAAAAGTTAACCACAGCTAGGAGCTGGTGCTAACTGATTCCGCTTCTGCGGAATCAGTCAACACCAGCATAAAAAAACACCAAAAATCACATACTCGCCTCTCATCCCGTGTCGAGAACGGCAGCTCGATCCGCTTCTTCTTCTTGCCAGGAGGGAGACTGGAGGAAAAAAAATCCCCCAGTCTGCCTTTGCGATCACTCCGCCAACATGCCGGATCTCACGAGAGGCGAGATCCTGCAGGTCATGTGACTCCATGGTGGGGATGCTTGCGGCAGCGCTTAGTGCTGCCTCGAGCATCCCGAGACTTAGTGCCACGTTATGGGGCAGGCTGCTGGATTAGCGCCTGCCCTGTAATTTCTCGCTAAAATGGGGAAGCTAAGTGCTAATCCTGTCTATTGTATAGTGATCAGATGTCTTAACCACTTGGCTGCTATGGATGCGCTCAGCGCGTCCAGCCAAGTGGTTCTCCTGTGCTATGGACGCGCTGAGCGTGTCCATGCACAGGAGGAAGCAATCCGCCAGATTCCGGCGGATTGCTTGCCCCCCCCCCCCCCGGTGCGGGCTGACATCTTGGATGTCAGCCCAGCACTCGGGACCCCGGCAGAGCAATTAGATCTCATCGCGGTGGCGCGATGACATCTAATTCAGGTGCCCCCCCCCGCATGTTGGCATGTTGGCAAACGTTGGCTGTCATTAACCCCTGGGGAGCCGGATCATGAATCGGCGCTGAAAAGTGCCGGTTCGTGATCCTTTCCTGGAGCTGGCCGACATCTTGGATGTCGGCCAAGCCTCCGGGAACTCCTCCTGAGGACTGGCATCATCGTGCATAGCACGTGCATAGCAGAGTTAACCCCTAGCTGCCACCAATGGTGGAGATCTCCCGATCTCCCGATCCATGGCAGCTAGGGGTTAATGCTTGATATTGTTGGATCAGCCAGAGCATGGCCTTTCCAACGATATCAAACATGATAATGAAAAATTTTTAAAAAAAATTAAAAATTAAAAATAAAACAATATATATATTTAAAAAAAAATCTAAAAAAAAATAAACAAGGTTTTTTTGGTTTTTGTTTTGTTAATGCAGCAATATTGTTCCCATTTCAATTATAATGTGAACAATAATGCTGCACTAACGATTTTTGTGTGCGGTGTATTTGTTAAAAATAGCAACATTTTCCCCAAAAGAAATGTAACGAGACCCCATTTCTAATTTTTTTAACAAGCCCACCCCATACAAAATATAACCGCAAACGATCGCATGTTAAAATGTGAAAAAAAACACTTCTAATTATATTGCATTTTTTGTTATAATATACAGACATGACATAACGTATACATATAATAATGACATATTATGAATCCGTGGAGTCTGCCGGAAAGAACGATATATAATATGTCTGGGTCATATATCAAAATATGGCTACAAAACGCGGTTAAACATGATGAGCGAAAGCGGTAAAAATGACCTCAGCACAGAGGTGTGAAAAGCCTCAGCAGCGAAAGGGTTAAACTTTACTTATTTTTTCTGTAACAGCCCTTTTTATTATCATTCATTGGACCTCATATGTAAATTTCAGACATTTTCGCTCAGCGTTTCACTTTTCACACATTCAAGCGAACTGTTTTTCTAATTTATTCACTGTATTCGTCTGCGGTGTCGGCTTTTTCAGGTGGCCGCGCTGCGTGTGATCGGCTCCTGCTTGGGTTTTTCTGGCATTTTTAATCCAGATGTTTTTGTGGGTTTCGGTGTGCATTCGCCCAGGTTTTGCGGCAATATTGCTGCATTAACAAAACAAAAAAAAACAAAAAAACTTGTTTATTTTTTTTTAGAATTTTTTTTAAAATATTTTAATTTTTTTATTTTTTATTTTTTAAAAAAAACATTTTTAATTTTCATGTTTGGTATCGTTGGAACGGCCATGCTCTGGCCGATCCAACGATATCAAATATTAACCCCTAGCTGCCACGGATCGGGAGATAGGGGGTTTATTAGAACCCCCTATCTCCACCATTGGTGGCAGCTAGGGGTTAACTCCAGGACTGGCGTCATCGTGCTATGCAGGATGACGCCAGTCCTCAGGGGGAGTTCCTGGAGGCTTGGCCGACATCCAAGATGTCGGCCAGCTCCAGGAGAGGATCACGATCCGGTGCTTTTCAGCGCCGATTCGTGATCCGGCTCCCCAGGGGTTAATCACAGTCACCGTTTGGAAGGGCAGGCTGTGCCCTTCCAAACGGCGCCTGTATTAACCCCCTGCTCCCCGGCGATCGGGAGGGAGAAAGGTCCGAAGGACCTCCCCCCCTTCCCTTTCAGGCGCCTTCTCCGCACATGCAGGGGGGGCGCCTGAATTAGATGTCATCGCGCCGCCGCGATGACATCTAATTGCTCTGCCGGGGTCCCGGAATGCTGGGCTGACATCGAGGATGTCAGCCCGCACCGGGAGGGGCGCAGAAATCCGCCGGAATCCGGCGGATTGCTGCCTCCTGTGCATGGACGCGCTCAGCGCGTCCATAGCACAGGAGAACCACTTGGCTGGACGCGCTGAGCAGCCAAGTGGTTAAAAAAAAATTAAAAACAAAATCTGAATTTTTTTTAAAACAAAATCACGAAAAATGCTTAAAATATCCTCAAAAATCTATAAATAGACTCTTTACTGCAGAATATTATAATGAACGGTTTATTAGATATTGGATTAAAACGGGAATATTTTTTTTTTCTTTTTGCATTCAATAAGTTTATTGAGTAAATAATGATAATGGTACAAACAGTATCAAATATATGAAATCAGGGAACATAGTATAAGAGCACGTAGCATTCTGTGCAGTACATCTAGTCTACATATTCCAGATAATATTCACGTCTGTTCAGCATCTGCAGTGTACAATATATAACAGTGCTATTAAATATAAACCAGTCTTTCCAGGGATTATGGGAAAAACCATCCACTTCGTGGTGTAAAAAAAAATAAAAATACAAATATAAAAAAAAATATATATATAAAATTAACCACTTCGCTGCGGAGGACGCGGTCAGCGCGTCCTGCCGCAGGATGAGTTGGCTGCGGAAAACGCACTGAGCACGTCCTCCCGAAGAAGACTGCGATCTGGAACCGCCGCAGGCACAATAGATGTCATCGCGGTGGTGCGATGACATCTATTTCAGGCGCCCCCCCCCTGCGTGTGCGGAGGAGGCGCCTGAATGGGAGGGGGGAGGTCCTTCGGACCTCTCTCCCTCCCGATCGCAGAGGTCCTGAGCTTGAGGCTAGGGTCAGAGTGGGGCAGTCGGAACGCGCGTGCAGACGCACTAAATCACGGCGGCAGTAGCAGCACATAACGGCCAATGACGGCCAATATACGAAGTACGTGCGTACGAAAGTGCGCCGACACCACGCAACCAGCAAATGAACGCATTTTTCTCAGAACGTGAAACCGCTGCTACTGACGTACAGAGTGCGCTGCGGCCGCATGGCAGCGTGTGTGCGTGATTAGGAGACGTCAGACGCTGCTAGTGTGCGGCCTACATAACGTTCAAACAGCCGGATTTCCCTAGACTTCTTTTTACCCCACCGTCATGAAATACGTCCAGAATTGCGCATCGTCTGACCACTTAAGCGTATTCCGTGAAAAAATGCGTGCGCACGCATCGACGTACATTTTGACGGTGGCCGCAGAAAATGCGCTCATCTGTCCCTAGCCTAATGCCAGGCACCGTTTGGAAGGGCACAGCCTGCCCTTCCAAACGGTGACTGTCATTAACCCCTGGGGAGCTGGATCACGAATCGGCGCTGAAAAGCACCGGTTCGTGATCCTTTCCCAGAGCTGGCCGACATCTTGGATGTCGGCCAAGCCTCCGGGAACTCCCCCTGAGGACTGGCGTCATCGTGCATAGCACGATGACGCCAGTCCTGGAGTTAACCCCTAGCTGCCACCAATGGTGGAGATAGGGGGTTCATTGGAGCCCCCTATCTCCCGATCCGTGGCAGCTAGGGGTTAAAGTTTGGTACTGTTGGATCAGCCAGAGCATGGCCGTTCCAACGATACCAAACACGACTGTGAAAAAAGTTTTTTTTTAAAAATAACAATTAAAAATAAAAATAAAAAAACATTTTAAAAACAAATTATAAAAAAAAAAAAAAAGTTTTTTTTTTTTTTGGTTTGTTAATGCAGCAATATTGTTCCCATTTCAATTATAATGTGAACAATGATGCTGCACTAACGATTTTTGTATGCGGTGCGTTTGTTAAAAATGGCGTAATTTTCCCCAAAAAAAAAATATAACGAGACCCCATATCTAATTTTTTTAACAAGCGCACCCCATACAAAATATAACCGCAATTGCTCGCATGTTAAAATGTGAAGAAAAACACTTTACACGTTGTAAATTATTGAAAATACATATGTTATTGCACTTTTTGTTATAATATACAGACATGACATAACGTATACATATAATAATGACATATTATGAATCTACCGAGTCTGACGGAAAGAACGATATATAATATGTCTGGGTCATATACTAAAATAAGCCTTCAAAACACGTTTAAACATGATGAGCAAAACCGGTAAAAATGACCTCAGCACAGAGGTGTGAAAAGCCTCAGCAGCGAAAGGGTTAAACCTGTCGAATGAAACCAACGAACATCAGGGCATTTCACTGACATTTCTCTGCTGTACGGCATTCTCTGAATAGATTAACCATTGCTTCTCTATGGGGATTTCACTGCCGTCGAACAGGCACTGTATTTTGCTGACAATTTGCCAAAATTTGGCGAATTGCCAGCTTTTTGAATAGCCGAATGTCCATGAAATTGCACTGTACGGGGAAATTCAATTTTGGGACCATATCGGCTCTCTGTGAATAATTCTGTATATTTTACAATCTGAATATGAAAACATAAGACATAATGAATCCTGAAAAAGGTGTTCAATGCTTTGGACTGGTCTTTATCCTTAATGAACAGGTGCAGTGCACAGGCAGCTTTATGAAAGCCAATGAGAAATTAATCCAATGAAAATCCGGATTAAATCCCAAAATAGATGTCCTTAGATATCCAGAAGATTATATATATACAGGGTTATCCAAAGAGATCCGAATTGCTTGAGAAAGGTAACCTTTCCTGGCCATTCGGCTATCCAGAGAGCAGGCAATTCGCCAAATCCTGGCAAATTGCCTGCACATACGGTGCCTGTTCAGTGCCTATTCGAGGGCAATGAAATCTCCATGAAAAAGCACTGCTTCGGCTATTCAGAGAACACAAACCAGCAGTGAAAGGTTCCCCTAATGCCCTGCCATTCGGTGGTTTAATTCGGCAAGTTAATTCAGGAGAATCCCATAGGCTTCAATGTTAAAAATATTCCCGTTTTAATTCAATATCTAATAAACCGTTCATTATAAAATTCTGCAGCAAAAAGTCTCTTTATTTATAGATTTTTTAGGATACTTTAAGCATTTTTCAGAATTTTTTTTTTTTTTTAAAAAAGTCAGATTTTTTTTAAGTTTACTTATTTTTTCTGTAACAGCCCTTTTTATTATCATTCCCTGGACCTCCTGTGTAAATTTCAGACATTTTCGCTCAGTAGTTTCTTTGCAAACAGCGTTTCATTTTCACAGATTCATACAAACGGTTTTGCTAATTTATTCACCTCCCTCTGTCTGCGGTCTCAGCTGCTTCGGCTGCTTCGGCTGCTTCGGCTGTGTGCGATCGGCTCCTGCTCGGGCTTTTTCCGTGGTTTTCGCAGGTTAATCCAGATGTTTTTGCGGGTTTTCGGCGTGCATTCGGTGGGTTTTGCGATTAGTTTTCGTCAGGTTTGTGGCAGCTTTTCCCTGCAATTCGGGGACCCTGTGGTGTTTGCTGAATACACCGCAGGGTCACCGAAATGGGATCGGCAAAAGGAACCGAATTGAAGAGAACGAAAAGTCACCGAACGTGCGGTGACTTTTCGAATCTCTTTGGATAACCCTGATAGTATATACAAAAGCAGGTCCAAAGACTAAGTGCAGGGCTCAAAATTTCAAGTCCTGAACTACTAGCCAGGCCTTAAGAGTTACTCGCTACCAGTTGCTCCACCTAACCCCTACCCTGTCCTTAATGCCGCCCCCAAACACACACTCAAATTATCTTATGAAATTACACTGTTAAATGTTTTATTCAGAATAAAGTTACAAAAATAAATAACAACATTAACATAAACCAATGTAAACTTAAAGGAATATAAGTGCTTGCTTTACCTCAATGGGGATGCAAACAAAATATTAAGTGTAACTGCTTAGCTTTTAATAAACTTAGTGCATTTTTTCATCTTCACAATCACTCCAGATACATGTATACCCAGACACATGAGATCCCAGATACATGCATACCCAGAAATCAGGCCCCAGAGACAGGCATACCAAGACACATCAGACCCCAGATACATGTATACCCAGACACATCAGATCCCAGATACATGCATACCCAGAAATCAGGCCCCAGATACAGGCATACCCAGACACATCAGACCCCAGATATATGTATACCCAGACATCAGACCCCAGTGTGAGCAGAGTGAGGGACCAGATGAGAACCGCCAGAAGAGGACAGGCATAGGGGGCAGACGTCTGGCACACACCCTCTCTGACATCATCAGAGGGGACCGGCTGCTGTCTTGGAAATCATTTATCATGCTGCCTGTGTCTGCATTCCCATTCGCCCTCACTTAATTTCCACTTGCCAAATGCTAGCATGCGAGTGGAAATTTTGAGGCCTGACTAAGCGTACTGTTTTTTGTGGGGTTTTATCACTCCATTCGTCTGCAGTGTTGGCTTTTTCCGGCAGCTGCTCTGCGCTGTGATCGGCAGCTGCTCGGGTTTCTCTGGCATGTTCGGCGGGGTTAATCCAGATGTTTTTGCGGGTTTCGGTGTACATTCGCCTGTTTTTTGCGGTGAGTGTTCGGCGGGTTAGCGGAGGCTTTTCCCTGCACTACAACGGCCCTGTGGTGTTTGCTGAATACACCGCAGGGTCGCCGAAATGGGATCGCCAATTCGCACCGAATTGAAGAGAACGAAAAGTCATCGACCGTGCGGTGACTTTTTAATTCTCTTTGAATAACCCTGTATTAGAAAAACGAGTATTAATATAAGTAATAGAAAAAAATGACATGCTAGCACCATGGCTAGATATGGAGTTAATATGGTAGCACCATTTTAAATGCTGCAGAGATGGCTTCAAATCATGCGTTCAGCTTGTGCAATCTCAATGCATGATGTTAACTAGGTCACTGTAGATTCCTTTCTAAAGGATATCCAATAGACATGTGCATTCGTTTTAGTACTAAAACGATTTAGTCCGAATTTTGGGATAATTTAGTTTTCATATGACTCAAGAGAAACGAAACTGCTCAGTACAAAAAACGAAAGAAACTAAAATAAAATGCACTACATTTTAGTGTCAGTCCTTTTTGTGATATTACATTGATAAGTGAAGGAGACCAGCAATGAAGAGCGCAACATCCGAAGTTCTGCACCCTCCACATGCCAATGCAGTAGGATTTTCTATACAGAGAGGGGCATTAATTAATGCAGGAGGATGTTCTATACATTATACAGAGGGGTATTCATGCAGGAGGATGTTATTTACATTTTTACAGAGGAAGTATAAATTGAGGAGGATGTTCTATACAGAGAGGACATTAATTAATTCAGGAGGATGTTCTATATAATATACTGAGAGGGGTATTAATTAATGCAGGAGGATGTTCTAAACATTATACAGAGAGGATCCTTTTTTTCTCAGCCCTTTAAATCCAGTGGCTGTAGAGAGCGGAGATCGGCTGCTTGTTACCTTATCTCTCAGTACAATGTATCAGGCTTCAGCTGTTACAGTAACTGACTAACAGCGCTCAGAGATTCAGTAAAACAAGGAAATAATATTGTTCTAACGGTTATATATATATATAAAAATATTATTTACTAGTTTTACTGAAACTCTGAGCGCTGTGATGAGCAGCAGTCAGTTACTGTAACAGCTTTTCCTGATACGGGGCAGTATTACAATGTTGTGCTAACTTAACCAGAGCTGTTGTAAACTGAAAACCTCCATAGGCTATAATGGCTCTGGGAAGTTTACAACAGCTCTGGTTAAGTTAGCACCAACTATATAATATGGCCCACATTGTGCTGAGAGTGAGAGATACTGTAACAAGCAGCGATCTCAGCCCTCTGAGGAGCCACTACAATAGTAATTTTATCCACTGGTTTTCGGATGAATGAAATTTAGTTTTCATACTAAATAACTGAAAACGAATTTCTTTAGCAACTAAATAAATTGCAATTTAGGACTAATCCATTAGTTCAAAACGAAATTTTGTGCTGTGCACATGTCTAATATCCAATGGTTTAATTGCCAACAATTAGGTGTCACACTGTTTGCCTTGGAAATAATTATTTTACACATTACTTTATATGTTTTCAATAAGAATGACTCTATTGGACATTTATACAAATTACAGTCAAGGTCTGGGCTCCGTAACCTTGGTCCTACAGATGTTTTGTAACAACATCCCAGTTGATGTTTATCCATTCATTAGGTTGGCTGAGCCTCATGGGAAATTAAGTTCCAAAAGATCTGGAGGGTAAAAGTTGCTGACCCAGTTCTAGAAGAAGAGGTGAATTCAGTGCCTGGAACTCCACACAATGATTCATTTGTTTTATTCAACCACAAGTGCAATTGGAAAATACAATTGTAAAAGTACATAAATGCAAGTTTGATATCATTGAATAAAATAATCTATTAGTGGCTTATTGTAATATATATTATCTATGTGTTCTCATTCCACCTTAGTTAAATGTCTCATATGCTTTGGAAAAATATTTTCTTAGGGCGTATCACCTGCTAAAAATAATACTTTTAAACCGCAAAGGAAAAATCTCCAGTGAGAAATGACAAAAAAAGATTAATATGACCAAATGGATCTTCAGATAGATGAACAGACATTAAAGGAACATTCTAAACATCCTGACCACTTTATATTTTTTAAATGGTCAGGATGTGAGGAGTGCCCTCGTTCTCCCCAAAGCCCCGCCCCATTTTTATTAAAAAGCAGAGTGCCATGGCACCGAGTCACCAGCAGACATAAAATTTGAATTTACCGGTTGCTACTCGGATACTAGTAGGTTACTAGTGACGTCGGTATGCAGGGAGAGTGCCGACATTACTATCTCTGAGACCGATCATGCAGAGAATGTTCAGGGACTTCCAAGTTCAGGAATTCTTGAGCCTAAGAGGAGGAGCAACGTGCGACGAGAGGGGAAAAGGTGAGTAAAACAGGGTAAAAATTAAAAAAAACATTTTAAAAAATTGGGCAGAGGCTGCCAGCAGCTTCTGCCCAATTATTTAAGTGCAAGAAAAGGGACACTTTACTTTTCACTAGAGTGTTCCTTTAACTATATGATTTTGCTAAATTTTCCTATAACTTTTGTGGTAGAGTTTGAAACGTATACTATATAAATCGTTAATTTTTTTACTTTAATATCCAAATTTCTGTTATACCACTGTAATAACAAACTTTTTTGTTTACATATGTACATAAGTTTTACATATGGTTACAATTTAAACTACATGGGCTAAATTACAATCATCAAGCAAACGTTTGCGCCGGCGCAACAAAACATTAACGCAAGGGGTAAAACCATTTGCGTCGAATCCCGTATTACAATGTCAGCACACCATCGCGCACAATCGTCTACTGCGGGTGAACCTGCACGAACCTGTGCGAGCTTTACTGTACTTTGCGCATCCTATACTTAACATTGTGAGCGCAAATGCGAATGTGCGCTGGTACGAGGATGGTATTACAATCTATGCGCAGGAATTAATGCATGGCTGTTGTGCGCATAATTTTAGCAACTCCTAAAAGCTGGTGTTAATGGCAAATCTGAACAACCTGGCCGAACCCAAATACACAAGCCCAAAAAAAAATGCAGCAAAGTATAGTTACACATTCTAAACATACCAAACCAATAAGGCTGGGGTCAGACCAGCGCACTTTTAACGTGCGTTCTGACGCACATAATTACGGCCGCACTAGCAGCAGATGACGGGCAATGACGGCCAATATACGATGTACGGCCGCACAAAAGTCCGGCCGTGCAACGCAAGTGGAATTTGAACGCATTTTTTTGAGAACGCTGAACCGCTAGTACTGACGTACTGAGTGCGCAGCTGCGGCATAGCGGCGTGTGTGCGTGATTAGGAGATGTCAGACGCTGCTAATGTCCAGCCTATATAACGCCCAGACGCAAAAAGAGTTTTATTGACGATCCGTACAAAATCACGCCTGAAAATGCGCGTCGTCTGACCGTTTTTGCGCATTCCGTGAAAAAATACGTCAATGCGTTTGGACGCACTTTTTTCCACGTTCGCGGGGAAAAATGCTTTCGTCTGACCCTAGCCTAAAATGGAGAAGTTGTGTGTGCATTTATTATTGCTGCAGCATATATGCTCAGATTGACTGTGGCAGGTGCAAAAACTTAACATGAGATAATTGTGGTTCTTAATTCTGATTGGCTGAATCGCAATGAAAAAACCAGTGCGCACACTGATTTTTGCGCGCGACGGTACTGCGCGAGAATTTGGGCGCATCCTGTTTGCGCGCGTTATTGATCGGCGGATGAAAAGACGCGCTAGGATTGTAATTCCAGTGGTGACTTTTGCGCGCAAAAGTTTAACGCTTGGCGCAAAATATTTACGCTTTGCGCGAGGGTTTTTGCGCGAAGATTGTAATATAGCCCTATATTTTTTAAATGTGGGACTTAAAAGAAAAATGTGCTATCAGAGGAAAAAATATATATTATAGCACGTGGTCAGTATTTTTTACCGTTACTGTTAAAGCCAAGTGACTTCACAACTGAAGCGCTCAATTTTTTTATTTTGGCTCAATTGCTGTAATCTGTTTGTTTTTTCAGATGCAATTCAACTAGTTTTTTAACCCGCAGATTAAATTAAGTGCATACTGGCATTTTGATTCCGGTTCAAAATTCACGCCTATACTCGCTAATGGAAATTTCGGGTTTAGTGATTCGATTAGAATTTACCAATATGTTGATTTTCGAAAAAGATGTGAACTGTTGAAAATGGTTGACAAATGGATTTTCAGGCAGGGAAACGGGTAAAGTCTGAGTGAAACCTTAAATTAATCATTGTATTTTCAAATTGTTAGCAAAATTCAATGGTATGGCAAAAAATATGCCCTTTTTTTTGGGCGTTTTACCCACTCTTTTTTCAGAACAGAACAATTTTTCCATATTTGGCCATGTCTGAAATTTTTTTATTTGCGTCAGCTGATATTTCGAAAAAAAAATTAGTCGAAACTCATCGTTTTGAAAAAAAAAAACAGGCCGAAAGAAATAATTTGAGCCCAACATTGGAAAAAAACATCTTTAGAATTATTAATTATTATAATTCTGTTTTGTTCCAAGAGCTTGTATTTTAGATTTCCTATTGCCACATTAAATCTTAAATGTCTTTATCATATGGACTTCATCTATGTTAAAAGTAAACCTCATGTGTGTGGTTTACAGTATGAATGTTTAAAACTGTAAACCCATAAAACTCTGCATCAAATTTCTACATGGATTTTGATAGATATTTTTATTTCTTTTTGCTTGGCAAATATCTTTATTTTAAAAAATGTAAGTTGTTACATATTACAGAAAATAAATGAATAGTAGTTCAAAAATGTTGGAAATTTGTTGGCTTTAGTTGCAAATATAAGTCATGGTTTTTAAGTGTCTTTTGTATCCATCTAAAAATTTATATGCAATTTCCTAAACTTTTGTTTTGCATGTATCTCTAAAGAGGTTATTCAGAGAGCAAGTAGGGATGTGCGTTTTGGGTTTCGGAATTTCGGAATTTTCACAAAATTTCCCGATTTGTGTTTTCGGATGCGGCCGATTTTCCGCAAATTTTTAGATCCGAAAACGGCAGATCCGAAAAGAAATATTTTCGGAATTTTCGAATGGACTTGAAATGTGTCAAATCGAAATTTATTGCTTTGAAACGAGGAGAACAGACGTTCCGAAAAAACGAAAATTTCCAAAATTACAAAAAGTCGATACAAAAAACGAGCAAAGTGACACGAAAATACGAAAAATGGTCGATATTCCGAAAACATGTACAATTCAGAAAAATGAAAATTTCCGAAATCACGAAAAGTCGATACAAAAAACGAGCAAAGTGACACGAAAATACGAAAAATGGTCGATATTCCAAAAAAAAAATGTACCCGAAAAACGAGTCGAACCGAACCGAATCGAAACAGAAATCGGTCGAAACGAGCCGAATCGAAAAGTTTAAACATCCGAAAAATCGAATCGAACCGAAAAAAAAAATCGGTGCACAAGCCTAAGAGCAAGGAAATGTCACCGACATTTCGGTGCTCTCCCGTTCCCAGCACTTAGGGAAATCGAATTCCAAACCCTGCGGTGAATTCAGCAACCGCAGGGTCCCTAAAGTGCAGGGAAAAGCCACCACAAAACCGCTGATTTAAAAAAAATAATTAAAAAAAGCTGCAAAATCGCCAAAATTATTGGATCCGACAAGCTGCAGAGACCCACTGAAATTATCGGATCTTATCGATTCGATAAGCTGCCGGGAACCCGTAGACATTTTTGGATCCGATAAGCCGCTGAAAAAACCTGCCGAAAGCATTCAGAAAAAGCTGATGATCCACCTAACACAGCGTCGACCAGCCAGAGGAAAAAGCTGGCAAGTCAATGAACGGGGTAAATTTTTTAAAAAATAAAAAGATTGAAGGTGTCAAATTTGAAACGCTGTTTGCAAAAAACTATTGGACGAAAAATGTCTAGATTTAACATATAAGGTCCTATGAATAATAATAAAAAGGTCTGTTGTTACAGAAAACAAGAAGCTATAAAAATCTGAAAAACAAAATTTGGCAAAAAAATCCCCAAAAAATTCTTAAATAAGTCCCAAAAAAAAATAAAGAGATTTTTTGCTGCAGGTTAAAAGAATAAACAGTTTAATAGATATTGAATAAAAATGGGAATATTTTTAACGTTGAAACCTATGGGATTCGCCTGATTAAATCTGCCAAATGAAACCAGCGAACAGTTCACATTTCTCTGCTGTTTGGTGTTCTCTGAATAGATTAACCATTGCTTCTCTATGGGGATTTCACTGCCGTCGAACAGGCACCGTATTTTGCTGGCAATTCCTCAAAATGTGGTGAACTGCCTGCTCTCTGAATAGCTGAATGGCCACGAAATTGCACCATACGGGGAAATTACCTGTTCAGTGCAATTTCAGGGCCAGATCGACTCTCCCTGAATAAACCTATAAATGTAGATGCTTTTTTCTGTGTGAACACAAAAATTGTATTATAGTGACAGTGATATAGTGACAAAAATAGTAATTTAAGCTTTTTACATTCCACCTAGTACGAAGAACACATTTAAAATAATAAAAAAGGGGGGTTAGTAGCGTTATATGTGGATGTAGGAAATCGCTTATACACGTAAATGGTCCTTGTTACTCAACCACCAAAAATTAATGCGAATCAGAGAAGTAGTGTAGCGATGTCAATGAAGTGAAATAAATCCCAGGGTTCTTGGGGTCTTCTTCTTTAAATATACCTCAAATAGGAACAGAAGACAGATATATCATAGTGCGACCCATAGAGAACCATATAACAGATAGAGGTGAACAATGGCACTCACATGAGGTGGAACCCTCCTGGTTCTGGGTCAATCGCCTTAGGGTAGTTTCCGGCCACCCAAATGCCATTCCAGAGTAGATCCGCTCCATAAAGTGGAACCCTCCTGGTTCTGGGCCAATAAGGCGATTGACCCAGAACCAGGAGGGTTCCACTTTATCGAGCGGATCTACTCTGGATGGGCATTTGGGTGGCCGGAAACTACCCTAAGGCGATTGAACCAGAACCAGGAGGGTTCCACCTCATGTGAGTGCCATTGTTCACCTCTATCTGTTATATGGTTCTCTATGGGTCGCACTATGATATATCTGTCTTCTGTTCCTATTTGAGGGATATTTAAAGAAGAAGACCCCAAGAACCCTGGGATTTATTTCACTTCAAGAAGGACATTGACATCGCTACACTACTTCTCTGATTCACATTTAAAATAATAATGCTCTTCCAATCTGCCTTTATTGATCAATTTCATCCAAAAAAAGAAGATATGTGGCTATTGTAACCATGGATCATAATTCCACATATCAAAGCTTGAAGTTCCCGGCAGTGTGCGGATTCATATGCTGCAATAATTAAACCGCAGAGAGGCGCTGCCCAGCAGTGTGTGAATTCATATGCTGCATTAATTATACCGCAGAGAGGCGCTGCCCGGCAGTGTGCGGATTCATATGCTGCAATAATTATACCACAGAGAGGCGCTGCCAGGCAGTGTGTGTATTCATATGCTGCATTAATTATACCGCAGAGAGGCGCTGCCCAGCAGTGTGTGGATTCATATGCTGCAATAATTATACTGCAGAGAGGTGCTGCCCAGCAGTGTGTGGATTCATATGCTGCAATAATTATACTGCAGAGAGGCGCTGCCCGGCAGTGTGTGGATTCATATGCTGCATTAATTATACTGCAGAGAGGCGCTGCCCGGCAGTGTGTGGATTCATATGCTGCATTAATTATACCGCAGAGAGGCGCTGCCCGGCAGTGTGCGGATTCATATGCTGCATTAATTATACTGCAGAGAGGCGCTGCCGGCAGTGTGCAGAATCATATGCTGCATTAATTATACCGCAGAGAGGCGCTGCCCGGCAGTGTGCGGAATCATATGCTGCAATAATTATACTGCAGAGAGGCGCTGCCCGGCAGTGTGCGGAATCATATGCTGCATTAATTATACTGCAGAGAGGCGCTGCCCGGCAGTGTGCGGAATCATATGCTGCAATAATTATACCGCAGAGAGGCGCTGCCCGGCAGTGTGTGGATTCATATGCTGCAATAATCATACCGCAGAGAGGCGCTGCCCGGCAGTGTGTGGATTCATATGCTGCAATAATTATACCGCAGAGAGGCGCTGCCCGGCAGTGTGTGGATTCATATGCTGCAATAATTATACCGCAGAGAGGCGCTGCCTGGCAGTGTGTGGATTCATATGCTGCATTAATTATATAGCGTATGCTGCATTGAAACCTATGGGTTAAAAAGCCTTGTTTCTTTAAAAAAAAGTTAGGAAACCTAAAATTTCCCCCAAAAAATGTATAAAAAAATTCTAAAATTCTTAAGTAAAGAAACTTTCATTCTATTATTATTATTCTTTATTTATAAAGCGCCAGCATATTCCGCAGCGCTGTACAATAGGCACAGTATAGACAGGGTTACAATACATTGAACAACATCTGACAAACAGTACAGGAGGAGATGAGGGCCCTATTCCCATAGGAACTCACAATCTGGGAGGGTTGGGGTTGGAAACAGGAGGAGAGGACTGTAAGGTGAGAGTGATTGATGGTTGAGTCAGTGAGTTGGGTGGTAGGCTTCCCTAAATAGGAACGTTTTAAGGGAGCGTTTGAAGGAAGAGAAGTTAGGGGAAAGTCTGACAGTACGAGGGAGAGCGTTCCAGAGAGTGGGGGCTGCGCGTGAGAAATCCTGCAGTCTATCATGGGAAGAGGTAATGCGGGGAGAAGCTAGGCGCAGGTCACTGTTTGACCTTAGGGAGCGGGCTGGGGTGTATTTGGGGATTAGTGAGGACAGGTAGTGGGGAGCTGAGTTAGTGGGTTTTGTAGGTAAGGATAAGGATTTTGAACTTAATTCTGCAGTGGATGGGGAGCCAGTGAAGGGACTCGCAGAGGGGAGCGGCAGAGACAGAGCGGCGGGTGAGGTGAATTAGCCTGGCGGAGGCGTTCAGGATGGATTATAGGGGGGAGAGGCGGGACAGAGGGAGGCCAGATAAGAGATTATTGCAATTGTCGAGTCGGGAGATTACCAGGGCGTGTATGAGTTGTTTTGTGGTGACAGCGGTAAGAAATGGCCGAATTCTGGAAATATTACACAGTTGGTATCGGCAGGAGGAGGAAAGAGACTTGATGTGGGGGATGAAGGAAAGAGCAGAGTCAAGTGTAACTCCAAGACAGTGAACTTGGTTTGATGGGGAGATGGTGATACCCTCCACCGTGATAGAGAAGTCAGGAGGTGGGGAGGCATTGGAGGGAGGAATAAGTAGGAGTTCAGTCTTTGACATGTTGATCTTTAGGTGGTGGGAGGCCATCCAGGAGGAGATGCCAGATAAACAGTCACTGACTTTTGAAAGGACAGGGGGAGAGAGATCAGGGGTAGAGAGGTAGATCTGAGTGTCATCAGCGTAGAGGTGGTAATTAAAGCCAAAACTGTTGATGATTTTGCCCAGGGAGGAGGTGTAGATGGAATAGAGCAGAGGACCAAGGACAGAGCCTTGAGGTACACCAACAGATAGAGGCAATGAAGAGGAGGAGTTACCAGCAAAGGACACACAGAAGGACCTGTTGGATAAATAGGAGTCTCAGTCAACCCAAGCAAGTGCAGTGTCACCGAGACCCAGAGAGTTGAGGGTCAACAGTGTCAAAAGCAGCCGAGAGGTCAAGCAGGATGAGAATAGAATAGTGGCCGTGTTTTTTAGCAGTTAGGAGGTCGTTGGTGACTTTGGTGAGGGCAGTTTCAGTTGATTGTAGGGGACGGAAGCCAGATTGCAGGGGGTCAAGTAGGGAATTGGAGGACAGGAAGAGGGAGAGGCGGTTGAAGACTAGTTTTTCTAAGAGCTTAGAGGTAAAGGGAAGCAGGGATACAGGGCGGTAGTTGGATGGAGAGTTGGGATCGAGGGATGGTTTCTTTAGTAAAGGGGTAACTAGCGCGTGTTTGAAGGCGGATGGAAAGGAGCCAGTGGAGAGAGATAGGTTGAAGATGTGTGTGAGAGCAGGGGTGAGGGAGGAGGAGAGGGGAGGAATTAGATGTGAGGGAATGGGGTCGAGTGGGCACGTGGTGAGATGTGAGGAGGACAATAAGGAATTGACTTCCTCCTCAGTGGCTGGGAGGAAGCGGCAGAGGGTGGCAGAGGGGACCTGTGGGAGTGGAGGTGGCAGATAACTATCTTGTGTTGGGATGTTGCTTCTGATAGTTAAAGTTTTACTGAGGAAGTAGTCTGCCAGGTCTTGAGCGCTGAAGGCAGCTGTGGGGGGAGGTGCAGGTGGGTAGAGGAAGGTGTTGAAGGTGGACCAGAGCCGTTTAGGGTTGGAGGACAGCATAGATATAAGAGATGAGAAGAAGGATTGTTTGGCCAAGTGGAGGGCAGAGGTGTATGACCGGAGAATAAACTTGAAGTGAACAAAATCAGCTTCAGAGCGGGATTTCCTCCAGGCACGCTCTGCAGTGCGGGAGCATCTTTGCAGGTAGCGAGTCTGGAGGGTGTGCCAGGGCTGAAGCTGGCGGCGTGGGGCCTTACAGTGTCGAAGAGGAGCAAGAGTGTCTAGAGCAGAGATAAGCGTAGTATTGTAGTGATTAGTGGCAGCATCAGGGCAGGTGAAGGATGAGGTGTGAGGGAGGTGGTGAAGTAGGTTGGAGAATTGATGGGGGTCCACAGCATGTAGATTTCTGCGAGTGTGTGCGGGGTGGGGGAGCAGGGTGTTTAGGAAGTCCAGATAGGTTGAAAGAGAGAAGGTGGTGGTACGAGATGGGGAAAGGGCGACAGTTGAACTCAGAAATGGAGCAGAGTTTGGAAAAGACAAGGTCAATAGCGTGACCATCGCGGTGTGTAGGGAGGAGGGAGGATTGTGTGAGTCCAAGGGAGGACGTGAGTGAAAGAAGTTTGGAGGCAGCAGGGGCGGAAGGATCATCAATGGGAATGTTGAAGTCCCCGAGAATTAGGCATGGAAGATTAGAAGACAGGAAGTTAGAAAGCCAGGTAGCAAAGTGGTCAAAGTACTGGGAGGTTGGTCCCGGTGGGCGGTAGAAGACTGCCACCCTGAGGGCCAGAGGAGAGAACAGGCGGATGTAGTGTGTCTCGAAGGAGGAGAAGGAGAGGGATGGGGTGGAGGGAGATGCTGGTAGGTGCAGGTGGGAGAGAGCAGGATTCCGACCCCGCCACCATTTCTCTCACCCGGTCTGGGGGTATGGCTCAAGTGTAGACCGCCATGTGAGAGAGCAGCAACGGAGGCCGTGTCAGAGGGAGTTAGCCAGGTTTCAGTTAAAGCTAGGAGGTTGAAGGAGTTTGAAAGGAAGAGGTCATGGATGGCTGTGAGTTTGTTGCACACAGAGCGAGCGTTCCAGAGGGCGCAGGAGAAAGAGGACAGGTGCTGAGGGATTATGGGAATGAGGTTGCTGGGCTTGCAGGGAGGTGATTTATGTGCGATGGAGATAGGATGAGAGGGAAGTATTGGATGTGTTGTGGGGCCAGGGTTAGAGGATATGTCACCTGCATAGAGTAACAGCAGGAGGGTGAGAAAGAGAAGGTGGGAATGGGATTTGTGGGAGTGGGAGTGATTGGCAGCACGAGAGTTAGAGGGAGACCATGTTCTGAGGAAACAAAGGAGCTCATGTGAGGCCATCATGTGGGACGAGAGGAGGGAGGGAGAGATGCAGATAGTGTAGGGGTCGGTGGTAGAGGGGCAGGAGTTCCATTTAAGGAGAAAGGTAGAAGTAAAGAGTAGAAGCGTGAGAGAAAGCATAATATAGACGTGTGTTTACCCAGAGTAAAAAGTGGGCCTTGCAGTTCCTTCCTCCAGTCCCGCAACTCCAGGAAATCAACTCTAAACATCCACTTAGGATGCCACCTGGGGATGTCCCTGGAGCCAAGGCTCAATGGAGCCACTCTTAGCTGTTATATAGGGCAGACTGATTGCATTCAGGCAGTTAAAAGGTAAACAGCTGATGCTGGATGGGCTGTGTCAATAGGGCAGGAGATTCACATGCTAATTAGCAAAGCAAATGGTGGAGAAAGGAGACAAAAATAAATTTAAAAAAAGAGACCAAGATAACGTTACAATGTGGGTGCCTGCAAATACTGGGTGATGGGGGTCCTACCAGCAAAAGTATGCAGGGGATCAGTTGAGATGTGGGTGTCTGTGGATACTGGGTGATAGAGTCTTACCAGCAAAAGTATGCAGGGGATCAGTTGAGATGTGGGTGTTCTATTGGTAGTAATCTACTTCCCATTCTTAAATAAGCAATAAAAAATTAAATAACTCATATAAAAGGCGAAAAACCAACTGATCTGAATCACCCAAAATGATCCGAATCGCCGAAATGATCCGGATCGGCAACATGATCCAGATCGCCGAAATGATCCGAATCGGCAAAGTGATCCGAATCACCGAATTGAATCAATCTGAAATTTCGTATTGATCCGAAATTTCGGATGGTCGATATTTTGTTTTCGGAAATGCTTCCGAAACATGAAAATGCAGAATTTCGGCCGAATTTCAATTCAGAACGAAACGAATTGCACATCTCTATTTAGTAACTTCACAGTAAGTTGCAGTGATAGCCATCCATCAAAAATATAGGCCAAAACAGGTGTTTAAAGGAAAAAAATCTTTTAACATTGTACACGGATTCACACACAAATGTAATTCAAATCAAAATATATAAAACAAGATGGCTGCACCTAATTTGAACATGTTTTTTTCATAAGTATGCTGCTTGACCTAGTTATAAAACCCACTGGGATTTAGTTACAGAACATATGGTAATTTGACATTATGGCAGGCTTATGTGATCATATCTTGTCACATAATTCCCATTGTTCAGAAAAAAAACACTTAAAAGGTACCATTAACCCCTTCCCTGCCAAATGGCCTTCAGTAAAACAAATGCCAGAGCCCAAGTAGATTTATGCAAAACCAATTTCCATTACAGACAGCGTAATAATGTATGTCCTGTTCATACATTTTAGAAACCATAAGCTTATTTGACAGGCAGAGGGCTCTCCCTGCTGGCCAAAAATTGCTACCACATGTATATTAACTCAGCTGGTGCTCTGTGTTTCTGTGAAGGAAAAAAAAAAACAAGCTGTTTAAACAGATTCAGCACTTCAACAGACATGTAAAACGTGCTGAAAATTTGGGGGCACATTCTGAGGCCCATTTGCAAATTAATTTTATTTGCAATAAATGAAATTACTTTGCATTGCTACAGAAAATGACCAGATCGAGATGACTCAATGTTTGGGTCCTGCTGGACCTTTTGAAGATCGAGTATACTCATGGTACTGATGGGAGTAAGTAGAGTGTGCTGAATTTTCTTCTGTTGTTTATATATATATAAAATCACACAAGACATGGACGCACTCAGGTGCTTAAGTCAAAAAATAAAAAGTGGAGCTTTATTTAAATTAATAGGTATAATATATATATTTATATTTCTCAATATTGCTGTACCTCAAGTTTCAGCATTTTATCAGAATATGACAAACAAGCAACCTTGTATTTATTTTATGCCTCAGCATCTTATAGCATATGTTAAATGTAAAAAAGAGCATTTAATAATATTTAATTTTCTATGACACAAACCTCAATAATTACTAATTATATTCTATGACTTGTTTGCCTCAAACCAGCATAACGATTTTTTTGTTTGTTTCGGTTCTTCTCTCTGTTTTAGTTAAAAATCATAATACTACTCACTGTTATTTTCACATTAGTAAGCTCTCATTTAATTCTATCCACTTGAGTTACTTTTACTTTTTTCATAAAAGCTAAATTTAACTATGCAGGGTAATTTTCTTGGTCGTTCACTGACATGTGGCTTTAACAGCAAAGCTGTTATTGTGAAAATACAGATTTTTCAACCTACAGGGTTATTCAGAGAGCGTGAAAAGCAGGAGAATGACTGGAGGATGAAAAATTCTAGGTTAAAATAGCCGATTTGGAAAGTGAGATGAAAGGGAGAATTTTTCTGGTTTGGCTATTTTGACCTAGAATTTTTCATTCTCCAGTCATTCTCCAGCTTTTCACGCTCTCTGAATAACCCTGCTAGTATTGTACACACATCATGAACAATAAACATCCCAGGGTAACAGTGTAGAACAATAAGCTCTTTGCTATTAATAGAACCAAGTTCAGATTAGGATACTGTGAATTGCACTGTTGGCTAGGTGCTGGAAGTTCACCCTGTTTAATCCCTTGAAATCCAAGTCATAAATCAGTGGATTTATTTTACATAAGTGTTATTTTTGTAAATGGCAAAAATGCAAGAATGGGTTGACAGTGTACGGGTCCAGGATAAAGATTGTCAATACAGAAATAGGATAAGAATATGTTTTGGGGTCAGTGAAAAAAAGATGAATAGGGGTACAGAGGTATGTTTATAAATGCAGTGACTGGTTTAGGAGGCAGGAACAGGGGTGGGGTGCAGAGCCAGTATTAGGAGTGCAGTCAGGTTCATTGGTACAGTTCTGAGGTGCAAGGCCAGCATGAAGAGTGCATGAATTAGTTTAGCAGTACAATTTAACCCCTTCACTATCAAGAGATTTTTAAAAAAAAACATTGTCAGGAAACAGTCAGGGTTATTCAAAGAGATTTGAAAAGTCACTGCACGTTCGGTGACTTTTCGTTCTCTTCAATTCGGTGCAAATCGGCTTTCCCATTTCGGCGACCCTGCGGTGTATTCAGCAAGCACCACAGGGCTGTTGAAGTGCAGGGAAAAGCTGCCGAAAAACCGTCGAAAACCCGCCGAAAACCTGGCGAAAACCTGGCGAATGCACGCCGAAAACATCTGGATTAACCCGTCGAAGACGTCGGAAAAACCCGAGCAGGAGCTGATCACACGCAGCGAAGCTGCCGGAAAAAGCCGACACCGTAGAAGAAGGCAGTGAATAAATTAGGAAAACAGTTTGCTTGAATGATTGAAAAGTGAAACGCTGTTTGAAAAGAAACTACTGAGCAAAAATGTCTGAAATTTACATATGCGGTCCAGGGAATGATAATAAAAAGGACTGTTACAGAAAAAATAAGTAAAGTTAAAAATAAAATTTAAAAAATCGGACTTTTTAAAAAAAGAAAATCCAGAAAAATGGATCCTAAATCCTAAAAAATCTATAAATAAAGAGACACCTTACTGCAGAATTTTATAATGAACGGTTTATTAGATATTGAATTAAAATGGGAATATTTTTAACATTGAAGCCTATGGGATTCGCCTGAATAAATCTGCCGCATGAAACCACCGAATGGCAGGGCATTTCGGGAACCTTTCACTGCTGGTTTGTGTTCTCTGAATAGCCGAAGCAGTGCTTTTTTATGGGGATTTCACTGTCCTCGAACAGGCACCGAACAAGCACCGAATGTGCAGGCAATTCGCCAGGATTTGGCGTATTGCCTGCTCTCTGAATAGCCGAATGGCCAAGAAAGGTAACCGAACACTGATTTTCAGCGCTCGGTTACCTTTCTCCAGCCATTCGGATCTCTTTGACTAACCCTGAGTGTTTTCTTTAAAAAACATTCTTAATTAATTATACAGCAAGAAATATTTGGGAATATTCCCAGTGTATTTCTTGCTGTAATAACGTATTTGAGAGGCAGGTGGTGCCATCTATTGGCCAAATGGAGTTACACTAGTTTCAGCTTCAGCTCATGGTTCCCTACAACGGCTGCTGAAAGCCCGATGTATCAGGGCATTCATCAGCCGATTTTGAACAATTTTAGCATCTTGGCCATTATTCCCACATGGCTAAAACTTTGGAGGCACCTTCTGCAGCCCAAAACCAAACGAAATTTATTTGCAACAAACTAATTTCATTTGCTTTCGTCCTTAAGAACCGCAGATTGTGATAACTCAATATCGTTACCTGATGTGCCTTTGAAGTCTTAAGTTTATCTATTTATCTGAAATAGAGAAAGAGGCATAGGTTTTGGATATGTGCATTTCTTTTTGTCCCAAATCACAATTCGGACAAATTTATACTGATTTGTATTTCGGAAGCACTTCCGAAATAACAAAATCGATTTAGTCTGAAACGGAATGAAAACTAAAACAAAATGGTATAAAACAAATTGACTTCCTTTTTACAAATCAATTCGTTATACCATTTCACTCAATCAAACTCAGCACCGTGACCATGTCCATTGGCTGTGGTGCTGATGCTGAATCTGTTGTATTCAGCACCACAGGCCATGGACAGCGACATACAGTGCCATTTGGGGCAATTTGGCGGTCTTCGGCGGCAGTGAAGTGAATGATTCAGTTCGACAGGCGAATCCCATAGGAGTTTTTTTTATTCAACCATTAATTCGTTTCATTTGCTGTAAAAAAAGAGCCTTTTTATTAGAGTATTTTCATGTATTTTTTTGGTGAAATTTTTGGATTCCCAATTATTTTTAAAAAAAGACGCGGCCTACAGCTGATATCTCGTGAGATCTTGCGTGAGCGTGTCCCAGCCTTCAGAGGGCTGAGGAGGCGGTCGCGTGCAGAAGCACTCCTGAGCTGCTTGGAGGAACATGCGGTCCAGAGGCTAGGTAAGTATAATTCTGGGGGTCCCTGCCTGGCTATAATTAATTCTGGGGGCATGTGTCTGGCTATAATTAATTCTAGGGGTCCCTGCCTGGCTATAATTAATTCTGAGGGTCTCTGCCTGGCTATAATTAATTCTGAGGGCATGCGCCTGGTTATAATTAATTCTGGGGGTCTGTGCCTGGCTATGGTCAATTCTGGGGGTCTCTGCCTGGCTATAATTAGTTCTGAGGGCATGTGTCTGGCTATAATTAATTCTAGGGGTCCCTGCCTGGCTATAATTAATTCTGGGGGTCCCTGTCTGGCTATAATTATTATTCTTTATTTATATATTATATTATTATTTTATTTATTTATATATTATGGCTATAATTAATTCTGGGGGCATGTGTCTGGCTATAATTAATTCTGGGGGTCCCTGCCTGGCTATAATTAATTCTGAGGGCATGTGTCTGGCTATAATTAATTCTAGGGGTCCCTGCCTGGCTATAATTAATTCTGAGGGTCTCTGCCTGGCTATAATTAATTCTGAGGGCATGTGTCTTAATTCTGGGGGTCTGTGCCTGGCTATGGTCAATTCTGGGGGTCTCTGCCTGGCTATAATTAATTCTGAGGGCATGTGTCTGGCTATAATTAATTCTAGGGGTCCCTGCCTGGCTATAATTAATTCTGGGGGTCCCTGTTTGGCTATAATTAATTATGGGGGCATGTGTCTGGCTATAATTAATTCTGGGGCATGTGTCTGGCTATAATTCTGGGGGTCCCTGCCTGGCTATAATACATTCTGGGGGTCCCTGCCTGACTATAATTAATTCTGGGGGTCCCTGCCTGGCTGTAATTAATTCTGGGGGCATCTGTCTGGCTATAATTAATTCTGGGGGTCCGTGCCTGGCTATAATTAATTCTGGGGGTCTGTGCCTGGCTATGTTCATTTCTGGAGGTCTGTGCCTGGGTATACATGATTCTCGGGGGTGTATGTATATAAATATATATAACAGTGTGTATAAATGCATGTATTTGTCTTTAAACAGGCTGCTGTGTGTAAAAATCTGCATCTGTATTCTTGTCGCAGTCCAGTGTTGCCCCCTTGCCCTGCACCCAAAAGGCTGGTATTACTCCTAGAATCGCCAAATTATCTGCTGCCTGCACTGCACAAAGTAAGAATGAATTGCAAAATTGCCTCTGTCCTTAAAGGGTTAATAAAAGAGTATTTATTAGGACCCGAAAAATAGTCATAATAATCACTGTTTTCCCTTGGCGTGAGAGTACCACCACCTATTTTTCCCGAAACAAAGCACTGATAAATCGTATCATTGCTCTGAAAATAAAATGCTTTATATTTGTTTTAGTATCATGATAGCTGAAATCCACACCCTAAATAACATTATAATGGGAAAACATATTTGTAGCATGAGGTGTCAGAGAATAAAAAAGATATCTCTGCTGGAGACCAACACAGACAAATGACATATTCCATGGGTGCAATTTATATGATTGACAGAAATTATTTTTTAAATCAAACAAGTACACACATTTAAAAATATCATCAGATAAAGATTTTTGAATCACTGATGAACTAGCATTCCCTAGATGATTCGTTTTTTCTACTGGGACATAATTAGGATACCATAATTAGCAGGTAATGAAGATGAACAATAAGTAACAGATATGACAGACAATTACAGTACTTCCACTGGAATATGTTCATTTGTGCCATAGCATATGAAAAAAGAACACTGCTACAGCTTGTGAAAGTGGATTGTGTAATGAGGATAATGCTCAGAAGCATTTATTGTACCTTTGTCTTCATGACTGCGCACTATTTGCACTTATGTACAGCAGTGTAGAATCTGTGTTGGTGCTTTATAATAAAGTGTAATAATCATAAATATGTACAAACTTTAAAATATGTAACATTATTATTAAAATGTTTGTTGGTATGTCATCCCTTTGTATGTAACATCAATTTGTGTTGGGCTGCGAATGAGATAATTAAATATTAATCATTTAATGCAGTTTAGACACATTTTGTAAACAAACACTTTCATGTAATTTGTTAGGGTTTTTTGGAAATTTGTAAAATTTCTAACTTGCTCTAAAAGGAACAGGTTTATCATGATGATCATTATTTTGAATGCTTGAAATCTATACTGTACTCTAGGATGTTTTTTTTAGGTGCAGTAACCCAGAAAAAATGAATGTTATGATAGTATCACAATAAGAAAATAAAGTGGCCATATGGAAAGCTATTGTACCACATGAGAGCAGTAGGACAACACCGTGGACTTTATATTTTAACATGTGCTGGATAACCGCTCATTTCCTAAAACTCAAACTCTCCAAAATGGAAGATCTTGTCTTCCCTCTCTCGAAATCTAATATTCTTGCCTTTATATCTGTTCAGGTGAATGGTGCCACCATTACTTCCACAAGACAGGCTCACTGCCTCATGTCTTATTTGACTCCGATCTCTCCTTCACCAAATCTTGTCTTTTTCAGCTAAAAACGTTGCACACTTCCACCCCTTTCTACAATAGGTCTCTACTAAAATGTTCACCTATGCTCTCATTTTCACCCGCATAGACTACTGTAATTCTTGTCTCATTGACCTTAAATGATCCGGGATTATCCCTCTATAGTCTACAATGAAAGCCTTTGTCAAACTCATCCACCTCACATTCTGTACCTCTTACAATTCATCCCTTTGTCAGTCTCTGTACTGGCTTCCTGTTTCCTTTAGAATTCAACTCAAAATACTGGTCCCTACATAGAAAGCTCTCCATAATTGTGCCCCTGCCTACATCTCCTCCTTTATTAACAGGTGTGTTCCATCATTTGCTCCACCAGTGATCAGATATTATCCTCCCCTCAAATCCATACTCTCGATTCTCACCTTCAAGACTTTTTCCGAGCTGTCTCATATTTTTGGAACTCCGTCCTTCATAAAATATTAACTCTATCCAGTCTTTTACTCTTATACATTCTTTCAAGGAGTTTCTAAACCACATACCTTCGGAGAGGCCTCTGTCGTTTTAAATTATTTACATTGCAATAAACTTTGGGCAGGTGCTACATTTACATGAATAAAGCCAACATACACACATTTCATAAACATTTTCAAAACTGTTGTGACTACAGCAAGTACCCAGCCAATCCAATGATGGTGAGAGGGAGGTCGGACCAAAATTGGTTTCTGCTTCCTGGCCCTGATGCCTGAAGCTCAGATGAGCTCTTGCTGTTCTGTGCTTCTGGGCACACAGGGCTGAATCAGCCCTCTGAGAGCCCCTCTGGTAGGGGGAGGGGGTGAAGATGCTCAGGGCACTAGTCAAGTTACATTGAAAGGCCACAGTGCATAGAGTGGCACTTTACCAATTTATATTTTGAGATTACACTAATAAAAAACAAAACATTTATATTTTGAAGTATTTTATAAATTATAACTATATTATTATTATTATTCTTTATTTATATAGCACCAGCATATTCCACAGTGCTGTACAATGGGCACAATATAGACAGGGTTACAATACCTTGAACAACAATTGACAAACCAGTACAATAGGAAACGAGGGCCCTATTTCTGTGGGAACTCACAATCTAGAAGGGTTGGAGGTGGAAACAGAAGGAGAGGACTGCAAGGTGAGAGTGATGGACTGCAAAGTGGGAGTGATGGACTGCAAGGTGAGAGTGATGGACTGCAAGGTGAGAGTGATGGACTGGTTGCGTCAGTGAGTCGGGTGGTAGTAGGCTTCCCTAAACAGGAATGTCTTAAGGGAGCGTTGGAAAGAAGAGAAACTAGGGGAAAGTCTGACCGTACGAGGGAGAGCGTTCCAGAGGATGGGGGCTGCGCGTGAGAAATCCTGCAGTCTATCATGGGAAGAGGTGATGCGGGGAGAAGCTAGACGCAGGTCACTGTTTGGCCATAGGGAGCGAGCTGGGGTGTATTTAGTGATTATTGAGGACAGGTAGTGAGGAGCTGAGCTAGTGACTATATAATGTGCTATCTAGCTTGCCTAATCAGCAGTGGTTTTTATGTGCCTTCCCCTTCCCTACAATGTGTATCAAATGTTCATTTACTTTTTTAATTCAACAGAACAGAATGATTGTCAACACAATATAAACTGTACATATAAGCAGGAAAAACGGTTTCACGCCTATTCCCTACGAGGGAGGCTGCGTAAACCAGAAGTATTCAGTCCAGATAAGCGCAGAGGACAACCTTTTTTCTAGTTATGTTTTATAAAATATAAACTATGTATCATAAACAAGATAGTCAAGAAAAACTGATTTTGTTTTATATTCGTATGATTTTAAATCACTATAGTAGACTATCTTACACGTGACGAATGACCTTGTCAGTAGCTGTTTATAGATAAGTTATTAATAATTAGTCATGCAGAGGACTAAGGGTCATTGTGACACCAAACGGCAGCATCTGTGCTTTAGACTCTATTGTTGACCTACTCTCATCCCCATGAATAAAAATGAACAGACAGTAACAAAGCAATAAATCAAAAATTCTTATTAAGAGATTTTTAGTATGGCGTAATATAATAAAACAACCGTCGTTAATAACCAAATGCAACAAGAAATTAGTCTGAATTTAAAGCATGGCTCTAGAGTAATTATTATTTTCATATTGAATATTTTGAAGTAGATTGTTCTCAGCAGGATCAAATGATGTAAAATGGAAACATATTTTACAATCAGCTGTTGAAAAGTTGGTAAGGTTTTTTAATTAATGCACAAGATCAAGTATTGGTGATAAGAAAATTCTATTATTATTACCAACTAATATAGATGCACTCTTTCCTTCCGGACCTATCACCTGTTAAGCACTTCATACCAAGAATTATTTTTAAACAAATAACATGTCAAGGCCCTACTATAGAAGTATAATTAGAAGATGGATTTGTGGAAAGCAACACTTGTTATTTGGAAAAAGCCAGAGGCGTGAAGTAAACCCTTAAGACATTTCATAAATATGTGAGTTAAAAAAAATAAGTAGCATTTCTCTGTTTGAAAAATGACACCAGCGTGTGGTGTGTATGCGGGAAAATTTAGACACATTTCAGGTTGAGAAATATCAAAATCAATATCTTTGACAGTGTTAAATATGACAGTATACATATATACACACACCACAAAGCTTCAATTTAAGACATTCACGATTTTCAGAGATTTAACAAGATGCAAGATTTTACATTTTTATATATTTTTCCACAACCTCACTAGATTTTAAATGATGGGAGTTTAAGTCAGTAAATATGATCATATTTTGCTTAATTCTGTCACAACGTTAGGGGTCAAGCCTTGGGGAAAAAAGTGAGGAAACTCATCCAAAATATCCACTACCCCAACACCTGAAAAAATTTGCTCCTTTCTCAGACACACAAAAAGATACAATGAGCATTTTTGCACCACGCCTCGGCCACATAATGCGCAAGCGCAGGACACGTCACACTGACACATTACCACTGACATGTCAGTGTGACATTGCATGTGCATTTTGTCGTGTAGCGTGCATGTGTATTGTGTTGCTTTCGGCAGTGAACAACCAATTTCACGCCAGCATAAGGGATGTACTTGCAGTGGCGTGGGTCTCGCTCGGTTGATGGAACACCGGTAATAGGGAGTTGCAATGGGTTAATAGCTCGCACCACAATTGCTCTTTTGTGCCTCTATTGGCAGCTGACCTGGAACATGGGCCAAGATGTGAATTACAGTCAGGTCCAGAAATATTGGGACATCGACACAATTCTAACATCTTTGGCTCCATACACCACCACAATGGAGTTGGAATGAAATAAATGTGCTTTAACTGCAGACTGTCAGCTTTAATTTGAGGGTATGTATATCCAACTCAGGTGAACGGTGTAGGATTTACAGCAGTTTGCAGATGTGCCTCCCACTTGTTAAGGGACCAAAGATAATGGACCAATTGGCTTCTCAGCTGTTGCATGGCCAGGTGTCTGATATTCCCTCATTACCCCAATTACAATGTGCAGATAAAAGGCCCAGAGTTCATTTCAAGTGTGCTATTTGCATTTGGAATCTGTTGCTGTCAACTCTCAAGATGAGATCCAAAGAGTTGTCACTATCAGTGAAGCAAGCCATCATTAGGCTGAAGAAACAAAACAAACCCATCAGAGAGATAGCAAGAACATTAGGCGTGGCCAAAACAACTGTTTGGAACATTCTCAAAAAGAAGGAACGCACCGGTGAGCTCAGCAACACCAAAAGACCTGGGAGACCACGGAAAACAACTGTAGTGGATGACCGAAGAATTATTTCCCTGGTAAAGAAAACACTCTTCACAACAGTTGGCCAGATCAAGAACACTCTCCTGGAGGTAGGTGTATGTGTGTCAAAGTCAACAATCAAGAAAAGACTGCACCAGAGTGAATACAGAGGGTTCACCACAAGATGTAAACCATTGGTGAGCCTCAAAAACAGGAAGGCCAGATTAGAGTTTGCCAAACAACACCTAACAAAGCCTTCACAGTTCTGGAACAAGATCCTATGGACAGATGAGACCAAGATCAACTTGTACCAGAGTGATGGGAAGAGAAGAGTATGGAGAAGGAAAGGAACTGCTCATGATCCGAAGCATACCACCTCATCAGTGAAGGATGGTGGTAGTAGTGTCATGGCGTGGGCATGTATGGCTGCCAATGGAACTGGTTCTCTTGTATTTATTGATGATGTGACTGCTGACAAAAGCAGCAGGATGAATTCTGAAGTGTTTCGGGCAATATTATCTGCTCACATTCAAATGCTGCAGAACTCATTGTACGGCGCTTCACAGTGCGGATGGACAATGACCCAAAGCACACTGCAAAAGCAACCAAAGAGTTTTTGAAGGGACAGAAGTGGAATGTTATGCAATGGCCAAGTCAATCACCTGACCTGAATCCCATTGAGCATGCATTTCACTTCCTGAAGACTAGGGATGATCTGTTTGGTTCGGACGGTTCGGAGTTCGGACCGAACTTAGCCTGTTCGGTCTGCTCGCGAACTCCGAACATTTCCGGGTGTTCGGCGCATGTTCGACCACAATGCATCACAATGGACCACAATGCATTTTCCCACTGGCCTGAAGCTCATAATTGGTTACAGCCTTGCACCTGACCACAGGTCTGGTGCAAGAGAGGTTCAACAGTATGCCAATCACGGCTCAGAGTCCTGATTGGGCAAATTTTGCCCAATCATGGGCTCACAGAGCTAAGTCCCGCAGCACCCTATATAAGGTTTCCACGCACGGCTTCACCACACATTTGAGAGGAGATTTCATAGGAGATTGTTGTTGTGTGTTCTTACTGCCAGTCTGCCACGCTACTGGGGGGGGTCTGGGGGGGGTCTCATTTCTACAAAACATTTGGGAATTGAGGTGATCTGTGTCTTGTCACTGGCTGCCAGCAAGTATTTTGGGGGGCTCACAAATTTCCACAAAACATTTGGGAATTGAGGTGATCTGTGTCTTGTCACTGGTGCCAGCAAGTATTTTGGGGGTCTCACAAATTTACACAAAACATTTGGGAATTGAGGTGATCTGTGTCTTGTCACTGGCTGCCAGCAAGTATTTTGGGGGTCTCACAAATTTCTACAAAACATTTGGGAATTGAGGTGATCTGTGTCTTGTCACTGGCTGCCAGCAAGTATTTTGGGGGTCTCACAAATTTCCACAAAACATTTGGGAATTGAGGTGATCTGTGTCTTGTCACTGCCAGCAAGTATTTTGGGGGTCTCACAAATTTCTACAAAACATTTGGGAATTGAGGTGATCTGTGTCTTGTCACTGCCAGCAAGTATTTTGGGGGTCTCACAAATTTCTACAAAATATTTGGGAATTGTTATAATCTCTGTGTTCTCGCTGGCTGCCACCCATCAAGGGGTCTCACTGATTTATAGGAGGTTTCTGAGACTTGAAATCTGTGGCTTCTCACTGCCACCCATCAGGGGGTCACACTGATTTATAGGAGGTTTCTGAGATTTGTAATCTGTGGCTTCTCAATGCCACCCATCAAGGGGTCACACTGATTTATAGGAGGTTTCTTAGACTTGTAATCTGTGGCTTCTCACTGCCACCCATCAAGGGGTCACACTGATTTATAGGAGGTTTCTGAGACTTGTAATCTGTGGCTTCTCACTGCCACCCATCAGGGGGTCACACTGATTTATAGGAGGTTTCTGAGACTTGTAATCTGTGGCTTCTCACTGCCTCCCATCAAGGGGTCACACTGATTTATAGGAGGTTTCTGAGACTTGTAATCTGTGGCTTCTCACTGCCACCCATCAAGGGGTCACACTGATTTATAGGAGGTTTCTGAGACTTGTAATCTGTGGCTTCTCACTGCCAACCATCAGGGGGTCCCACATACTTCTAGCAGATTTATGCAAATTGTAATTTGTGTCTTCTCACTGCCACCCATCAGGGGGTCACACTGATTTATAGGAGGTTTCTGAGATTTGTAATCTGTGGCTTCTCACTGCCACCCATCAGGGTGTCCCATATACTTCTAGCAGATTTATGCAAATTGTAATTTGTGTCTTCTCACTGTCACCCATCAGGGGGTCACACTGATTTATAGGAGGTTTCTGAGATTTGTAATCTATGGCTTCTCACTGCCACCCATCAGGGGGGTCTCACTGATTTATAGGAGGGAATTGTAATCTGTGTCTTGTCACTGGCTGCCAGCTATCAGGGTGTCTCACTGAGTTATACCAGAGTTCTGTAAATCTTTAATCTTTATACCAGAGTTGAATCAGAGTTCTGTATATATTTAATCTATATATCACTCACTATGTCTGAAAGAACAAAAAGGACAGGCAGACGCTCCCAGACACAGATAAGAGGGCAAGCAGCCCCTGTGTCAGGAGAGTGTGCCTCTGGTCGTGGTGGACGTGGTGCATCCTCTGCAGGGGCACGCTTGTCCTTTCTAACTGGTGCTGGCCGTCTTAAGCAGCAGCAACATACAGAGGATTTGGTGGATTGGCTAGCCAGGCCATCCTCATCCTCCGAGTCCTCTGCCAGCCAGGCTTGTAGTGCTTTACAGTCCACCTCAGCTGCCAAAGCATCTAATGCAGCCTCCATGTCCACAGCTACTCCTGCTGTAGCCTCGCTATCACACACGGAGGAGTCAGCTGAATTGTTTGACTACAATGACAGTGACATGCTGCTTGAGGATGCGCAGCAAGTACAGTGCTCTGATTCAATCTCTGAGGTTGAGGAAGGGAGTATAATCAACCTAGAGGAAGGGGGTGCCAGTGATGACACACAAATAACTGGCACTCATGTTGGCTCCAGTGATGAGGAGATAGGGGATGATGATGAGGTCACTGACTCCACCTGGGTGCCTGATCGAACAGAGGAATCAAGTGAAGAAGAGGGGGAGGAGGAGGCACAGCAAACATGAGGCACAACATCCTCTATGACCAACCGTAGCACTAGCCAGTCCAAGGCATCACATGTCAGAGCTGCTCCGGTGCAGAGCACTGTTGTCTCAAAGCACACATGCAGGAACTCTGTTGTCTGGGAGTTCTTTAAGAAATGTGCAGCAGAGCGCACCGTTGCTATTTGTAATCTATGTCAGATGAGGCTGAAGCGCAGGAAAGACACCGGACACTTGGGTACCACGTGCTTGAGGCGACATATGAACACCTGCCACACATCCCGTTGGCGCAAAACTTTGCGTAGGTCCTCCTCCTCCTCATCTGTCTCTACCCCCACTGTATGTCCTGCCATGTCATTGCCTACAACCTCCACCGACAGGGTTGATGCTACAGTAATGGATGTACCAGCTCCTTCCTCACAATGTGACATCATCCCATCAGCTGAAGATTTACGCAGTCAGATTACGTTGCCGCAGCTGCTGCAGAGTAAGAAAAAATATAGACCCAACCATCCCCAATCACAGCATCTAAATGCCAGCTTAGCAAAATTACTCGCATTGCAGCTGCTGCCTTTCCAGCTGGTGGACTCTGCTCCCTTCCGTGAATTTGCTGAATGTGCTGTACCACAGTGGCAGGTTCCAAAACGCCATTACTTTTCACGCAAGGCCATTCCAGCACTATACCAGCATGTGGAAGACAATGTTATCCAGTCATTGGGAAAGGCAGTCAGCAACAAGGTGCATGTGACTTTAGACACGTGGTCCAGCAAGCATGGACAGGGTCGTAACATTTCCTTCACAGCACACTGGGTAACTCTGATTGCAGCTGGGAGGGATCCGAGACGGGGCTCTGTGCTGGAGCTTGTTCATCCACCACGCCTCCAGAAAGCTGCTTGTATGAGGTCTGTCTGCTCCACCACCTCTTCCTCCTCCTCCTCATCCTTCTCTGTCTCTGGCGAAGTGGCAGTTAAACCGACGCGTGGCAGGGGCTACGCAATGGCTCAAGCAAAAAGATGCCATACTGTGCTTGAGCTGGTTTGTTTAGGGGACAGGAGCCACACCGGGCCAGAAATGTCCGGGCAGGGGCAGGTGCAGAGATGGTTAACCCCTTCACTGCTGAGCCATTTCACGTCTTAAAAAAACACCTTTTTCTTTTCTGTATTATTATTGTTATAATTTTTTTGTCTTTACTTTAAACATGGTCATGTTTGGTATCATTGGACAGGCCATGCCCTGGCCTTTCTAATGATACCAAACATGACCCTGCTAGCTGAACATAGTCGGGAGATATCTGGGTTCAAAGAACCCTGATCTCCACCCCTATCTTTCCTTAGGAGTAATAATAATGGCAGCAACCTTCTCTCCGCCCTACGCCAGGGTAAATTGATGCATGTACCATGCCTAGCACACGTCCTAAATCTAGTGGTACAGTGTTTCCTAACCAAGTACCCAGGGCTGCCAAAGCTTCTCAGCCAGGCCAGAAAAGTCTGCAGCCACTTCAGACGGTCATTCCCAGCAAGCGGTCGCCTGGCAGAAATTCAAAGAGAATTCCACCTTCCCACAAACCGTCTGATCTGTGACATGCCCACCAGGTGGAACTCGACATTAGCAATGCTGCAGTGTCTGCACAAGCAGCAGAGGGCCATCATCGAATACCTGTGTGAGTATGGCACAAGTACAGGTTCAGGTCAACTTGTTTTTTTTCCCCCCCGCAGTGGCTGATGATCAAGGATGCATGCACTGTACTGTCACCATTTGAGGAGGCAACGAGGATGGTGAGCAGGGACAGTGCATGCATCAGTGACACAATTCCTTTAGTGTTCCTGCTGGAGCACACTCTGCTGGGAATTATAGATGTGGCTCTAGAGGCAGAGCAGCGGGAGGAAGAGGAGGCCTTCCCTAGCTCTCAAGGCCCCAGTCTTTCCGCAGACAGCATTCCAGCGGGTCCTACTCAGATCAGACAGGAGGAGGATGAGGAGGATGAATATTTAAGTAGTGGGGGCATTGAAGGTGGGGATTCCTCAAGGGAGGGTTTCGTGTGCCCAGAAACACAAGGGCTAGTGCGTGGCTGGGAGGAGGAAGTGCACGATACGGTCATCCTCATTGACCAGGAAGACTCGGAAGCTAATGCCACCTCCAACCTACGCTGCATGGGCTCCCTTATGATGCAAAGCCTGCTAAAGGACCCCAGGATTCGTGCTATCAAGGAGAGGGATCATTACTGGTTGGCAACCCTTCTTGATCCACGATACAAGGGTAAAGTTGCAGAGCTCATCCTGCCCGCACAGAGGGAGCACAGGATGAAAAAACTTGAGGACGCTCTAAAGCGACACTTGTGTAACACCTTTCCAGGCACTGGTAGGTTACCAAGTGATGACACACGTGCTTCTGAGGCTGCGGATGATCAGAGGAATAGTGGTGAAGGCCAGGGCCTCTTGACTGATGCATTTTTTAATTTTTTAGTCCACGACGCCCAGGGACGTCAAATGTAGGCACCTATTGCCAGCGTCTTCTGCACCATATGGTGCAGGACTACCTAGGGGCAAGGGTAGACCTGGATACCTTTCCAGCAGATGATCCACTGGCTTACTGGGTGTTGAGATTGGATCACTGGCCAGAACTTAGCCAATATGCTATGTAGCTACTAGGTTGCCCTTCATCCAGCGTGCTTTCTGAAAGGACGTTCAGTGCCGCTGGAGGTTTTGTCACAGACAAAAGAGTGCGTCTGTCCACCGACTCTGTAGACCGGCTGACATTTATAAAAATGAATCAGTCCTGGATCAGCAGTTATCAATCCCCTGATGCTGACGTAACGGAATAGATCGGGGATGTCTTCTGCATGCACAAAACCTCCAGCACTGAACTCTTCCACAATACCACAAAAGGGTTACGGTGTGAATGCACTTGCTGCCATGAAAGGCACAATATTTGGCTGCACTGACGCCTGTGCCAGATTTATATTATTTTAATTTTTTGAACAGCAGGGTCCAACCCTGCACTCTTCCACAATACTACAGAGGGGTTACTGTATGATAATAGTACTTGCTGGCAGTCTGGCACCAAAAGCACAATATCTGGGTGCACTGACTCCTTTACCAGATTCATATCTTTTTAATATAGGACCACATGGTCCACCCCTGCATTCTTCCACAATACTACAGAGGGGTTACTGTATGATGATACTTGCTGTCCTGGCAGTCTGGCACCAAAGGCACAATATCTGGGTGCACTGACGCCTTGACCAGATTCATATCTTTTCAATATAGGACCACATTGTCCACCCCTGCATTCTTCCACAATACTACAGAGGGGTTACTGTATGATGATACTTGCTGGCCTGGCATTCTGGCACCAAAGGCACAATTTCTGGGTGCACTGATGCCTTTACCAGATTCATATCTTTCTAATATAGGACCGCAAGGTCCACCCCTGCATTCTTCCACAGTACTACAGAGGGGATACTGTATGATAGTACTTGCAGGCCTGGCACCAAAAGCACAATATTTGGGTGCACTGCCACTGACGCCTGTATCAGATTCATATCCTCAGAGGGGTTACGGTGTGACGGCACTGTTGCCGACACTAAAGGCCCAATTCTAAAGCACCTATTGTTACTTTCATCCAAAGCCTGCATAAGTTTCACAATAATTTAGCCAAACAATCACTAAACTTTTTCTACGTGTCCGAAAATGTCTCCTCTTTTCATACAGACTGCCGCCCGAAGCAGTTGTTTATGGATAGATTAAAGGAAAAGCATTTTACCGTCATTTGAAACATCGTTTTTTGTTTTCAAGTGTTTCTATACATCCTAGAAATCCGCCACTTCACGGGCAGGTTATGGGGACCTCCTAGGCACGATATTTGAAGGAATTTTTCGTTTTTATTTTTAACCCTTATTTCATGGAAAACTCTCTGTCCCTTAAAAAACTTTTTTTTAAAACTTTTTGTCCTTGTTTCCTGTCCCCCAGGGCACTACCCGGACCCCCATAAACCTTTTATGGCAAATATCTAGCATATATGCCCTCTTGGAGGGCACTCTAAAAAACGTATTTTCAGCCCCATTGACTTGTATTGGGTTCGGATTCAGATTCGGATACGAACATTTGGAATGTTCGGGTTCGGGTACAAACCCGAACTCGGACGTGTTCGGCTCATCACTACTGAAGACAAAACTGAAGGGAAAATGCCCCAAGAACAAGCAGGAACTGAAGACAGTTGCAGTAGATTCCTGGCAGAGCATCAACAGGGATGAAACCCAGCGTCTGGTGATGTCTATGCATTCCAGACTTCAGGCTGTGATTGACTGCAAAGGATTTGCAACCAAGTATTAAGAAGGGAAAGTTTTATTTATGATTATTATTCTGTCCCATTACCTTGGTCCCTTAACAAGTGGGAGGCACATCTGCAAACTGCTGTAAGTCCTACACCGTTCACCTGAGTTGGATGTACATACCCTCAAATTAAAGCTGACAGTCTGCAGTTAAAGCACATTGTGTTTGTTTCAGTCCAACTCCATTGTGGTGGTGTATAGACCCAAAGATGTTAGAATTGTGTAGATGTCCCAATATTTCTGGACCTGACTGTATGAATAAGTAAAATACGTTGGGTGTTATTCAGTAACCTCAAAGGACCAAAGAGCTTCAGGAGGCAAGTCTGGTTTGATGCACTGCTAGACTTTAATGTTGAAACCCTGAGGAGAGGGCGTAGCTTCTTTTTGAGGAGGTGGGATGGAGTACACCTGAGGCTCCTTTGCATGAGCAGGGCATCCAAAGAGGGTTTCCAGGAACCTGCATATGACATAAGCTGAAGTAAAAACATTGAACAAGAATCATGCATGTGCAGGGCAGGAAGGGGGCTGCCAGGGGTCACAGCACAATGGTCATGACAATCCCAATGCCCGGTCCAGTTCTTTTTTCATTCTATGGATATCTTGGAGGTGGTCACTCCATGGATTGTGGTAGCACCTTCCTAGCCTTTCATGATGGGAGTGCTGCTCTACACTGCAAAATTGTATGTATTACAACACATTATAGAGACAATGAGAGATTGAGTTTGGAATCCAGTATGCAGTGTGTACAGGGCTTTAAGTCAGGTAGCAAACAAATCCAAGAGAAATCATCTAGTGAGGTTACAAAACATTCCAGGCGTTGCTCCAGATTCAGAATCCACATAGCAAGCTAAGTGTCAGAATTCAGAAGGGAAATAAAAAGATAGAATACCACTGACTGCTTCTGGTCAAACTGAGTGAAGAAAATCATGAACATTGATACAGTGTATATTAGTTTGAGCTCTGGTGTTTAGAACTCTGTGATAAAGTCATACACACTGCATATGGCTGTGACATTTAATTGCTTTGGAGCCCAGGTTCTTTTTATACATAAAATAGCAATATTATGTAAATCAAAGCACTAAGGGGTAGAATGCAGACTGATGTGTCCACCTTCTCGCATGTCTTATGTCGATACAACTTGCAAAACTATTGAATTTAAATATCTATGGTATTTTCATTTAACTTCATGTCAGATAGAAAGAGGTGGAAAATTGGGACACTGAGGACCTTTATGGAAACACTCAGCACTGCATTATGTAGTATAAAAAGCACAATCATGTTTAATATTTGTAACAATATCCCAGGGTTCCACAGCAATAAATCTCACAATAATGTGCAGTGTATGAGGAAAACCCAACGCTCCAAAGCAATAAATCTCACAGCAATGTGGATCATGTTTTTGTGGTGTAGTGCAAAAATCTACACCTCAATAGCAATAGTATAAAAAACAAAAAATCTCCGAGATTTTCAAACAGTTGTCTAAACTAGGCTGGTGTAGGTATACATATATCATTTTCCATTATGTTCAGCCACCATGAGCATCAGCAATTTCCCACAATAGAAACTGGTTGGGTATCATGCAATATGTAGTAACAGATATAGTTATATTAACTTTCATTAACTACATCATATTTAACAAGTGAGGAAGGCCTAGAGAACTTAGAGAAGTACATGTCAATAGACAAAATAGTAGCATGTTGAGAAAGAAAACCTTCCATGATTGTTTGTCAATGCCTAGCATAAAACTGACAGTAATATTTTTTTACGAGGGATGGCATCACAAAACGTGAGCAAAAGCATTTGCTAGTTTTTGTTATTAGTTTTTAAACAATTGTTTTTATCACGTCTGTTCTGCGAGCCTTCCCGGAGTGCCACACAGCTGGACAAGCTTGAAACATTGTGCTGCTGTATAATAAACCAGCAGAACGCAGCAGGCAATGCTACTCTGCAAGACACAACCAAACAGGGGAAAAATAACCATTTGGTCATTTTAAAAGAGAAGAAGCACCAACAAATTGATGATAAAAAAGCTGTTTCTCATCTCCAGTCCTCCGGACCCAATACAGGCCATGTTTGCCAGATATGTGAAGAACAGCACAGCTGATATGATTTTCTGCTCATTGATTGCAGGATTCAGTCTGCATTTCCCCAAGGTGATCTGCAAAATCTGGCCTTGTAGGGGGCCCTGAGTACTGGAGTTGAGAAACACTCAGGGTTATTCAAAGAGCTCCAAATTGCTGGAGAAAGGTAACCGAACAGTGAAATTCAGCGTACGGTTACCTATCCTGGCCATTCGGCTATTCAGAGAGCAGGCAATTCGCCAAATCCTGGCGAATTGCCTGCACATGCACATACGGTGCCTGTTCGGTGCCTGTTCTTGGGCAGGGAAATCCCCATAAAAACGCAATGCTTTGTCTATTCAGAGAGTACAAACAAGCAGTGAAAGGTTCCCTAAATGCCCTGTCATTCGGTGGTTTAATTCGGCAGGTTTATTCAGGCGAATCCCATAGGCTTCAATGTTAAAAATATTCCCGTTTTAATTCAATATCTAGTAAACCATTGATCATAATATTCTGCAGTAAAGAGTCTATTTATTTATAGATTTTTAGGATATTTTAAGCATTTTTCGGGATTTTTTTTAAAACAAAATCCGATTTTCTTTTATTTTTCTAACTTTACTTATTTTTTCTGTAACAGTCCTTTTTATTACCATTCCCTGGACCTCATATGTAAATTTAAGACATTTTTGCTCAGTAGTTTCTTTGCAAACAGCGTTTCACTTTTCAAACATTCAGGCGAACTGTTTTTCTAATTTATTCACTCCATTCTTCTGCGGTGTCAGCTTTTTCCAGCAGCTGCACTACGTGTGATCAGCTCCTGCTCGGGTTTCTCGGGTTTTTGCGGGTTTCGGTGTGCGTTCGCCCTCGTTTTGCGGTGAGTGTTCGTCGGGTTTGCAGCAGTTTTTCCCTGCAATTCGGTGACCCTGTGGACTACTGTTTATGGACATATTAAGTGTCTACCCCACTTTCTTGCGGACTCAGGTCTTTTAGCGCTGTGTTGTATCTTTTCGTCCAATTGTCATTTGGGTATTTAGAGAAACCCCCACACACAACATTCAGCGAGTGGGATAGACACTAATTTCCGGTGGGTGCTTCACCCCCTTCTCTCCCTGTGGTGCTCGCTGAATACACCGCAGGGTCGACGAAATGGGATCGCCAAATCGGGCTGAATTGAAGAGAATGAAAAGTCACCAAACGTGCGGTGGCTTTTCGATTCTCTTCGAATAACCCTGACTGTTTTGAAGGAATTTGAAATCATTGTGACAACAAATAATTAGGTTTCTCCACTGTAGCTGATTTTTCACTGATCTCAGCTTGCAGATAAAGAGCTGAAAACCCCAACATGAAACTTGGGCAGATTGAATTTAAGGAAGATCTACTGCTCCATTAGTTGTGAGGACATTTGTGAGCGTTGAGGATTCATTGTGGTCCCCGTGATAGAAAACATGTCCTCTCTTTGGACCGTTGTGTTGTGCTGCTACTGCTGCTTGGAGTTGCAGACATTTCTGTTTCCTGCTGCTCTTTTTTCTCACCTAACATGCTTCTCTCCTCCGTCACTCATTTTCTCACTGCAGTTTGCCCAGCCATTGTATCTGACTGCACATAGACATTAGCGCCAGATCAGGACCATTATCAACCGATTCGTGAAGCAGAATAAAGAGTTAATTTTTAAACCTCCAGAACAGTGCTGGTACATTAATATGGAGTGTTGGTGTGTTACCAGGAACAACCTCTATTTTTTCCTGAAAGACATCCATCATGCTCAATAGTTGTATGAACAAGGGGATGACTTGTCGAGGAGAGGCGGTATTCAGGTTCAAGTTCTCAGTGACATCCTTAGATGGCTAAAAGGACTGCCATTAAATTTACTATCACCGTCTAACCTTCCCAGTCCAGTGATAAACCAAACACCATCATAGGACAGGCTGAGACTTACCCTCTGCTGTGTTGCACAGTACATACGTACACAAAGTCCATGTTTCACAGAGAAACCCAACCCAATGTGCATATTGGTTCCCGCCTGCTTTCCAAAGCAATTTGCCATCATTAATCTAATTGATTGCAAAATATTTACCTAAATGTGAATACCATTCATCACTTCAGCATCTAGCAAGAAGTATCAATATCCCTGCTACCCTACATCCACTTACAGTCTTCTGCTCCTAATGTTGCCCCCATGGACACCAGAAGCATCCTGGGCCACTATGGACTGCCTCCGGTGTGTCAAAGAAAAGAAGGGATGCTGGTCACTAGGAGATCTCCATATATCTGTGATCTAGTGCATTGGCCCACTGGTTTCCCAGTTCTTCCTTCAGCTATGCAGGATCAGAATAGTGATGGCCCACTGTTTCTACTAAAAGTGGATTTATAGTGGATTTGGTATTGAGATGCAAGGGCCTCTATGAACTACCTCAAGGGTTCCCCTTCTATCAAAATAAGCTCCTCCAACAGCAATGAAAAGGCCAATCAGGTGGGTAATTTTATTTGCTTGCTGTTTGGACATGGCCCTATACTGATATACCCAAACTGTTGCAGAATGACTTGGACGCAACCTTGCTAAGATAATTGTCCAACCTTTCTCTGTCATCTAGTTCCACTATCCTCATCATTCCCCATCCTGTCTTTGGTTAGTACTAGTAGTGGTGCTAGTAGTAGTAGGTGGTGTGCAGATACAGAGCTACTCATCCTGTTGCCTGCCCTAGTGCTTATTCTTGCTTTGACCCTCATTAGGATTGCTTTATTGTATCTTTGGAGATGTCTGTTCGTGTGTTTATGATGGACTGCAAGGGAGAGAGGCAGGAGATAGGAAGGCCAGTCAGGAGGTTGTTGCAGTAGTCCAGGCGTGAGATAACAAGCAAGTGGATAAATTGCTTGGTGGTGTTGGCAGTCAGAAATGGTCAGATTTTGGCAATATTGCAGAGGTGATTGCGACAAGATGAGGAGAGTGATTGGATGTAGGGGCTGAAGGAAAGACTGGAGTCAAGAGTCACTCTGAGGCAGCGGAGGAAGTAGAAGTTATGTTTGCACCTCAAGTACAGTAGAACCTGTCTGACTTAAGCTACTGGTGGAAGTTGTTGTGTTGGTTCTAGCAGTGGACTAATTGTGTCACTAGTAGTGGATTTTTTACCAGTCTCCACAGCATCAGAGGAAAGAAGAGAATGTAGAGGAGGAGATGCATGAGAATAATCCACAATAACTGCTGGAAAGTGCACTGCTGCCTTCCCTATCCTGAAGTTCCTCTAAAATCATTTGCTTCATTTGGCTTATAGTCTATTTCCTGCAGACTTTGGGATACTAGATCAGGACCGCAATACCATGCTTTCTACTTCTAGAATGTTACTCTGACAAGATACATTTGTTTGTGTTGGAATTTTGTGGGTTTTTCACTTTGTGTTAGAGTAATTGTTTTTGTTTTTCATCCGTAAAAGTCAAGTACCTTTCTTCAATCAAAATTAGATACTTCTATTAGGTCCTCTTGATATTCAAATATATTCCCTGATTATCTACATACTGCTTTGTTTTTTTTCAAAAAAATAATTGGAAAAAAGCAGATAAATGCAGAAGATTCTTTCAGAGCTGCCTTCTGCAGCTGTGCAAAACCTGTACATTTAAGTCATTCTGCAAAGTACATGCTGCATGTGCACAAGCATAGACCAAAAAATACTAACAGGGTTATTCAGATAAATGTGAAACTCTGGAGAACGTTTGGAGAAGTGAAAATTCTAGGTCAAAATAACTGATTTGGAAAGTGAGATAATTTTTCTGGTTTGGCTATTTGTACCTAGAATTTTCACTTCTCCAAAACATCTCCACTGTTTCACCTTTCTCTGAATTACCCTGTTTGATTTAATCGAATGTAAGCTAGCACAACAAAGATGACTTTGTTGGACTGCAGCTATCGATGTTCAGCACTGCCCCACAGCCAAATTAAATGACACAGACAGTTACTTCGCTGACTGCCTGGAAAAGGAAGTTTGAAACAAAAAATAAATACAGACAGTTTTGTTGTTTACCCTAAGCAATTTAATTAAATTATGCAGTGTGATTTGAATACATTTGCTACATGCAAAAAAATATATATATATTAAATGTAAAAATATATTGTTTGGTATATTGCTATAAACATTGAGTTGTTTCTAATCAGTATTTATAGTTACAATGTACTTGATTATATTTCAATTTACCTTTAATTTGTAATGATTTTACATGGGACATGCATACTGGAAACCAAAATCTTATCTGGCTTTGACACATCAAATTGTATTGTTGGTTCTAAAATTGTGGTTTACTCCCCTTTTCTCTAATCTATTTAATTAAATTCATCACTTCGGACTATGTGCTGGATTTACCTGATATTTTTATTCATAATGTGAAAGGAATAAGATAGCATGAAGGTTTCAGTTGACAAGATATAGACGTATAACTCTCAGATAAATGTTTATCACTGTAGCGCCCACTCCCGGAGGAGCCGCTGAATAAACCTCGGGTTAGTCTCACCGCACTAGGAAATAACTATACACCAGCACTGTTGTGGATTTTTATGTATTATATTCTTTACTGATCCCAATAAAGCAGCATATATTACTTATATACGGTATTTAAATGACAAGAATTCGTAACGCGGGAAAAACACGCGGCGGCAAAAGGAACGGTTAACCCCCTCAGTACTGGAGTGTAAGTCCCGTGAATAATAGCTAAAAAAATGTGTATTGTCTCGGGTACCCGGGTACTGTATTCAACTGGCCAGTGAATGAAACAAACAATCTTCGACTAGCCACCGTTGGGGCCCTGTGGATTTAAACAATACTGCAGCATGTGTTTCTTATTTGGGAACTGCGGCCTGGGAGGCCTCTCACCCATCCGATAGATGTAACTGTCCAGCACCCGATCAAAGATCTTCTCCGCTGTGTACTGGGACTCTGTGCCACTGGATCCGCTCCCTGCTTGCCGAATCTCCGCAACTGGAACAACGATCCACCGCCTGCACTCCCAATCGATCAGTGCGGTCTCCTAACTCGGGGTCCAGCTGGAACCAGCTTGTCATCCAGACCTCTCAGCGCTGCGTAGGTAGGTCTCAGCACGGTCACTGTCCCGATCTCCAGCACCTGTGAGACAGCATCTGTACTCCGGCCTGGTCGCGATCCTTGACAGCTCTCACGTGAGTCCTCCTTTCACTGCTCCGCTCACTCTGACTGTTCCTTCCACGAGGCCGCTGATCTCCTTCCTCTTCCTATCCCACCCCCTTCCTGTCCTCCCGCAAAGGACGATGGTAGGTGTAGTTCAGTTTTTGTCCAGCATAGTCCATTATGTCTCTGTCTCCCTCTGGTGGCCATAATAATTAAATGCAGCAGAACACAGTCTTTAAAGCAGCGCTACATCACCTTTTCAAAAATAATGACAAAAAATTAAATATTACAAACATGTTTATGGTATTCAATTTTCTTACCGTTATCTTCAAATTTGCCATTTAACTTTGACAAAATATTATAGGCTGCCTGTGATCAGAAATTCCAGGTTTTTATCATGGGCGCTTAGCTGTTTTGCTTTGATTTTTTTTTCCTCTAATTTTTTTTTTCTAATATTGTGGTTAAGTCCCCTTTTTCTCATCTATATATAATAGATTTAGCACTTTTAAAAAAAAAAGCATTTATTTGGTTTTGAGACAATACAGAAATAGGCGAGTGAAAAAAGCAGACAAAAGTAATGACCACAATGACAATTAATTGTCACGTGTAGACTGCGATGTATGCAGCAAGTGGGGTTGTGAGCCCAAGATGCAGTGAAATAGGCAGATTTGAGGGATAACTAAAAGAGCTTATTTAGCATAAAAACATAAACATAAGAGACATGAACTAAACAAGAAGTTCAGAACTAGAGACACTGGGCACGATGGGGAATAGATATAGGGAAGGAGAGGAGATGCAGGAAAAGGAGGTTGAAGCAATAGAGGGAAGGCTGAGAGTTGTGGGAAGGGAGGTTAAGGAGAACTGAATATGGGAGCAGTTTAATAAAGCAGGAAAAATTAGGGATAGCAAGATGAGAATGAGAGACTAGAGAAGTGAGAGTAGAAATAGACACAAAGGGAACTTAACAGCACATGGGGCTGAATAAAGAATACACTAAACAAATATACATATACACGGTACCAGGCAGGGAACAGGTAATGAGAATGGTCTTAGAGTTCAAGCAATTGGTCTGGTACACTGAGATCCTAGATTGGGGCAGAAGGGAGCAGGATGGGGGGGGTACCGGTATGAAAGTGAAATTTCCAGAAAGTGCACCAGAGAGTTCAGCAAAGTGGATTCATGGAATAGTCTGGAATTCAGGAGGTTCTCTCAAGAAGTCCAGGGAGCTTTCTGACACAGGTCTTCGCAGTCTGGGATTTCAATGTGGAAGTGGGCTGGGGAGGGCGTAGCTTCCTTAAATGCTGAGCTTATTAAGGAAAGGTAAGCTCAGGTGGGGCTCCGGGGCCAGGATGCTAGATGCACACAGGAGGTCCAGGAACGTGTATTGTTCATGTTGCAGGGTTTAACGTGGGTGCCAGGGGCCAGAGCGTGGTGACCCTGACATTACCCCCCCCTTAAGAGCCAATCCCCGGATGGCTAAAGCCCGTTCGCGGGCTGGAAGATCCATGGTCTTCACGATCTGTCTATCTGTGGTTAGGGGAAAAAGCGAGGGTTTCAGTGGTTTCTGGCGTTCGGCAGGGTCAATCGCCATAAAAAGGCAGTCTAGACATAGACAGGGCCTGCCTTGGGAGGATGAGCGGTTGAGGGTAGAGGTGGGCAGAACTTTTCCTTTGCTGAGTGATCTCCAGGCACTCTTGGCATTCTTGAAAACACCTGCAAGTCTGCACACCTGACCACAGTCCCATTTGAGCCATATATGAACCCAGGCAGCAAGGGTTCCAAAGTGATGGTGCCTTCTGGGGTATTTCTGGTCTTGACACCAACCGGGCTCTGTGGTAGCGAGTACCCTTGGGCAGCATGGCTCTGCGATGCTTGTGAAGAAACCACTGGGCTCCGAGGCAAGGATGATGCTTGTGCGGCATGGCTCTGCATGGCAGCAACAGCAGCTCAGGTCTGCGGTGACAGCGACACTGTAGTTTGGCTCGACTGGGCAGTGCCCTTGGCGTGGCTCAACTGGGCAGCGCCCTTGGCGTGGCTCAACTGGGCAGCACCCTTGGCGTGGCTCGACTGGGCAGTGCCCTCCGCGGCGACCTCGGCACAGCATGGCTCAAACGGCGACCTCGGTACAGCACAGCTCAACGGCGACCTTGGTACAGCATGGCTCAATGGCGACTTCAGAGTCATCATTCTGCCAGGCAGAGACCAGCTTGGCTTTGCGGCAACAACCCCGTGGCGTCACTCGGCTGGACAGGGATGGGGTTGCAGCTTGACTTGGCTGGACAGCCACTGTGGCTTGGATTGCCTGGGCACCAACAGCATCTTGGTTTGCTTGGGCTCCAACAGCGTCTTGGTTTACTTGGGCTCCAACAGCGGCATAGCCAAGACTTGGAGAGCCTTGGCAGAGGCGGGTATCTGGTGTCTTTGATTCCTGTCCAGAATCAAAATCAATGAGACAAGGGTGAGGCTTCAGCCTTTGGGGTTTCAGTTTCACAGGCAACCGAAAAACTGAGGGTGACATGGAGAATATAGTGCCAATGAAGCCTGTTCTCTGGCACGGAGCACTTGAGACTGTTTTGGTAGCTGGAGATCTGTAGTTGGCCACCGAGTGGCACAGATAGGTGGCTGGACTGATGGAGGGCCAATCCTCCTTACTTGGCTCCCCTTCAGGGTCTGGGTCAGAGGAGTCACTGAAAGGATTGAACTCTTTAGCCAAATAGTGGTGGGAAGCAGCAGCACGGCGAATCATTCCAGCAGGGTGGTAAGCAGGTCTGGCAGTACCAACATACCCCACATGCTGACCTGGGGGGTCCCTGGGTGCGGCGTGCAGTCTGTCTGGAAAGGTCCAGACCAGGATCAGCGGCGTCCCTTTCTTCTGACCCCGAGTCAACAGCAGAGGGACACGGTGAAGGTAGCACATCGTGCCAGTGAGGAGCGGCTTCCCGAAGTTTCAGGGCCAATTTGAAGACCTCCAGGTCCTCCCTGCGAATGACAGTCTCGTTGGAGGCATATATGCAGCAAGGAGGCAGAGGGCTGGGTTCTGGATTCCTGGCAACACCATCCATGATGTGCTGGCTGGAAGTGATAGGCTCGATCTCCATAGGCATGGCTGGATCAGCTTCTATGGATTCTTGCTCCATGGGCACTTCAGAGTCAGATGTTGTGTATTGATTATGCTTATACTTCCTGTTTCCTGTTCTGACCTCTGACCTGGAGGCAGTTCTATGATCCAACATGATTCCTCACACAAGCAGCTTGCAGTGTCTTCATTTCTATACATGAAACATGGTGTCAGAAGTAACTAAAATCAGGACTGAGCCTCTTGTCTGGAGCACAGCAGCTTTGGGAAACTACACAGGTTTGTGAACTGTGGACTAAGGCTGTTCCTTGTGGATTTTTTTTTCTTTTTTCTATTTGAGAGCTCAGAGGCTTCCTGGCAATATGGCTGCAATGAATTGCATACCTCCCCCAGAGGAGATGAGAATGAATGGAGATTGGAGCAGCAACTGGGAATCTTTCAGAGCTGAATTTGAAGATTATTCCCTGGCTACAGGCTTGAATGAGAAATCTGCAGCAGTGCAGGCAGCAACTCTGAGGAGAGTGATGGGCAGTGAATGCAGGCATGTGTATAAACACAATGTGAACCTCACAGCGGAGCAGCAAGAAAATGTTACAGCAATTCTACAAGCACTGGAAGCTTATTTCAAACCTGCTAAAAACATAATTTACGAAAGGTATGTGTTTGGGTGCTGCAAACAAGAAGAGGGAGAATCTTTTGATAAGTTTGTTACACGCCTGAGAGAAAAGGCAGCAACTTGTGAATATGGAGCTCTCAAAGATGAATTAATAAGAGACAAAATTGCTTTGGGCATAGCTAGTGAGAGCGCACGCAGGCGCCTCCTTAGAGAACATGACTTAACTCTAAACATAGCCATTGAAACGTGCCGTACAGCAGAGCTCACTGACAGACGTCTGAAAGTCATGGAACAGGACAGACAGAGGACCGACAGCATAAACATTGCAATGCAGCGTTATAAATAAGCAAACCGCAGCAACGCCGCCTGATTAGCGCAAACGCTGCCAACCTTACAGCATGCAAATACTGTGGGACTGTGCATCAAAGAATTAAAGAGCAGTGTCCAGCTTATGGGAAGTCTTGTAGGTCTTGTGGAAGAACAAACCATTTTGCTAATGTTTGTCTGTCAAGTAGACGACAGCCATCGATTGGAAAATTACACACCGTGGAGAACGCATCTGCATATGAGGAAGAGACAGTCTCCGCTGAAGTTCTATACAGCAGTGAAGTGATCGGCGCTGTGCAATCCAGAGGAAAGAAATGGTTATGGTCACTTTACGTTTAAATAATAGACCCCAATCCTGTCAGCTCGATTCAGGAGCAACGTGTGATGTAATGTGTTTAAAAGACAAAATGATGTTAGCGCCAGACGCACATCTACTGCCAAGTGACACCAAACTAAAGCTATACTCTGGTGAGCTTATGAAATCTCTAGGACTCTTCAGGACTGAATGTGTCTTACGTGGACAGAGACACAAGCTAGAGTTTGAGATTGTGGAGGCCCGCCAAAAGCCACTGTTATCAGGCTCAACCTGTGAGCGTCTAGGGCTGATACATTTCTCCGTCCCTGCAGAGCTCAACGTGATGGACAATCAATCCAAAGGGCCTTGACAAAACATCGGCTGTTACAAGAATTTAGTGATGTGTTTACTGGGCCAGTAGAGTCCGTACCAGGGGAAGTTCATTTTGACCTTGATTTGAGTGTCCCTCCAGTCCAATGTGCACCACGCAATGTGCCAGTGGCGTTAAAACAGGCAGTCAAGGCGCAGCTTGACCAATATGAGGCCGATGGACACCTGGCTCCAGTGACTGACCAACTGACTGGATAAGTAACATGGTTATTGTAAAGAAGCCTGATAAGCTAAGAATATGCATAGATCCCAAATTCTTGAATCTGGCACTGAGGCGATCTCACTACATCATGCCAACGCTCGAGGATGTTTTGTACAAGCTGCCTAAAGCGCGTCTGTTCACGCTTGTTGATGCCCGGGATGCATTTTTACAGTGTAAACTGGATACTGCAAGTAGTTACATGACAACCTTCTGGACTCCTTGGGGCAGGAAAAGATGGCTCAAATTGCCTTTTGGAGTATCCGTTGCACCAGAGGTGTATCAACGTAAACAACATGAACTATTGACTGGACTCAGTGGTGTCGAACCAATAGCTGATGACATCCTTGTGGTTGGCTGTGGGGACACAGATGACGAAGCAGAGCAAGATCATGATGGCAAACTGCTGGAACTGATGGATCGTTGTAGGCAGGTAAAATTAAGACTTGGCATAAAAAAGCTGCAATTCAAGGTCAAAGAGGTCCGCTTCCATGGACACATCCTATCCTGGGAGGGTTTGAAGGCTGACCCAGACAAACTCAGAGCCATACTGGATATGCCACAGCCGGAAAATGTGAAATCCCTGCAGCGCTTCATTGGGTTTGTTACCTACCTGGCAAAATTCCTACCTCATCTCTCAGAGGTCTGCGAGCCATTGAGAAGGCTTCTGGACAAGGACGTTGTTTGGCATTGGCTTCCCAAGCATGATAATGCAGTGCAGGACATCAAACATTTGGTCACAGATACACCTGTCCTGAAGTACTATGACGTTACTACTCCTGTAACTATTCAAAGTGATGCAAGCAAAACTGGACTTGGGTGTTGCCTATTGCAAGCTGGCCAGCCTATCGCTTTTGCTTCAAGAGCACTGACTCTTACTGAACAAAACTACGCTCAAATAGAAAAGGAATGTCTGAGTATAGTGTTTGCCTGCCAGCGCTTTCACCACTACCTCTATGGTCGCGACGAGATCACGGCGGAAACTGACCATAAGCCTTTGATTTCTATTTTCAAGAAACCTCTTTTGTGTGCGCCCAAACGCCTACAGAGCATGTTGCTCACACTACAAAACTATTGCCTAAATGTTGTCTACAAGCCTGGCCCGGAAATGTATATTAGTGACACTCTTAGCAGAGCTACAGCAGCTGGAGGTGCACCCGACTATGCACAACACACAGTTTGCAATGTTCAACAGGACCTGGATGTCCTGTCACAGATTAATCATTCAGACTATTTGAACGTCACGGACCAACGATTGCTTCAGATAAAACAGCACACTGAAACCGATGAGAGTTTGCAAGCTCTTAAATATGTTGTTCTGGATGGTTGGCCTGATTCCAAGGAGGAGGTGCCATTAACTGCAAGAGAATATTGGACCTTCAGAGATGAAATCGGCATTCAGGATGGCATACTATACAAGGGGCCGAGGGTCATCATTCCTAAATCTTTAAGATCAGAGATGCTGACACGTATTCATGCCAGTCACATTGGTGGAGAAGCATGCTATAGGCAAGCACGAGATACCTATACTGGCCCAACATGCAGAATGAGATTAAAGACTTTGTTAGCCATTGCTCGGCATGCAATGAATATGCACAGGCACAACAGAAAGAACCCATGATGTCGCATGTGCTGCCCACCCGGCCGTGGCAAATTGTAAGCATGGATTTATTGAATTATGCTGGGCAAGATTTTCTGCTAATTGTTGATCACTATTCTGATTTTTGGGAGATTGAGCTACTTCCTGACCTGTCTGCTGATACTACAATCAGGCGTTGCAAAGTACAGTTTGCACGTTATGGCCAGCCGGATAGAGTTATCTCAGATAACGGACCTCAATTCGCATGTGAGCAATTCAGACGGTTCTCTGCAGATTGGGGATTTGAGCACGTTACCTCATCGCCTCGGCACCCGCAAGCGAATGGCAAAGCGGAATCGGCTGTCAAGATTGTGAAGAATATTTGTAAGAAGGCCAAGTATGATGGTACTGACCCGTGGAAAGCCGTTCTACATTGGAGGAACACCCCATCCGTAGGCATGGACAGTAGTCCTGCGCAACGCTTAATGTCAAGGAGACTGAAAACTTTATTGCCTGTGGCCAACAAATTACTTGAACCTTGTGTGGTTACAGGTGTCCTAGAGAAACTGCGAAGGAGGAAACAGATTGCCAAACTGTCTTATGATGTGTCTGCTAAGGACTTACCTGAACTAAGCACTGGAGAGCCAATCCGTATGAAGCCGCTTCCTGGTGACAGGACTGGTCGCTGGAGACTGGGTTCCTGTGTTCAGCGTGTAGCCCCTCGCTCATATCTTGTGGATGTAGACGGCAGTCTCTACGCCGCAATCGGGTGGCCTTGCGAAGAGCGGAGCGACTCCCATACAAGCCTATGTGCCTCCTACACGTGTTCCTCCCGAGGTACTCAATGCTCCTGGACCGCATCCGCAAAGCGGAGGGAATACTGCTGTCCTTTCAGAAGGATACATTGAGAATGACATAATACAGCCACATGTACCATCAAGTTTGTCTGTGCCGAACACCCCAGCCAGGAGGGAGGGCGGCTCTGTATCAATGCCTACTGGAGCTGCACGACCTTCCCCAGGCAAAATCTCTGTGGCCTTGCGTAGCGGTCGAATTTCAAGACCGCCAGATAGACTCAATCTGTAGTGTACCTACCAGTCACTCAGCATGCTATGTTTGTGACTGTTCGGGATCTGTTTTAGGTTAATTGTTTACTACGTTTGTATTGAATGTTAAAAAAGGGAGATGTTGTGTATTGATTATGCTTATACTTCCTGTTTCCTGTTCTGACCTCTGACCTGGAGGCAGTTCTATGATCCAACATGATTCCTCACACAAGCAGCTTGCAGTGTCTTCATTTCTATACATGAAACATCAGACTCCGGTTCGACGCACTCCATTGGGGTCTCCTGGTCTGACCCCTCAGAAGAAAATTCCTGAGAAACCTGGCCCCTGGATGTAGGGAGTTTGGTAGCTCGTGGCTCCGGTTCTTCTGGGAGCAGGAGCATGCTTTTGCTGTGGAGGCTTGATTACCAAATTTCTCCTGGGAGCAGGCTTGGATAGGGGTTTTTCCTTTTGTGAAGGTTTTTTTGGCTTGACAGTTGGCGAAGCAATTTTTGGCTGGGCAGGCACCAGTTTCGCCAACAGAGTCTTTGTGGTCTTCACAGGTGCAGGCTTGGTATGAACAGGCTTAGGAAGACTTTTTGTGCCTGGCTTCGGTGGGCGCAGTGGGCAGGCTGATATTGTATGCGAATGACCCCCACAAAAATAGCAGAGGTCTTGCACCCTTCTCCTTGCCTTCATGGCCTTCACCTCTGGCTCCCTCTGTAGCAGGAATGCACACTTTAGATGAGGTGTCCCTTAAATTTTGCTGCATGTAATTTAGCAGGGAGTCCAGGTGCTGCTGGATCTTTAGGATGGCATCTTTTAAGTTTTCCACCACAGTAAATATCACTGCGGGCTCACAGGTTTTGGACTTCCACATTCTGTCACGTGTAGACTGCGATGTATGCAGCAAGTGTCGTTGTGAGCCCAAGATGCAGTGAAATAGGCAGATTTGAGGGATAACTAAAGAGCTTATTTAGCATAAACACATAATAACATAAGAGACATGAACTAAACATGAAGATCAGAACTAGAGACACTGAAGAGATACTGGGCACGATGGGGAATAGATATAGGGAAGGAGAGGAGATGCAGGAAAAGGAGGTAGAAGCAAGAGGGATGGCTGAGAGTTGTGAGAAGGGAGGTTAAGGAGAACTGAATATGAGAGCGGTTAGGAAAGCAGGAGAAATGAGGGATAGCAAGATGAGAATGAGAGACTAGAGAAGTGAGAGTAGAAATAGACACAAAGGGAACTTAACAGCACATGGGGCAAACAATGAATAAGGAATACACTAAACAGATATACATATACACGGAGATCCTAGATGGCGGCAGAAGGGAGCAGGATGGGGGCTTCCGGTATGAAAGTGAAATGTCCAGAACGTGCAACAGAGTGTAGCGCTGTTTAAAAACTCTGTTGATGTATTGCTCGGGTTTGGCCACCAGAGGGAGACAAGCGCAATGTAGAGTATACTGGACACAACGGGACTACGTTTTCCATCATGCTTTGCGGCAGGGACAGGAAGCGAGTGGGAGAGAGCGAAGGACATCCGCAGCCTCGTACGAAGGAGAGCCAGTGTGAGCCGAGCGACGAGAGGTGGAAGACGCACGTGAGACTGCCAGAGATTAAGACCAGGCCGGAGAGCAGGAGCTGCCTTGCGGGTGCTGAGAATCAGAGACCGTGCTGGCGGAGACCTATCCACACATCGCTGAGAGGTTTTGCGCAAACACAACGTTCCAGTTTGGACCCCGAGTAAGGAGACCACGATGATCCACTGGGAGTGCAGGCGGTAGGCCGTAGTTCTCGTTACCGAAATCGGACAAGCGGGAGAAGCGGATCCGGTGGCACAGAGTTCCAGTATAACCAAGCGGAGAGAGATCCTTGATCGAACAGCAGAACAGATTGTCTAGCGGATGGGTGAGAGGCCTTCCAGGCCACAGTCAAAGTTGAAACAAAGCACACTGCAGTATTGTTTAAATCTACAGGGCCCCAACGTGACTAGTCGAAGATTTGCTCAATCCATTCACTGGCCAGTTGAATATAGTACCCGGGTACCTGAGATAACACACACACACACACCTTTTTGGGACACTACTTTTACGGGACTTACACTCCAGAAACGAAGGGGTTAAACTTTCCTTTTTGCCGCCGCGTGTTTTCCCGCATTACAAAAATCCTGTCGCTCATATACCGTGTTCACATTATATATGCCACTTTATTGGGATCAGTAAAGTATATAATCTATAAAATCCACAACAGTGCTGATGTATATTTATTCCCTAGTGCGGTGAGACTAACCCGAGGTTAAATTCAGCGGCTCCTCCGGGAGTGAGCGCTACAAGAGGGTTCAGCAAAGTGGATTCACGGAATAGTCTGGAATTCAGGAGGTTCTCTCAAGAAGTTCAGGGAGCTTTCTGACACAGGTCTTCGCAGTCTGGGAATTCAATGTGGAAGTGGGCTGGGGAGGGCGTAGCTTCCTTAAATGCTGAGCCGATTAAGGTGAGCTCAGATGGGGCTCCAGGGCCAGGATGCTAGATGCACACTTAGGGTCCAGGAACGTGTATTGTTCATGTTGCAGGGTTTAACATGGGTGCCAGGGGCCAGAGCGTGGTGACCCTGACAGTAATCTGGAATTAACAGCAAAAGTGGCGTCATCAAGAAGAATAAAAGGCAATGCTAGAGCGAGCGAGTCAGCAATGGAAACACTAGCAGGGTTATTCAGAGTAGTGAAAACCTTGAAAGTGACTGGAGAATTGAAAATTCTAGGTCAAAATCTCGTGGCTATTTTCCTGGTTTTCACCTCTCTCTGAATAACCCTGTATAAGGCTGGGTTCACACCTGAGCATATCTCATATACGCGTTTTACGTGCGTTTTTTGTCAGGCGTTTTATGAGCGTTTTTGACAATTAGAAACGCGTGTCGTACGCGCGTTTTTTGAAGTCTATGGCCGCAAATGCACTGTAATACGCCCCAAAGAAGCTCCTGTACTTCTTTGGGCGTAGGGCGTTTTTACAACGCGTTCCTACGCGCTGTAAAACGCCCAGGTGTGAACCATGCCCATAGGAAATAGTGGGATTTCAGTGTTTGAGCTTTTTACAGCCAGTAGGAACGCGTTGCAAAACGCCCAGGTGTGAACCAGGCCGGAGAGCCCAAAAAGGGCATGCCTGAGTCAGAAGGAGAAGGCACTGGACAGCAGGGAAAGAGACAAGAAAGATGTGAATAGAAAAGTCTGCACCTTGACCTGATGCTGACCATACTATTTGCTCCTTAAGTGACGAGTCAAAGTGCTCATACCGGTCCCAGATGCCACATCCCATCGGAAAATTTATGGGTAGCTTGATGAGCGAGCCCTGGGTGGCAACAGTGGCACATAGACAAGCTGTGCAGGGCTTTGCAAGGATCAGGGCCCCCTGAAGGTACTAGGCCTCTGAACATATCATGGGCACCCCTGAGGGCGGCCATGGCCATGTAGTCCAAGCATACATCCAGTCCCCTGTCAGTGCACTGACAGTACGCTACAAAAAGTAGCGGTTTCTACATTTTAAATTGTTCTATATATGCTGTTCAATTCATACAATGTGCCATTCCTAATTACAAGGGAGACCTTGTGATATGGGGCTATGGATTTAACGAGGATATATCTTTATCTATTGCAAAATGAAATACATGTTTTTTTAAACAATGTGGGTCCTATTACATTCTTCGCGCATTTGTTTTGCGCGCTCAAATGCGCATTTGCGCGGGTGCAAAACCATATGACGCAGAACGTCGTATTACAACGTTCGCACAAACGATGCGCGTAATCGTCTACCACGATTGACCCTGCGCGATGAATTTTCCTCCGCGCATCCCATACTTAACATTGTGAATGCGCTGGTACGTGGAAGGTATTACAATTTTCGCGCAACGAAAGTTTGCGCGCATTTTCATAACGTCTTTGAAAAGCAGGTGGTAACTGTAAATGTGATGGTTCAGGGCGAAACTAAATACACCAGTACGAAAATAAAATACAGCACAGTACAGTTACACATTCTACAAATACCCAAACATTAACCCCTTAATGACCCCTGACGTACCCTGTACGTCCTGTCCTCGGGTCTCCCTTAGACCCGCGGACGTACAGGGTACGTCAGCGGCGCCAAATCCCCCTCCCGCCCGATACTCACCTCCCTCGTCGGATCCCACGGCGATCTGGCAGGGAGGAAGCCTGCCCATGTGATTTACATGGGCAGGCGAGGCTGATGACGTCGCCACGCTGCGTGGTGACGTCATCAGAAGGTGCCCCCATGTGTTTCAATGGAGGGGAGAGGGGGCTCGTTCGGAGCCCTCTATCTCCCCAACCATTGAAGCTAGGGAGATGCCGTTTGCACCGCTGGAGAGGGGAGAGCCTCCCCTTTCCAGCGGTGTATGGCATTAACAGTTTTGCCGCCGGATCGCTTTTCGGCGCCAATTGGCACCAAAACGCGATTCAAACCTGGAGGGGGGCTGACATCTTGGATGTCAGCCAAGCCTCCAGGTCCCCCCCACCCACTGACAACCTCACCATATGTGTGAGGATGTCAGTGGGCCAGTTAACCCTCTAGCTGCCATGTAGAGATAGGGGATCCTAAGGATCCCTTTATCTCCCGATCCATGGCAGCTAGATGGTCATATTTGCCATCATTTAAAAGGCCTGATTATGGCCTTTCAAATGATACCAAACATGACCAGGTTTGGTTTTAAAAAAAAATTTTAAAAAAAATTAAATAAAAAAAATAAATAAAATTAAATAAAATAAAAAAAAGGTTTTTTTTAAAGTTTTTTTTGTCTGGGGGGAGTTTAATTAAATAGGACCTAGGCTGTCATCTAAAAATAATTAGCACAAAATGGTCAGAATGAGCGCAGCACACATAGGTGAACTGTCTCAGCAGTGAAGGGGTTAAAAAGCAAACGCATGTTAAAATTGGGTATTTCTAGTCTTGGGACAAAATTTTGAACCTATTTAGCCGGGGTCTTTTTGGGTGGTTGTAGATTTTGGGGATTAAATTACGAAAAAGTGTGTTTTTACCATTTTATTCCTCATATTTTTTTTTATAGTAAATTATTCGATATGATGGAAATAATGGTATTTCTAGAAAGTCCATTTAATGGCGGGAAAAAGGGTGTATAATATGTGTGGGTTGAATAAACGAGTAAGAGGAAAAATTGTCCTAAACACTAACAGCGCAGAAACGTAAAAACAGCAGCGGTCACTATAAGACGGATTTGTGTAAAACCGCCCGGTCACAAAGGGGTTAAAATTAATAAATTGTGTCATTGTTAATTTTAATTTTTTTTGGCTGGTGGTTGTTAATTTTTTTTTTCTTTTTTTTTAGTTTGTAAATATTTTATTGGAAATGGGTGATTGATGTTGGCTGAATCCCGTGACAAATCCCGTGACAAAACAGTCTGCCCACCGATTCCTGCATGCAACGTTCATTTGCGAACGGCATTGCGCATTGGATTTGCGCACGAAAAAATCTTAGAGGAAGAAAAAATGCGCTTTGATCGTAATAACACGTTAATTTCCGCGCAATAACGTTTTTTTTTGTGCGCAAAAAAAATTGCACTGCGCGAGCGCTATTGCGCAGAGAATGTAATAGGGCCCTAATTATATTAAATAAAGTCTGTGCTTTACATAAATAGTGTGCTTTGCATTCTCTTTGCTGGATTATGTCTCACGTATCTCCTAGATATATACAGTAGTGTCTGATCCCTGTATGCAGACGGGCTATCTTACACTGATGGTCCTTGAAGTGGAATGTCTACCTATTACCACACACAGACACTACCAAAGGTATACACACATGAAAAAGAATACCATACACCACTGGTTAATGCTACAGTTGCTCGTAAGCCAGATACCAGGGGTCGTCAGAGATATGCCAGGGTTCGTTATGCCAGAACGGGTAGTCAGGAATTGTATGCCAGAGTGGGTAGACAAAGGATTGCCAGGGGTCGTATGCCAGAGCTGGTAGTCAGAGAATTGCCAGGGGTCGGTTACCACAGTAGGTCGTGAATCAGGATTCAAGGGGTTAACAGTCAGAGATTTTGTCAGCCAAGCCAGGAGTCATACACAGGAAAACAAATCAAGTAATAATGCCAGTGAGCCCTGACAGGCATGAGAAGCACGTTAGGACAAGGAACCAGGGCTCAGGCGTCTCATTTTAAACTTGGTGGGCATCACATCATCACGCCGCGCCCTGTGACCGCGATCAGCGGTTACTGCACACGGTGGCTGGCCAGCGAGCAGTGAGGAAGATGCTGCCGGCTGCCGGGACCCCAGGACGGCGCGGGACGCGACATTATGTTACTGGTTGCTAGAGGAAGTAGCACCCATTGATTTCATTGGTTAAAATGTAACTTCTCTGTTTTAACCATAAGGAGTTATTCAAAGAGAGCTGAAATTGCACTGAATGGTGAATTTCCACGTACGGTGCAATTTCGTGGACATTCGGCTATTCAAAAAGCAGATAGTTCGCCAAATATTGGCGAATTGCCAGCGAAATATAATGCTGTTCAACAGCAGTGAAAATCCCCTTAGAGAAGCAATGGTTAATCTATTCAGAGAACACCAAACAGCAGTGAAATGTCAGTGAAATGCCCTGATGTTTGGTGGTTTTATTCGGCAGGTTTAATCAGGCGAATCCCATAGGATTCAAAGTAAAAAATATTAAATATTTATTAAACCACTTTTATTCTTTTAATTTGCAGCAAAAAGTCACTTTATTTATTTTTTTAGGATGTTTTAGGCATTTTTCAGAATTATTTTGGCCAAATTATTTTCCGTTTTTTTTAAATAGTGTTTATATTTTCATGTAACAGACCTTTTTGTTATTATTAATAAGAATATAAGAACTTATAAGTAATTTTCAGGCAATTCGTGCAGTAGTTATTTTTAGTAAACAGCTTTTAAAAGTTGCTTGCTTTTTTCTGGGTTTTTTTTACCCCGTTCATCGACTTGTCGGCTTTTTCCAGCGGTTGGTCAGCACTCTGTTAAGCGGATCACTGGCTTTTTTCGGATGTGGGTTTTGCGATGGATTGTCAGGTACGTTCGTCATTTTTTCTGAAGTTTTTCCGTTCAAATCAGCGTTTTTTTTGCGAAGGTTTTTTGTCTGCGGTCAGAGACTTTTCCCTGCAGTTTGGGGATCCTGCGGTGAATGTTGAATTCACCGCAGGGTCGTTGAATTTGACTCCCCGAAGCGCGGGGACCGAACGAGCACAGAATTTACAGTGGAATTTCAGTGCTCTTTGAATAACCCTGATCGAGTGTTCCTTTCTTCTCTATGAATCACTCGTCACTTAACATTCTAAAATGGCTTTTTCTAATAGAGATTTTTAGACAATTATTTACATTTTAAAAACCCTATTTATTTGTTACATTTCATTTTAAAATCTTTTTCTGTAGGGCAGGTCCACTTGATCAGCGTGCTCTGGTTTAAAATCGGTTTATATACAGTCAGGTCCAGAAATATTGGGACAGCGACACAATTCTAACATATTTGGCTCTATACACCACCACAATGGAGTTGGAATGAAACAAACACAATGTGCTTTAACTGCAGACTGTCAGCTTTAATTTGAGGGTATGTACATCCAACTCAGGTGAACGGTGTAGGACTTACAGCAGTTTGCAGATGAGCCTCCCACTTGTTAAGGGACCAAAGGTAATGGGACAGAATAATAATCATAAATCAAACTTTTCCTTCTTAATACTTGGTTGTAAATCCTTTGTAGTCAATCACAGCCTGAAGTCTGAAATGCATAGACATCACCAGACGCTGGGTTTCATCCCTGGTGATGCTCTGCCAGGCCTCTACTGCAACTGTCTTCAGTTCCTGCTTGTTCTTGGGGCATTTTCCCTTCAGTTTTGTCTTCAGCAAGTGAAATGCATGCTCAATGGTATTCAGGTCAGGTGATTGTCTTGACCATTGCATAACATTCCACTTCTGTCCCTTCAAAAACTCTTTGGTTGCTTTTGCAGTGTGCTTTGGGACATTGTCCATCAGCGCTGTGAAGCGCCGTCCAATGAGTTCTGCAGCATTTGGCTGAATGTGAGCAGATAATATTGCCTGAAACACTTCAGAATTCATCCTGCTGCTTTTGTCAGCAGTCACATCATCAATAAATACAAGAGAACCAGTTCCATTGGCAGCCATAAATGCCCACGCCATGACACTACCACCACCATGCTTCACTGATGAGGTGGTATGCTTAGGATCATGAGCAGTTCCTTTCCTTCTCCATACTCTTCTATTCCCATCACCCTGGTACAAGTTGATCTTGGTCTCATCTGTCCATAGGACCTTGTTCCAGAACTGTGAAGGCTTTGTTAGGTGTTGTATGACAAACTCTAATCTGGCTTTCCTGTTTTTGAGGCTCACCAATGGTTTACATCTTGTGGTGGTGAACCCTCTGTATTCACTCTGGTGAAGTCTTCTCTTGATTGTTGACTTTGACACACATACACCTACCTCCTGGAGAGTGTTCTTGATCTGGCCAACTGTTGTGAAGGGGAGTTTTCTTCACCAGGGAAAGAATTATTCGGTCATCCACCACAGTTGTTTTCCGTGGTCTCCCAGGTCTTTTGGTGTTGCTGAGCTCACCGGGGCGTTCCTTCTTTTTGAGAATGTTCCAAACAGTTGTTTTTGCCACGCCTAATGTTCTTGCTATCTCTCTGATGGGTTTGTTTTGTTTCTTCAGCCTAATGATGGCTTGCTTCACTGATAGTGACAGCTCTTTGGATCTCATCTTGAGAGTTGACAGCAACAGAATCCAAAATAGCACACTTGAAATGAACTCTGGGCCTTTTATCTGCACATTGTAATTGGAGTAATGAGGGAATATCAGACACCTGGCCATGAAACAGCTGAGAAGCCAATTGTCCCATTACCTTTGGTCCCTTAACAAGTGGGAGGCACATCTGCAAACTGCTGTAAGTCCTACACCGTTCACCTGAGTTGGATGTACATACCCTCAAATTAAAGCTGTCAGTCTGCAGTTAAAGCACATTGTGTTTGTTTCATTCCAACTCCATTGTGGTGGTGTATAGAGCCAAAGATGTTAGAATTGTGTCAATGTCCCATTATTTCTGGACCTGACTGTACCTAGTATAGATGTTGATGGGGAGACAAGATGTTAAATATTGACAATGTTCTTGTTATGGCTAATAGACACAGATATTCTTAAATTGTATACTTTTTTAATTTATAATGCAATACTGCAAATCAGTGACCGGTATATTTTACAATTTATATTCTAGAGAATTAGAGAACAGCAAAGCAATGCTATCAAAACTATAATAAAAGAATAAGGGCAATATTACATTCTCTGTGCAATTGCGCTCGTGTAGCGCAATTTTTTTGCACACAAAAAAACGTTATCGCGCGAAAATTAACGTGGTATTACGATCAGAGCGCATTTTTTCTTCCTTCAAGATTTTTCGTGCGCAAGTCAAACGCGCAAAGCTGTTCGCAAATGAACGTTGCGTGCAGGAATCGGTGGGCAGACTGTTTTGTCACGGGATTTGTCTCGGGATTCAGCCAACATCAATCACCCATTTCCAATAAAATATTTACAAACTAAAAAAACGGAAAATAGAAACTAACAACCACCAGCCAAAAAAGAAAAAATTTACAATGATACAATTTATTAATTTTAATGTTTGGGTATGTGTAGAATGTGTAACTGTACTGTGCTGTAATTTTTTTTCGTGCTGGTGTATTTCGCTTCGCCCAGAACGATCACATTTACAGTTACCACTTGCTTTTCAAAGACGTTACGAAAATGCGTGCAAACTTTAGTTGCGCGAAGATTGTAATACCATCCGCATAGCAGCGCACTAACGCATTGGCGCTCACAATGTTAAGTATGGGATGCGCGCACGAACTTCCGCTCACGCTGGGTTTGCGCAGGGTCACTCGCATTGGACGTTAACGTGCATCGTTTGACGAACGTTGTAATACGACGTTCTGCGCAAATGGTTTTGTCCTCGCGCAAATGCGCATTTGCGTGCGTGCAAAACCAATGTGCGAGGAATGTAATAGAGCCCTAAGTAAATAAAATATGTTGTTCTTGGGGTTGGGAGGTATGGAATCTGTAATCAGGTCCATTCTCTACATGTGCTTATAATTTATAGAAAATTCTGATTGGAGTGTATTGACTATTGGATGATTTTAGTCATTAATAAATCACACCTATTTTTAATAAGACTAGTGTAATCAGCATTAGAGCATGTTTGGTCTTGTGTTCTTTGTATATTTATCAGATCTATAACAATATATGATTCAACCATTAGCCATATTAATCAACATGAGGTTTATTTAAAAAAACATATATGACAAATTTCTGCTTTGACAAAGCCTTGAACTGGTCTTATTATACCATTATTTTCTGTTTTCAGCAGAGAGCATATATGAACACAGCAACAATATTTGAATTCAATTTGCATTCTATTGTAGCGCTCACTCCCGGAGGAGCCGCTGAAAATGAACCACGGGTCAGTCTCCCCGCACTAGGGAATAAATACACTCCAGCACCGTTGTGGATTTTATAAATTATATAGTTTACTAAAGTAAAAGGCATATAATGAGACACGGTGTTCGTAGATATATTTACAGTATTTCGTATCGCGGTAAACGCGCAGCGGGAAAAAAAGAAATACGAGGCTTCGTATTTCGGGAAAATGCGCAGCGAACAGAAAAAAATACAATGCTTCGTAATTTCGAGAAACGCGTAGCGGAAAGAGAATACAATATTTCGTAATTCGAGAAACGCGCAGCAGAAAAACAAAATAATATGCGAATCTTTACCCCTTTTTGGGATATTAGGGAGTGAGTCCCGCACAGGTTAAGTCCCGGACTGTAAGTGAATGTGTGTGTTATGGTACCCGGGTACTATTCAACTGGCCAGTGAATCTCTTAACGATGTCTTCGACTAGTCAAGTTGGGGCCCTGTGGGTTTTAGAAATAAACAGCAGCGTGCTTTCTTGACTTTATAAAACCGGCCTTAGAGGCCTCTCACCCATCTGCTCGATCACCAAGGTTCCTCTGACCCAGGACGTCCCTCCGCTCGGTGCCTTGCTGGGATACTGGCTACTGGATCCGTTGTCTGGCTCTCTTTGCTCCGACAGTGACTGGTCCAGCTACCGCCTGCTCTCCCATCCAATGGACCTGCAGTACTCCTAACTCGAGGGTCCTCCGCTTCCTTGACAGCAGCTTGGGTAATGCCTGTGGATCACTGAGTCTCCTTCTTGCAAGGCTGGATAACCCCACTTGGAATCCTGATAGGCCGCACTTGCGCTCCGGCCTAGTCACGGTTCTGCTCTGCAGCACTGTGTCCTCTCTCTTTCACTCCCTGGCGCGCTCTGCCCGCTATCTCCACGAGGCTCAGGATGTACCTTGGCGTGTCCCACCCACTTCCTGTGTCCGTTCCCAGAGCATGCCGGGAAATGTAGTCCCAATGTTCAGTGTCTCTTATCGCGCTTGTCTCCCTCCGGTGGCCAAAAATAGGTACTGCCACAGTAAGGTTTTAAACACAGCTCTACACTATTAACACATAACATAAAATAAATTGTTCTAACATGGCAGAAAGATCTCAGAAATTCTGAAATACATTTATAAACACTAGAAGTCCTGATCTGACCCTGTCAGTTACATGGAGCGACTAATGGAAACTATCAGTACAAGCCAATAACTTTTATCGGCTCACAATCTCTATTCCGAGAGAGTCACTATATTAGTAGCTTGAATATTTGAGATTAGCTACAAGAAGTACAAGATATCAGCAGTGGCACTGCACACCGCTGTGGGTATTGGCTCCTGGTGTCCATGGGACTACATGGAACCATCCACATCCTTGTGTGTGTGCACACAAACATACGTAGGATCGTTCCAAGGTTGGGGAGGGACAGTAGTGATGGTGGGATCTTGTTGACCTTTTCACACCAGAATCAGAGATAACAAAAGGACTTTCTGTTATATGTCTCTCTGAATACCGGTTCATACCAAGAACAGCAAGCCCCCATGGAATAGTTGTGGTTCTCGAGCTTAGTCATTATCAACAGTTCTTATACAAAGTATAGTAACCTGCCACTAATTCTGAGTCTCAAGCAAAGCTTGTGATAAAGTTGGAACAGGTTGGAGCTAATATTTTAATGGCATGGTGGGCGTAGGGCCCTTGATTTGTGCACAAAGTTGTATTAACGGATAACTAATGAGAAAGGTAATATTTTGCAAACAGCATAACGTAAAAAAAATTGCAAACATTTGAAAACAAATATGGCACACTAAAACAAACAAGTCCTGATGCCTTGCAAAAGTTATAGCTAAAACAATTTAATAGCTTCAACGCTCTCATTCCGAAGTAATTAACAATGCACCAGATGCTGTGCCTTTAGTTTTATGGAAACAAATGTGTACATTGATTTTTCCATCAGGAAAAATAGAAGATACACTATATGACAAAAGTATTGGGAAACCTGACCATTACACCAACAGGGACTCTTATGACATCACATTGAAAATGCATAGATATTAATATGTCCCAGCACTCAACTGAGACTGCTCTGACCAAGGTGACTAATGACCTAGCTGCTGCTAAAACCAAAGGTCACTTCTCTTATTCTTCTTTTAAAAAAAAAACAACTTTAGTTTGGGTTTCACAAGAAAAATAGTTAACAATTATATGAAGGAGTCATCCATACTAATAACAAAAAGGAAAAACAAAAACAGGGTACACATCAAAAACAAGTTGCTGGGACCAAACAGAACATACAAAGTGAAGAGGGAAGGGAAAGAAAGAGGGAACGGCAAAGGCCTAACATGTAACATCCCTGGCTCGCTCACGGAAATCCAGAGGACAATGGGAGGCCATGGAAAAAAGTATGTCACAAGGTCGGGGCAGTCGAGGGCCAGAAAAGGCAGGCAGAGCCATGGTGGCTGCCACAATGGCACACCCCGAGAAAGCCTGGAGATGCCGCAAAAAAGGGGGGAGGAGGAGGGCAAGTCAAAAATGTCCACACCGCACTCTGAAGTGCAAAAGGCAAAATTAAACAAAAACAAAAATAAAGAGGTCAGCAATAAGCTAGAGCAGAAAATCAAAGAAAAAAAAGAGGGGGGTGACCTTCCATAACCAAATTGAAAATGGCAGAGACTAGAGAGGCGCATCAAAATAGCATAGTGTCTCTAAAACATCAGAGGCCACCAAAGAATAATGGAGTGCAGTGAACAAAACGGCTAAAATTCCCAAAATCAGAGACTATGGGTGAAAAAGGCAGTCATCCCGGATGTGTAGTCGCTGAGCTCGGGGGGAGACCTGCCCCAGGGAGCACAGACCAGGCCTCAGCAGGATGCAAAAAGGAGTGTTGCACATTCTCGTAGGTCATCGCAAGGGAGCCCACTGCCCTCCAGCGGTATCAGAACCCCCTAGCCAGAAGGGAAACTGTCATCTCCTGAAACCGGTGACAAGCCATCAAGCAAAGGGCAGGTCATGGTATAACAATCATGCCGCCTCTTCAAATTTCACCGCATCTCGAGTACCCGGGATCGACATAAGCCATGACTTCATGGCGATCTTCAGGACAGCCACAATGACTTCCCTCGGAGCATCCAAAAGGGCAGTCGCAGCCTTCCGGACCCAAAACGCTGATCCAAACACCACCAGTGTGCACACGGGCAATCTCAAAACATGGAAGGCCAGCGTGTTGACATAGGACAAAAACTCTTCTGCAGGTACCAACTCCAGGACACCCTGGATACAGATGTTGCATCTGCATTGTCTGGACTCTAGAACCTCCACTGTATGTGAAGGAAGGCCAAACTCCGTCTTGAGGGCTCCCATCTGGGTCTCAAGGTGATTCTGTGCCAACCCCACACCATCCACCTGCGTCTGGACCACCACCACCTGGGAGTACACCCCCTCCACCTCAGCCTTAATCTCAGACACCTCCGACTGCCACAGGGCCTGCATCTCCACCATAAACTGAGGAATGTCACCCCTCATGGAGGCATCGTCAGCCTCAAAAGCCCCAACATCAGCAGCTCGAGGGTACGGAGTAGCCACCAGAGTGCCCAGCAACAGCCCAAAGTCTTAAGGCCCACAGTGCCTTCTTCTTTTGGGCAGCTGTGGGCAGCTGACCCCAAGGCTCTGGCGGAGTTGCCCCATCTTCAAACCACAACTTGGAGTCTTAGTCCTCCAATCTGTAGCCATGTGGTGTAAACAGCTGTAGGGCACAGGGATGCTACAAACGAATATCCCGGTGTCAGGAACTCTCCCAGAGTGCAGACTTCTTGTGCATTTTCTTTTTCCCCATCTCGGAAAGCAGGCCGCGCTCCTTGAGACACGAAGCTACTGCAATGGCTGTCTCTGCTAGACTGCAAACAGCACCAAGCTAGCAACCGTCCAGGAGCCACGTTGGAGCTGTTGGAACGTGTCCCAGCTGAGCCACCAGGACACCCAGCACATACGGGGCAGAAAGAGGACAGGGAATCTGGGGTGAGTCACTCAAATTATACTCAAAAGCAAAGGTCTCATGCAGAGCTCTTCAGAAAGCGACTGTCCGCCATGCCAGTCCTGCTTATTCTTCTTAATCTTTCCGATGCCTTTGATACAGCTTACCACCATCTTCTGCTCCTCATGTTTCCTCAACTTGGCCTCAGCAACACTGCTCTCTCCTGATTCTCTTCCTATCACTCTCTTCAATCTTTCAGTGTCTCCTTCGCTGGTGCCTCTCTCATTTGGGGTACCGCAAGGTTTGTTCTGGGTTCTATTGTTTTTTTCCAATATCCCCTTTATGCTTACAACATCCAAATCTACCCTTCTTCTACTAATATCTCCCCTCATGTGTTGGATCTTGTTACTGCCTGCTTATCTGATGTTTTCCAGTGGATGATGTCCTGTTTCCTAAAGCTCAATCTTTCCAAAACTGAACTTGTCATCTTCCACCCTCTCTAGCTAACACTCCTGCACCCTTTTCCCTTCAGGTGAATGGTGCCACCATGACTTATACCTCACAAATTTGTTGCATCGGTGTCCTCTTCAACTCTGATCTCTCCTTCACTCCTCAGATTCAGTCACTAACCAAAGCTTGCTACTTCCACCTAAAACACATTGCTCGCGTCTGCCCCTTTCTTAATCAGGACTCTACTAAAATGCTCATCCAAGCTCTTATTATTTTCCACCTTGACTACTGTGACACCCTTCTCACTAACCTTAAGAGATCTCAGATTCTCCCTCTGCGGTCTGTAATGAACTCCTCTGCCCGGCTCATCCACCTCACCTCCCGCATCTCTCACACCTCATCCCTTTGTCAATCTCTACACTGGCTCTCTGCTTCATTTAGAGTTCAATTGAAAATAATGGTGCTCACATACAAAGCTCTCCATAACCGCACCCCTGCCTACATCTCCTCCCTTATTAGCAGGTATACCCCATCACATCCACTTCACTCTGCCAATGATCTGATGTTATCATCTCTTCGTACCCGCAAACCCCAACACTTGTCTTCAGAATGTCTACCGAGCTTCCCCCTTTTTATGTAACTCCCTCCCGTACAACATTAGGCTCTCCCCGTTTCTCCACTCCAAGAAGTCTCAGAAATCTACTAATGAAAAGCCTATCAACTCATTCCATAATCCCTCATTGTACCTTACCTGCTCCAACTTCACGCACAGCCCCCATTCATCCACTACTTCTCATACTCAGCTATTTACCCTCACCTAGTGTGTCACCCCTCTCCTCTTTAATTGTAAGCTCTCGAGCAGGGTCCTCTCTCTCTTACTGTTCTGTATGTCTAACTTGTATGTACAGTACATTTGTTACTCTGTCTCACCCATTCCACAGAGCTGCAGAACTTGTTTGCGCTTTATAAATACTTGCAACTGTAGCTGTTATATAGAGTTGGTCCCTCCTTTGCAGCTACAATAACTTACACTCTTCTGGGAAGGCTTTCCACAAGATTTTCAAGTGATTCTGTGGGAGATTTTTGCACATTCATCCAGTAGACCATTTTTGATGGAAGACAAATATGTTAGACGAGAAGGTCTCGTTCGCAATCTCCATTCTAAATCATCCCAAAGGTGATCTATGAGGTTGAGGGCTGTGTGCAGCACTCAGGTTCTTTCACACCAAACTTGTCAAGCCATATCTTTATGGACCTTGCTTTGTTGCACTGGAAAGACCTTGCATCCCACCAATAGAGAATGAGTCCACAATGTGGAATAGATCAGGATCTCTGAGTTGTTCATAGATATATATATATTGTGATAAAGGCACTTAATGCAAGGGTTGTTTGTCCCTCTTTCTTTTATTCCATCAAAGCAGAAGGATACAGCAGCAAATCAAATAAACAAAACATCAAATAAACACCTACTCCTTCAATGGAGCCTAACTGAACAAATACAGTTCCCTCTCTATCTACTGGGCAGGTAGGCTGCTTGCCAGTAACTTGGACCAAATATACAAAAGGTACTTCCCTTCACGTTGAGGAGTTGCTCTCCTTGCTGCAGTCAACAAACAGCCTGTCCATACAACAGCTTTCTCTCTCTCTGTCGGTCTCCTGGAATCACACGCATACCTATATGGGCAGGGCAGTCTTAATTAGGCCTTGATTCAGAATTAACCCTTTAGTGGGAAAACAGCATTCCTCAGACGCCTAATATCCCTGTGGTCTACAACTATGCCCCTCACCCTGTCACAATATATATATATATATATTTATGCAAATAACATAACTACTGCTGGTATTCCTGGCTCACTGAGATACTTCCTAGACAAACCATTAAAGGCGCCTTTCCAGCCTACAATCTCCAATTAAGGCTAGGGTCAGACCAGCGCACTTTTAACGTGCGTTTAGGCGCACTTAATCACGGCCGCAGTAGCAGCAAATGACGCGCAATGACGGCCAATATACGAAGTTGGCCGCACGAAAGTCCAGCAGCGCAACGCAAGTGGAAAATGAACGCATTTTTTCGAGAACGCAGAACCGCTAGTACTGACGTAGAGTGTGCGCTGCGTCCGCTAGAGGCGAGTGTGTGTGATTAGGAGATGTCAGACGCTGCTAATGTTCAGCCTACATAACGTCCAGACGCAAACAGTGTTTTATTGATGATCCATAAAAAATCAAGCACGAAAATGCGCATCGTATGACAGTTTTCGTGCATTCCGTGAAAAAATACGTCAATGTGTTCGGACACACTTTTTGACGGTCGCTGCGAATAATGCGTTCGTTTGACCCTAGCCTAAGGGAAACACCACCCCTCTCTAGCTACACCTCCTTTTCACCTTACCCCTCTACCATTCTCCACAACTAGTGGAGTCATCTGCTGAAACCTTGTATGTCCTTGGCTCTCTGTTATATCACCTGGTGTGAGCTAACCCTAGCATTGGCATGTTTTTGCATTAGCGCTGTGTTAAATGAGTCTAACGCCTGACCAACAGATAGTTTGCCTCTCGCTACAAATGGAAAAAATCATTTAACTATTAGCAGTTCGTAGCATGATCTTACTGTACTTTCCGCATCCTATACTTAACATGGTCAGCACTAGAGATCTCTAGCGCTTTGTAACTATCAGATCACTTGAAGCCTGCACTAATTTCTAGAGCGACGCTAATGGCAAAATTTAAACTGCTGCTCAACCGCGGTACTAACTCCAAAAAAAACAAAAAATCAGGTCCTTGTCCAAAATGAACAGGGACGTAACAGGCAATTAACAGGCAATTGAAAGGAATGCAGCACAGGTGTTCTCTTGGCCCCACACATAGGGCTCGAGTCCTGCGGGAACGGCTTTCCCGCACTTCTCCCACAGCAGGAATGCTGCAGGAATGCAGGTTCCTGCTGTGGCCCGACTCGAGCCCGAAACGATTGAACTGGCCGCCGCCACACATTGCCGGCAGCCGCGTGCTTTCCTGCTACGAACGGCCACTGGCAGGAAGTGCAGCCGCTCACCTGGGATCTAACAGCCAGCCGCGATCTCGCGTGATCGCGGCTGCCTGTTTCATTGATCCCAGGTGAGCGATTCCGAGCTGGGGGCAATAATATCCTTGTGAACTGGGGTCAAAACAATTCTGAGCTGGGGGCAATATCCATGTGAACTGGGGCAAAAAAATTCCGAGCTGGGGCAATAATACTGGGGGCAGAAAAATTGTGAGCTGTGGGCAATAATATCCATGTGAACTGGGGGCAAAACAATTCTGAGCTGGGGCAATATCCACTTGAACTGAGGGCAAAAAAATCCAAGCTGGGGTCAATAATATCCATGTGAACTGGGGGCAGAAAAATTATGAGCTGTGGGCAATAATATCCATGTGAACTGGGGGCAATTATATCCATGTGAGCTGGGGGCAATTATATCCATGTGAACTGGGGGCAATTATATCCATGTGAACTGGGGGAAATTGTGTCCATGTGAGCTGGGGCAATTGTATTCATGTGAATTGGGGGCAATAATATCCATATGAGCTGGGGGCAATATATACCCATGTGAGCTGGGGCAATTATATCCATGTGAACTTGGGCCAATTATATCCATGTGAGCTGGGGCAATATATACCCATGTGAACTGGGGGCAATAATATCCATTTGAACTGGGGGCAATTATATCCATGTGAGCTGGGGGCAATAATATCCATATGAGCTGGGGGCAATATATACCCATATGAGCTGGGGCAAATATATCCATGTGAGCTGGGGGCAAATATATCCATATAACCAGTGCTGGGTATATTATTCTGGGGCTCAGTGCTGTGTATATTATTCTGGGGGCTCAGTGCTGTGTATATTATTCTGGGGCCCAGTGCTGTGTATATTATTTTGGGGGCTCAGTGCTGTGCATATTATTCTGGGGGCTCAGTGCTGGGTATATTATTCTGGAGGTCCAGTGCTGTGTATATTATTCTGGGGGCTCAGTGCTGTGTATATTATTCTGGCAGCTCAGTGCTGTGTATATTATTCTGGCGGCTCAGTGCTGTGTATGTTATTCTGGGGGTCCAGTGCTGGGTATATAATTCTGGGGGTCCAGTGCTGTATATATAATTCTGGGGGGGTCTGTGCCTGTGTATATAATTCTGGGGTGTCTGTGCCTGGATATATATATATGTATGTGATATATATATTATATATAACGTGTTAGTCCAGTTGCCAAAATCACGAGTATACCTGTACGTAATGATACCTTTCACTGATCAGTATAGTTTCCAGACCTGAAGAAGAGCGTTACACTCTTGAAAGCTTGTCTTTTAAATGTAATGATTAACCCAATAAAAATGGTATCACCACGTACTGCTATACTCATGATATATATATATATATTTTCTTCAGGTAATAGGGGTTGTGGAATTCGTGGGTGCGTTCCCTCACTTTTTTCCCAGGACTTGACCCCTGCCCATACACCATAGTAATGGATCTGGTCAGCAAAGTCGCTGCTGTTGCAGTAGGCTATAATGATATACAGGTATATGAATCCTTTTATCCACATATATTTGGCTTCTAACATATTGGCTAATTCTAAACATTTTATGCTGGGGGTTATTCATAGTATGTAAGCGGTTGCGTATTAGGGTTAGGACCATGTTTAAAGGGACACATGGATAAGTCTTGCCCTGAAACATTTATTATTTATATACTGCAGCAGGGAAATTATTGTCGCTCACCTGGCCTTCCTTTTGGATCTATTAAATGCCTTGTAATGATTTTACATGCTGTTGGGTTGCATTTATCATGCAATGCCCATCAGCCTTAATTTATGTGTGCATCAAAACATGGATAATATGGCCACCTTGGAGGATTTTAATAATACAGGGGTGTGTGAGGGCTCTTCGCTGGATGTCTTCATACTTATACAAGGTTCTATCCTGTACAAAACCTTATTAGCGCTGGGTCTCAGCCTGGGTCTTAGCGTTTCCCTAACGTGCGCTAAACGACCTTGTACACTGTCTCTCGTGGACAAGGGGTTCTGTTCGTCAGGCGCTAAGTTTTAGCGACTCGCGCTAAATTTTTTCTTTAGTGATGGCGGTTTAACTCTCACCAGGTGATAGGGCACCATATATGTAACATGTCCTCTGCTAAGACAACATGCATGCAACAAAGTCTTTGTATCAGGTATATTGACTTACTTCCTAAAATAATATCTGCAGTTGCTTCCAGCTGCTTAAAGTTTCTTCATGGTATCTTCGTTTAATATATTTCAGTTTACATTTATTCTTTCCCGTGTGTATAATGGATACTGTATTGTATCATTTACATCCTTTCCAACTATTGTATATTGTGATGCTTACTATTTATTGATACTCAATAAACCTTTTTACGGAAAAAACCATAGCGACAAATAATACAGTACTCGTTTTGATTTGAAAAGCAGATTCACTTTGATTATTTCCTAAATGCTTCTATTCTCTTACACGTAAGTAATTTATTCTTCAGATCAGAGGTAAATATCTATAGTGTCCATTGGTTTATAAAACAATAAAACATTTTGAACTTTGATGTCTTTTTTCATTATCTTGTTGTGTAAGAGCATGACGTGTACATTGTGATGTGTTAAAACAATTCCACATGACTTGGGTCTAAATGATTGCCTTTAAGTTAAATTAGAAACTTGACAGTTTCCTTCTCTTTACAGCTTCACGTTGTTATCTGAATGTTCCTGTATAGATACATGAATTATAAATATGAAAACAACATGTTCTTGTTTATTTATTTCTTCTTTAAATGTAATGATTAGCTCCTTCTTGTATTTTTTTCCAGACGTGTATATGCAAGGAAATACATTAAGTACAGATAAATAATCAGTCATAGCAAATACAAGACTGTATTATAAATGATATAAGGAAACGAAAAGAAGAAGAGATGATAGAAATTATGTCGGTAAATATGTTATATGTTATACGTACATTAACCCCCTAAAACACTCTGTCAAATCACAGACCTTTTTCAAGAGAAAGGTGAAGAAAATGATGAAGAACATGGATCCCCCCTACAATCCATCCTGAACGCCTCCGCCAGGCTAATTCACCTCACCCGCCGCACTGTCTCTGCCGCTCCCCTCTGCGAGTCCCTTCACTGGCTCCCCATCCACTGCAGAATTAAGTTCAAAATCCTTATCCTTACCTACAAAACCCTCACTAACTCAGCGCCCCACTACCTGTCCTCACTAATCACCAAATACACCCCAGCCCGCTCCCTAAGGTCAAACAGTGACCTGCGCCTAGCTTCTCCCCGCATCACCTCTTCCCATGATAGACTGCAGGATTTCTCACGCGCAGCCCCCACTCTCTGGAACGCTCTCCCTCGTACTGTCAGGCTTTCCCCTAACCTCTCTTCCTTCAAACGCTCCCTTAAAACGTTCCTATTTAGGGAAGCCTACCACCCAACTCACTGACGCAACCATCAATCACCCTCACCTTACAGTCCTCTCCTCCTGTTTCCAACCCCAACCCTCCCAGATTGTGAGTTCCTACGGGAATAGGGCCCTCATCTCCTCCTGTACTGTTTGTCAAATGTTGTTCAATGTATTGTAACCCTGTCTATACTGTGCTTATTGTACAGCGCTGCGGAATATGCTGGCGCTTTATAAATAAAGAATAATAATAATAATAATAATAACAGAGAAGAGACTGAATGATGAGGATAAGTGAGGAAATAAGACAAGTTATAAATTATAAACACTTAGGGCTCTATCACCTCCTTAACGCTAGTGCTAGCACTCACATACTTGAGTGTTAGCAGGGTGCCCAGATCAGATCCCGATCGCTAACGAGTTAAAAAATCCATTAGCATATCGGTAATTGAACTTTCTAGCACTTATTTACTGTACTTTGCACTCCCTATACTTAAAATGGGAAGCACAAAGAGTAATTAGCATTACGATCACAAAGATACCAAAAATCGCATACTCCCCTCTCATCCCGCAGCAAGAATGGCAGCCCCATCCACTGCTTCTGGATGCTGGGAGCAGAGTGAGACAAAAATGACAAAAATGTCCCCAGTCTCCCTCTGTGATCACTCTGCGGAGCTGCACAATCTCCTGAGAGCGAGATCATGGAGGTCACGTGACCCAGCAGCACAAGCCTCCATGGAGTCCTATGGACTTCAGGAGGTGATACTCACGGTGGCACGTTAGCGCTGCCGTGAGTATCCTGGAGGGTTGGTGGCCATTAAGGGGCAGACTGCTGAATTCAGCATCTGCCTCATAATCTGCCTGTAAAAGGGGGATGCTAAGGGGAAATTTGCGAGCGCAAAAATACATAACCTCCGAATTTGTTGCAAATGAATGAATATGCAAAATTTTATAAAAAATAAAAATAAATAAAAGATGAAAACTCACAAACGTTGATACTTATACCTGAATGAGCAGGGTACTCTTCCCTTGTCATGTCTTTTCTGTTGAAGCTACATTCTGCTCATGTTCACCTCATCATGAGTACACTTTCCACCAACTATGGAACTCCTCTCATTGGTTGAGGTGGTTTAGCCATGTTTAGCCAATTTGACCAATCAGAGAAGGCTCTTCTCTGATTAGTCAGTTGTGTACACATGGCCAGCCTATGAAGTGAAATACTCCTTTCACCTTTTCTCTGATTGGTTTGGCATACTGTGGCCTTGTGCATACAATGACCTATATTATTGTATTTTTTATTTTCTTGTGTTTTTATTTTATTCTTATTTTGTTCACAACTGATGAAGCCCTAAAGGGTGAAACGCGTTTTGATATCTATTATTTTATTGTTTCTGTCCTTTATTTTATGTTTAAATAAACGTTTTAATAATAGGACAGAATTTTTCCTTCACTCATTGAGTTTTGTAGATTTCTACAAGCTATGATAAGTCACGACCTGTGAACATCCAGGACCCCAAAGGAGAACTTTGGAGACTATAGGAGAACCTGTGGACGACTCAGGATCCTGAAAGGACACCAAGGCTGTAAGACGGGTCTTCCCCTGAGAGCTACTGGGTGAGCCACGTAAACACCCACAGGCGAGGTGATCGAGCCTAACGAGGCTCTGGAAAGACCATTTTGACGAACTTTGAGTCCTCCTACACAGCTATTTATATTGTATGGTACTTCCTCCCTCAATTATTGTATGCCTACTTCCATTTACCATTAGATATTTCCCCTATACCGCGTACGCGGACACGCCGAACACCGACTTTCCCCTTTTTTGTGCATACAATTCACCAACAAGATCAGAGTCTTCTCTGATTGGTCAAATTGGCTACACATGACCAAGCTACGTCAGCCAATAAGAGGACAATATGTACCTAGCCAGGAAGGCATTACTTTTTATTTAAGGGGTAAATTAATCATTCTACATTACAGATAGACTATTCAAATAGAATATCTTCTATGGTAGACATGGAAAAATCATATTCCTTGTTTCTTTGGACACATGCATATACTAACTATTGCTATTCTATCCTATTTCACTGGTCATTCAGAAATAGTTTTCTAAATTATCTGGTAAATTACTCGATACATATCCCTTCAATGCAAACTGGCAAATGTACCCAGATTTTAATTTTCACATTCTGATATATTCCTACAGAAGTTAAATTCTATTTGGATAAAAGAAGTGCAGAATATTGTGATTTATACACTTTTTGTTCTGCATATTTTCCACTTCTGATTTATTATAAGGGTTAATTTTAGCCATGCATCAGGCATTGTGTTTGGAAAACATGGAAAAGCTTTCACAGTAAGACCCAAATATAACTATCAGGTAAGTACAGCAAGCCAGCTATCATTTATTTGTAAAAACATTGTATAGCTGAACTTGTAGAGTTCTTAAGAAGAGGACCTTCACATCCTCACCCCTTTAATGAGAGGTCTAAAGAGTTCTAATGGATGGTGGCCTACGTTACCTTGCCTAGAACACCTCACTTAGAAAAAAATTACTGAACATTATTTAGAAAAATGCTTTTATTTGCTTTTTGTTGTACATTTCCCAATCTGAATGAATGAATAATACCCCACATACTTTCTGTTTTGTACCAGTAAACCTATACATTGCGGAACAACAAGGTTTAATTCCATATATTAGCACAGTTAAATCTAACCTCTTTGGCAGAAAATATGTAATACACATGCGTAAATTATAGTCAAAGACCTGTGTGCTTCTCTTCAAATGTATTTTACCTTTTCATTTTTGCAAACAAACAAAAAAATCAGTTTTTCAATAATAATTTTCTTGGAGGGAATAGGAAGGATTTTTCTTTTATTTGGTCAGCTTGACTTTGATGATTAAATTTAATGATTTTTGTTTTTTTGCCATCTTGCAAAATATTTTCCAGGACGTAAGACACTAAATACAAATGCTTGGTAGCTGCCATCAGATAAATGATTGATGCTGTACCCCACCTCTGAGACACCTCTGGCAGCAGCTGGATGAAGCTGCGCCTTATAGGCAATTAATACCGCCCTCTGCCTCCATGACACCTCTGGCATATGCCATATGTGTGCTTGTCAGTTTGTATATGGGTGTTCGTGTGTCCATGTTTGGCCGACTGAATGTGACGGTCGCTGCACTCCACAATATGTTGAATTTAAACTCATAGATTACATTTCAATTATACACAACAATGTACATTCTATTTTACAGTATCTCCCTCTGTCTATAAAACATTTAGGTTTTCTCTCTGGTTTCCATTAGTTTTCACAGCTATACATAGTTTGATTCTCTTCAGACACTCATCTTTTGTTTGTCAAAGATAGTAATCATTTCATTGATTTTCAATGCATTCTTTTTTTATAAATAAGTATTTGTCTTGTCTTTATTTCTGTCTATTTGTCTGTCTTAGTAACAAACACTCAGTTCTTCCATCAGTTACTGAAATAGTTCGCCTAAATTGGTCAACAGATATTTTTTAAAGATGCTAAATAATAAATAATTCACTTTGGCTGCAATAGTAAACTATTTAAATTTTATAATATTTTATAACGCTTCCCTATCCAAGTCCAGTACATTTCTATCCTTCCATTAATCCATCTCTCTCTGTCTTGTTTCTCTACAACCTCCATGATATCCACTGTCATCCGCTTCTGTTACTACACCACTCATTGTCTTCCTTCCTCTGTCTTTTCTTGTCTGAATACATACATTCAATGAAAAGGGTCCTTTTGTTCAGTACAGATAGAAGGTTATTTGCATAATGATTACAGTAAGCAAACCTGACAAAAATATGACGTATTAAAAAACATCTTCAAGATGTTAATTGTTTTCCATTTAATCACAAAACATTTATACATTTCCATGAAATAAAATGCATATCAAATATAAATCACGACTCTGTCATAACATATAAAATGAGATACCCCATCTATTCTGCCCCATTTCCATGTATCCCTTTGTCTTTTTTGTCATGGTAAACATAACATTAGAGATTAAAAAATACAGCTTTAGTACAATTTATATTAAGACTTCTACACATAAATATAAATTGTCAGGCCAACAAAAACTTCCATCAATGTTGCAACACTGAACCTAGTATATCACAACACATGTGATGCTAATTAAGGCTTGCTGCTGTGACATAGTGCCATTGTGAAGGAAAAAAACATATTCATTGTGGACTGGCCCTATTTCCTTGTGAATACTACTGTTATTGTTTATATAGAACCAGTATTTTCAGCAAAACATATTTTATATCATAGGTTTCAATTAATTTGTAAGAAATAATAGATCATATAAATGGTTTCAAAGCAATGCTCAAGGCTCTGGTGATCAGTGGTTCAAATGGAACACACACTCTTACTCCATTGGAATTTTTTATTTTTTTTGCATTCCAAAAGCAAATATAATTGTATTTCTTTCCAAAGGCAGTGTTATGTATGAATAAATAAAGTGTGCCAACAGCATTATCTAAGAATGTTTTTATTATTTTGTACCTGGCAATGACTGAGATTAATAAAAGATGCATAATGAGGCTACAGCCAATCACATTCAGCAAGCTACACTTCTCCAGTTAGGTTTATAGGTGTAGTGCTTACAGTCTTCTGGCCATCACTCCTTACTCACCACCACCCCCAAAATATTGTAAGGGTGCATGGAGAAAAGTAGTATGAAATTATCAAGGGTCAGACAGGAACTTCGAAAAATGATCACCCCAAGAAAAAGCTATGTCACGTGGAAGGAAGTACCAACAACTAGGTGAATACATATTGTATGTCTGTTTCTATAGCAATAAATTATATATGTATTAAAATATGAATGACAGATAAAACTGAACTATAGCTTTCAGGACATAATTTTAGGTATCCTGAAATATTCTCAAATGACCTTGGTATGGTGATTTATGATATCTCTAGAACAGAATGCATAGCTGCTTTAAGCAAGCCTCTAAAATTTGCACAAGTTATTTTAACAGTAATTATTGTGCTAGAGTATACACACGTGTGTTATTACTAGCACTACTTAATATACTCTTCTTTATCCATAAAACCTGAAAATATGCATAGCAATACATGGTATCTGTAGTTTAATGCATGATTAATTGATCTAAACATGGATCCCTGCTTTATTCATAAAGGCTGTTCCATCCTAGGATAAGAATACAACTATTTTAAAGAATAGAAAATATAATAATACAAAAGTGCCATAGTCTGCAATGAGAACCTTTCAGCATCAAGAAACCAGGCCTTTAATCCCAAGATTTAAATGATTCAGGCAACACTTGATTACTAAAGATTGGAACATCAAGTACTTTTGAGCAGCAAAATATTATAAAGACTATCTGTGTTGATGTTGAAGTATCTGGTGAGTACATAAGTATACATATTCATCTACTGGTACTGGAATAAAATATTAAAAAGTAGGGATGTGTTTACAAATGGAGGAACTAACAAAGGCAAACACAAGAGGCAAGACAGCAACATGTTAATGGTTATTTTAAGTCACATTTATTCAGAAATAATCTTTAGGATATGCCATTACATTCAAGTCATCTCAAACAAATATGATGTTTCAAATCTGTTCATATTTTTGTAATTGTAAAAATTGGATTTTTAAAACATTTATTAATCTAAACTCTATTCTGAAAAAGATTATTTTCAAGTGATAATGTTTGTAAATAATATATTTCATCAGGTAATCCACAAACCATGTCAAGTAACAATCCACAAAACATAGCATGTAAACTTTAAACAAAATCCCTTTTATTCTTTTATATGCAATTCTATTATTTTGATTTTTCTTTGCATTTCTTCAACAATCCATTTCCTAGAAATCCCTATAATATTCATAACTGAACATGAGTGTATATTATATGCAGCGATTACATGCATTGTCAAGTGGCCATAACATAAATGTGTTATCACTGTGAAAGAACAAATGAATGAAGTATATATCTCAAGCACAGGAAAATGTACTCTGCCATCTGAGTAACAGCTTCAAGGACAATGTCAGCTACACAGACTGTATGTTTAATAGACAGAGATGGAGAGAGATGCAGTAAGAGAGATGGAAAAAATAACCAAGGGGTGGTGTGAACAAATAAAAATATATAGAATGAAATGTACTTCCCATCCTTTTGGCTTGTACTAGACTTTAAGATGTTGCTCCATTTGCAGGGCAGCCTGATGTTGTTTGCAGCATTAGAGCCTGTGCTTGTGATGAACTTTCCTTGCTGTGTCTCTCTCCTGCCACCTCCTTCTGTCTCTCTCCTTGTTTCTGAAAAAAGGGGGTCTTGTGGTCAGCGCTGATTAATAAGTGTTTTTTGTGAAGTGTTGCATAATGGGGAATTGCTGGTGACCCAGCAACGACTGAACCTTCAGATAGATTATTGTAGCAAACTGAGAAAAGGGGCTTTGGGACAGAGACCCCTGAGCACTGACCCGTATTCATTCCGAGGATTCCTAATTCATCCCCAGTCTTCGAGCCACCCGGGGATCCCATTGTTTTGCCTGTAACAATAGATTTTTTTTCCCCAGAGAAAGTAAGATCTTTCCAGATGTATCTCAAGTCACATTATCATCATGAATGTTTTTTTAAAGGTCTTTATGTAGGGATATGTCTAGAAATACATACATACATGTATAAACACATGCATATTAAAACACCCTACATTAAACACAAATATATATATATACACCAGGTTTGTTTCTGGTTATATAACAAACCAGAAACAAACCTGGTGTATTCTATATGTGTGTGTGTCTGTCTGTCTGTCTGTCTGTGTGTGTGTGTGTATATATGTGTGTGTGTGCATATATACAATTTCAATTTTGATGCTCTGTGTGCTAAAGGTTACCTTAAAATGATTATTCCTATGCAATCCAAGCCTGCACGTTAACAAATCTAAGAGAAGAAATTAAGTCATTTTGTGTGACTTAAATAACCTTTGTGTATGCGTGTATGTGATTTTATATATATATATATATATATATATATAATATATATATATATATATATATATATATATATATATAATGAATACATATAATTTTATATTTATATATGTAGAGAGAGAAAGAGATGCTCAGGTACAAAATATCCTGAAATGTCACAGCATTGCTGCATTTATATGTTTTGTAGGAAGGGTCAGTCATCGTTTTCTAATCCGCCCAAGTAAGCTGGTATATATATATGAGCAATGCTTAGTCATAGAAAACACAGTGTGCATAATATTTATGTGATTAACTGTCCTGTTTAGCAAAGCAATAGCATAAGGCTTCAACAACCTCCTGCTTCCATCTTTTCTGAGATGTGGGTTTTTGCAATTTAAATATCAACCATCAAGCAATATGAGCTAATAACCCCATTAAAATAATATTCATATATTGATACAAGCTATATATTTATATAACAAAAATGTAAATACGAATAAATCGATTAAACATAAAAGATAGATAGATAGATAGATAGATAGATAGATAGATAGATAGATAGATAGATAGATAGATAGATAGATAGATAGATAGAGAAAAGTAGTGTAGAGGTCAACAATTTAGGAAAAAGAAGTGTTCCTGAAAAGAATCAGCCTTCGAGTGACTGAGAATGACAATATAAAAAGAGAGTCAGATCAAAGTGTGTGGGTCTGCTAAACCATGCCATTGTTCCCATCCTCCATTGATATGTAAATGCATCCAGTGTGACAATAACAAAGAACACCTTACAGTTTTAAAAGACTTTTGTGCCCTCGCCAGAGAAGTTTATTATGAACTAATTAGCAACAACCTCTCCCAATGAGTTAGGTTACATTTTCATAAGCTTTGAACAAACATGCTGAACTGAGACGTTTTCGAGATGATTGGTTTGCCAAGAAAAAAACAGTTCAGAGACAGGAATTGCTCATTAATAATTAATGCATGCAATACTCTGTGTGTGTGAGTGTGTTTGTATAATAGTTCAGTACTACAATTTCAAGTGATGCTCTGTGAGCTAAAGGGTTATCGTATTCCTACCCAATCCTAGCCTGCACATTAACAAATCTAGAACAAAAATGAGTAAATATGTGCAGTTATGTGACCTACATAACAGCAAGGTCTGGCTATGCCGGATTTAGGAAAAGCATGCTACTTATGCAATGAAATCTTACAGTATTTTAGAACCTACTAATAAGAAAAAAACGTTTAAGTCCCGAAAGAGTGTCAGCTGCTCCTCCATAGCTACACATATAGAATGCAGCACATATATAACCAGCTGTATAGCTTTCTGGCTTGCTTTCTCTCTTTGTCTCTCTTTCCCTTCTTTCCTGTTTCTTTTGCTTTATACGTTTTTTTCTTTCTCTTCCCATACTTAATTTTCTTTTTAATACCATTCTTTCTTTATTTATTTGTTTCTCTCTATATTTCCATCTCTCTCACACACCCTCCATTCTTTTTTTCTTTATTTATTTGTTTCTCTCTATATTTCCATCTCTCTCACACACCCTCCATTCTTTTTTTCTTTCTTTATTTTTTTCTCTCTATATTTCCATCTCTCTCACACACCCTCCATTCTTTTTTTCTTTCTTTATTTTTTTCTCTCTATATTTCCATCTCTCTCACACACCCTCCATTCTTTTTTATTTTACTAATATCTTTTTTCCTTCTTTTCTTTTTCTTTCTTTCTATTTTCTCTCTCTCTCTCTCTCTCTCTCTCTCTCTCTCTCTTCTCTCTCTCTCTCTTTCTTTCTCTTCCCCATTCTTGTTTTTATTTTTTAACACCTTTCCTTCTATCTTTCATTCTTCAAATAAAAGCATTTTTCACGGGATCTAAATATGTGTCGCAAAGAAAAGTGTCCAATAATTGCAATGAGACTGGATAATTTAAATTGCAGTATATAGTAAATTAATTCATTCATTATATCAGTATTCCATGTAGACTGAGAATGTTCTAACTCCCTTTGCATGTGCAACATATTCATTTGCAGGTGGGTTTCAGAAACTATGGGATGTGTGTGTGTTTGTGTGTGTGTGTGTGTGATTCTTTCTGTAATAGAATGCTTGGTTGCTTTTTGTTGGTGGGGGGGGGGGTTGTTATATTTCCAACACATCATTAAACGCCGTTTTCTAACCCTATAGCTTTATATTCCAAGTCATTGCTTCAAGCAAGACGCAGGATGGAGGATGTTAATGCATTCATTGTGTGACTTTCTGCCCATGAAATAATAGAATAAAACTCCACATGTGTGATTCTGGTTATAGCTACATATCAATGGAAAATAAATAAATAAATGGAGCTGTTTGTATGTATTCCCCTTGCATGACCTTGCATCCAGTTACCAGGCAGAGATTATTCTTTCTCATATAGAGTCAGCTTGATCACAGCTTCCTGGAGCACAAACCTCTAAGGAATCAGAAAAGAGGACTGATGGACTAAAATATGGACAGTGGTTACCATCTGATTTGATATGGCCTGACATACAGAGGGTAATATGTTTAATGCATATCCGTTGGTGTAACATATATGTTTATATTGAACTGTCAATGCTTTGTATTACACTTGCACCTCATATAGTACATGCCTAGGCACAGTTGTATATGTATAAATATTGAATTGGTATATATGTACATTGGGGAATGACGTCTGCTTTGCAGCCAGTCTTTAATATTAGGTAGGGCTATGAATATATTTATTTATTTATAAAGGATTTTACCAGGAAGGATACATTGAGATTTCTCTTGTTTTCAAGTATGTCCTGGGTTCAAGAACATTGAAATGTTACAGTCGTTTCAGAAATACAAAGTAATAAAATGCAAGATATTAAAAAACACAAATATACAGATTAACAGAAAATAAATATGTAGGAATATATAGATGTATGTGGATGTTGTAGATCTGTAGGAGAAGTTATTGCATCATTCAGGTCATTGTCAGTTTGCTAATGCTTGCTAAGTATAGGTTTACACCATGATTAGAACATGCATTCAATCAGAAATGTGCTGACCAGGGGGACACACTGAGCAGTACACACATACACAAAGTTGCTAAATGATATCTGAGGTCATGGAGGCTTGCATAAAGCTACGTCACGGTGATCCACAATGCAGATGACCTTTCCAGAGGTCTTTGTCAATGGTGCAGCAGCATGTCTTGTTTTGCAAGGAAAATGAGGCGATTGATGTTTGCCATCATCTCACTTACTAACGTTAAGTAGTGATATTTTACTGTGAAATAATTTGTTGAAGAGGGATGAAAGGCCGACAAAAAAAAAAAAAGATGATGGATTGAACAGATGGGAGCAGAAAGGGCTTTGGTTTGGGTTTAACCCTTTGAAAACAGAGAAGAAACCCACGCTCACAAATAGGGTTAACGGTCCTTTGTGCCTGCAGCCCAGGGATTGTTAAAGAGGCTGCTGATGCATGAGAAGAAAGTGACAGATTTAACTCATTGGGATGCAAGAAGCGACCAGCCCTCTTTTGAAAAAAAAAAAGAAAAAAGGGGGAGGTGGGGGAGAGACTGAGGGAGAACGATGGATCTGGGAGGACTGCAAGTGGGAGCTTTACACTCACTGCAGTCAAAGGCAAGCCACAAAACTGAAACTTCCTTAAGCTGGTGAGAACTTAATATTTATAATTAGCAACATAATGACATAGTGCCTGATGAGATCACATTGCAGTATATGATGGATGCTGTAAGAACACAGTGATTGGTGGGGGATGCTCGACAGTGTGCTCTGGGGATGTTGTAAGTATGCAGCTTCTCGTTATTTTCTTCCCTTATTGCTATTTCTTCTCCTATTTCTTGTGTATCACCGAGCTGGATGGTGTCGCATTGCTGTGGAAGTGCAGATAGGATTGATACATTGTTTCTCGCATCTGACTGCACAATGGTTCCATCTCCTTGTTCTACAAAGATGGCCATCTGACTATACATACTCCCAGTAGGTCTGGCATAATCTGATTTTTTGTATTACCTGCACATACCCAGATCTCTTTTCACACATGGCCTAAAAATATTATTTACTAATATCTATGGATTTGTGAAATGTTTATATTTATTCAAGGTGTATGTTTATCCACACTGCGTTCTATTTACATTTTCTTTGTTTCGCATGCTGGATCTTTATATGAGAGCTGGTAGAATGTGCAGTTTAATGCCCTATGGGAGCCCTGTCTCCATATGAGCCGTGTATATGTGTCCTGAATTCCGATGGCCCTCTTTCCTTTGTGTGCTGCAGGAGCTGTTGAGATGCTTTGTGCTTGGGGAGCGAAAATGGCAAGTCCTTTTGTGTCCCTACCATTTTCTTCCGGTACATAGCTTCCTCTAACCCCTCAGTATTTCAGGGAAGAAATTAGCATTTTTTTCATCATCAAAAGAAACAGTCTGCTTAAACTAGAGAAATGTATAGTGATTACTGGGTGAATGCTGACATAAATATCGATTTTACGATCTTCTGCATAATTACCGAATATATCTTTTTATGTGTTTAGCTCCAGTCCTGCACACAATGTATAACATAGGATTGACTGTATACATATATAACTGTATAACCTATACACATAGTCTCTGTGTGACTGCAAAGCAACACCCACAACAGTGCTTTGATGGAATTGATACAAGGTGTATGTTCCTGCATACAAGCAGACTGCTGCTGCAAAGCACAAGATGGTACTTTCTGGTCAGTATTGTTTCTGTAGATGTAATTTGCAAGCTGTTCTTTGTTTTGAGTTGTCAGGATGTATGATGCACATTATGATACCTAAAAGTGACTTTTTTTGTGGTGTTTATTTTTGTTTGACCTAAATCTATGGTATAGCTATTACTAATGAGACAAAATGTCAAGTCTGCTGATTGATCATTGTTTCAGAATTTGCTCTAGTATGCCCTTCAAATCGTTATTTTTATAACTATTTATTTGTATAAGTATGTGTGTGTGGATAGAGAGATAGATAGATAGAGAGAGAGAGATAGATAGATAGATAGATAGATAGATAGATAGAGAGAGAGCGAGAGATAGATAGAGAGAGAGAGAGAGAGATAGATAGATAAATAGATAGAGGGATAGATAGAGAGAGAGAGAGAGATAGATAGAGGGATAGAGAGAGATAGATAGATAGATAGATAGATAGATAGATAGATAGATAGATAGATAGATAGATAGATAGAGGGATAGATAGAGGGATAGATAGAGAGAGAGATAGATAGATAGATAGATAGATAGATAGATAGATAGATGGATAGATAGATAGGGATAGATAGAGAGAGAGATAGATAGATAGAGGGATAGATAATTAGGCAGTTGATGACGTTATCTATATTTGTTGCCCATTAGTGCATTTATAGGTTTCAAGGCTATAAGACCTTTGAATTGCTATAAAGCGATGTGTGTTGCAACACTATGGACAGGGGATGCAGAGGAGCCAAACTATGTGATGTGTGGCATTATCAGGGACCATAAATAGCATCTTCTTTTTCGCTTTATTTCATGACAGAGCCAATAAGAATATCTTACTCTATAACTGGTCCTCCACATGCTGGAGACATGCTATGGATTGCAATTAATGTCCTCAGCAGCTTCTCAGAAGCCATCTTTGATACCACCAAAAGCTTCTGTTCGTCCAGTGGTTTTTGGGTTGGCATTCCCTTAATTTTTAGATTTTATGAGCTAGGAACATATTGTTCATATGTATCATTTAGCTGATCGACTATGTTATATGTTAGTTGCCAAAGCGGCTTCTCTATTTAGTCACTGGATTTTTACACTAAATCGACTTGGAATTCATTTGTATTTAACTCATATGAAGGATTACTCAGATAATGTTGTGCCCTGCGCTGACTGGCTAAACTATATATATATATATATATATATATATATATATATATATAATGTGTTTAAACGAATCTATTAATTCGCAGGATGGATAGAAAGATAGGCCACGTGATATAATGCTTGGACCTATTGTTTAATATATATATATATATATATATCACTTGCTGAAGCAATTTGAATATTCCCTTAATGATAAATTATGTGAGATGCTGGAAAACTAAGTGAAAATGTTTTGGCATAAGCATTACCCACCCTCCTCCATCATGGCTGGACGACCTTCCCATCCCATCTTTTCACTTTTCATAGTTAACACACTGAGACACATTGGTTGCAGCCCCCATTTCTGTTTAACTTGTCATCCTGCGTTTCTCTGTGTGAACACTGGGTTCCAACAACCCCTTTATTATTTGGGGTGTGGGGTGCTCACAAAGAGCTTGGTTCTGATTTGGAATCGGGTGGACGTACACACAGACACATATGAACACAAACATATACAAACACACACACCGAGATGCGATGGATTGTGTATCTTGGTTTGTCCCATTGAAAGCCCAAATAATTCCTATGTAAAGTAAGCACCCAGCATAAAACCTGCCACCTGCACATGCCATTAATTCCCTTAAAGGGTTAAAGGATTTAGCATGCAGCGATTAGGAAGCATTTTCTCTTATCCTTGCCTGTGGTTTAAGCTATCCTTAGCTAAGCTCCTTGGTATTTAAAAGCACAGCTCTGTCTGCACCATTATAGGACCTTCCCAGCTCAGTGAGACCAATGCTGCTGCTTTTTTGTATTTTAGTGAAAACACAGGGCAGCAGGATAGATGTGTGATCAATAAGTAGACGTGGAATAGCTGATGGGGAGCTGGGCTGCTGATTGGGTACTGATGGAGATGGGGATGTTCAGAGCCCAGATTGTGCTGGCTTCTCTGTGCTTTCAAGGACACAGGGAGATGATGAGGACTTTGGGAGCTAACATCTGCCTGGTTGATGACGTCAGCGGTCCGTGTAATCCTCTTGTGCTAAAGGCAGTTGCCTTATTTGTTTGGCTGTAGAGCCATTAATCCCTAATTCTGGATCAGCAAGCGAAGGGAAAAGACCGCACCACTGCATCGCTCATTGCCCAAAAATCCAGAGAGACGCTCCCACACTGCAGTTTACAGCATCATCACTGAAACATCCATTGCTTTTGATTCCTGCCTCTAAAAATGGTACTGTGTGGACCTTTCTTACAATTGTCATTTTTTCCTTCATTTTGGCATTTATTTTCCATTTCTTTGTTGCATCACCGTGTTTGTGTCAGTCACTCTACTGCCTTTTCCTCTCATTTCCTCTGCTTTTTCATTCACCCTTGCTTTATATTCCTGATGATTTCATGGACCACATTTTGTCAGGTTCTGTGACTATTTAATATGAATTTTCAAGTATTTAAGTATTTATTTCAAGTATTTAACTCATAATGGAAAACACTTCGCTGAGGTTAGATGAGCATGTTTATCCTTTAGACTTGAGTATTTGTATTCTTTGGTGATTACTAGTTTTACCTTTTCCTGCTTATGTTGCCAGATATCCAGATCAGTATATTTTCCATCGTATTTTTGTTTTCTCATTGTCCAGTCTGTGCTGGTTACAGAACCGGAGTTAGATCCTGACTTGATCCATTACTGTGCCTGTAAGGTGCACCATTAATACCAATGCTTTGTTTCTGTCTTGTAAGGATTAACAAGGATTCCAAGGCTGAAGAATCAGGAGGATCAATTCACATCCCTCTCCCTCTTTCTCCATTCATTTGTGATTGGTGCAAATTTTAACATTTCGGAGATGAAATCTATGGATCATCCACCCATTTCCACGACTGAAAGTGGACCTGCAAGCTGACAGATATGTCATTCCCAGCTGTGGTTCTGATGCCATGTCACCTATACACCAACAGAGGTCAACTTTGCCCAGTCCAAGGGCTTTCCCTTACTGCTCGCAAATTGACTTCAGAATGGCTAATGTCCTTGTCTAAAGTAACAATCAATGTGGATGCCATATCAGTTTAACCATATAAAGGGCAGTCACTGATATAGATACTTCAATGCTTTATTTTTATTCGAGTTAGAGCAACTGTAGCAGGCCATGTGGACTTCATAGTATCCTGCGAAAGGGCAGGTGCTGCTGATTTTCTTTTTTTTATTACCAGTAAAGGGGACACATCAAGATCTTTTACCATCATCCGTTTAATATAAAAATAACAACAAAGAAAGCACGAAGAGCAAGACTCTGTCCAAGGAGAGCCAGAAATGAACCTGATATTTTGATGCGTCACATTTACTACCGATTTAATAAGTCAGCAGAGACACATTTTGCATATTTATAGGGCAGTGAGAGACAATAAAATGCCATGGCCTTAACACAGGCGGACTCAGAGGAGGAGGATTGTGGTCCCTGCGTTGTCAGTGTTCTAATGGAACGTTCGCATTTGGAACTACGACACTGCAGTCAAACCGAGCATTCTGCAATAGAACGTTGCGTCGGGAGAGACAATTCCAACAGGGAGGGGGGAGCCGGTGTCCTGCAAGAGACTTTGAAAACGTTTCGCCACGTTAGTTCGAGCCAAGTCTCTGACTCTCCGTGTTCACAGCGGACCTTGATTTAATGTCATACAATTAAGGCACGCGGTGAATGCCAAGAGTGGAGCCTAAAATCCGCCCTGAAGACCTTCACCCCCCTCCAACACCACCGCCAAAAGAACGGCTAAAGCGCATTTGCAGTAATTGATTTGAGTGCTCTGGGATGAAGAAGGGGAAAAAATGGAAATGCAGCAGAATCGATACATTATGTATAATTATAGTCAAGCTATGCAATTACTGAAGCATTTAACAATTAATGTGCTCAGAGCAGTTTACACAACCAGCCCAACCTAACACGCTTTTCTATTGTGCAAAAAAAAATAAAAAAATGATCTGTGTGTGTTCAACATTTCCATGTATCTGTCAGAGAATAACATCATTTCTTCTATATTGAATTTTTGTTTGTACTTGTGCTTAATTACCTAGCCTTAACATACCAAGCAATTAATACATGCAGAGAAAATGTATTTAATAAACAAATTGTAGTATTATAGGAAAAAAAATCTGTGTATATATATATATCACACCAATGGGAGATGAACTGGACGCACTCAGTATCTTAGAAACAACAACAACAAAAGAAACCTTTATGAAATAAAATTAAAAAAATATATATATATGATCCAAATACATATATATTTTAGAAATCTGTTAATCATGTCTTTATTTCAGATGAAAGTACATTTCCCCCAGTTGGGTTATTATATGCAGTGATGGCCTGGAATATCTGCAGAGAGCTGTTTCGTTTACTGAGCCCATATATACCAGGTTTCAGGTCCACGATCGCTGTCCATTGTGCTGAAATGAGCCCTGGTTGCACTGAACATGCAAAGGCCTATATGTTCTGTGCAAGACATCAGCAGCAAAGCAGCACCAGTGACAAATAATGATCCGCATAAGCAAACCAGGACATGCTGCACATTTCTGTGAACATGACTAACAGCCATCACCATACACAGACAGACACCAGGGCAGGCTGCTTCTGCACAACAACAGGATCTGGATATGGGCAAATACGTTAACAGATTGAACCTCAAGCTGTCTAAGACAAAAGCAAAAAAAAAAAAGCCTCTCGAGCTAATCACACGTGTCAGATGCTCTGTGCTAGTTACAAAAATAGCAGTGAGATCTGCATGGGCTGAGATTTCTAATGAAGCTTTAGAATGAGGCCATGGAAAAGATGCAGTGTGCTGAAATGCGCAGTATGATGGGGTTTATTCACTAAACACCGAGGCACGAAGCCTGCAATATCTACAGCAAAATAACAGATAGAAGTTTATCACTTCATTTTTTCATGCTCTTAATTTACTACGAGGTTAATTACCACTTATTTTACACAGCTCTAAACTGACTGCATATATTTTTAGTGAAGGAGCCCATTATTAGAAGCTGCTCATTTACACTTATTAATGAGCTTTACTGCATAACTCACTGGCACTGCTCCTAAAAGTATTCTGTTTTGCTTAGAAAATGATTATTTTTAAATAAATCATGTTTAAATAGTTTTAGGTCCATATGATGCATATGTGAGTCTCTCAGCTAATGTTGTGGTGCAGTGGATGCTGTTCGAATCCGACAGATACTACTGTATGTCTGAATCATTTCACCAGATACACCCAGTTATTTTTCATTAAATCAAATATTTCAATACAATAGTTTCAGTATAAACGTGATATATTTTGTCCTATCATTCTGTGAGCCCTGTACTATGTTTTAAAATACAAACTGACATATACCTTGTATTGTAGCAAAATGCCTTCCTCACAATCCAGTTAATTTATTATTATGATGTATTAATCAACAATTTTGTACTGTCAATGCAAAAAAGAAATTAAAACCATATGTTTAATAAATAACCATAATAAAGCAATATTAAAATATACCTGGCTGTAATTATAGTAATAATAATATAAACAGGATCGAATGTTAATTTTTATTCCCAGACTGGTATTTTTTAACTTTTCTTTCTTGTTCTGGTATAAATCTAATAAAACATATCCCCAGTGACAGTCACTGGATACAATGGCTACACAGTTTCATTGTTCCCCTGTCTCCCTTTGTAGAGGCAGGGAAGACATGTACAACACACTAATTAAAGATACATAAAATAAGAAGGACCAGGCTCCTGTGATCGTGTCACAAAAGACACGACACTCCATTCGTGATTATTTGTCTCCACTTGGTGAATTAAAATGATTTATGGAAAGATACTCAGAGAACAGAGCAGATTTGATGAGTCAGTGATATCCTTCAGGAGCTCTGCGGTTACCCTGTCTGCAATCCTATGGACACATCATGATACTGATTACATCATGGCCTGGATAAATATACATTTCCATCAGTGATTGTTTCTCCCAGGTCAGGGTTAGACATCCGCATTATGCTGTGGAGCAAAAATGGTGCCTTGACTTATTTTGGGAATAGTTAACTAAATTAAAAGAACAAAAAAACAAAACGAATGCAGGTCAAATATTACAACGGTGGATTCATTATATATTTATTTATAAAGGATTTTACCAGGAAGGATACATTGAGATTTCTCTCGTTTTCAGGGTCCAAGAACATTGAAGTGTTACATATATCATTTATTATATACTGTCTTTATCTGAGATATTGCTTTTACTCATGTTGTAAAGCTAATAGACAGAAACATAGGGGGAAAAAACATTAAAAACACGTGAAGCTGCACACCAGATGAAGCACTCGAAGAGAAAGGAATGAAGTGCTAATGTAACCACTTTATTACTGGATCTGGCTGCAGTATATCTTAACAGGGGCACTTAAGTAGATTGCCATTTATTATTTTCTACTTGTATCGTATTGATCTGCTTTTTTTCTATTTTTTTGTACTGCTGTATGCTCACCCTGATTACAGGCGTCACCTACCAGCAGCAAATCTTCATTGCAGAGGCAGAATATGCAAAATGTACATCTTCTCTGTTTAATGCATACTGGAAGAAGTAGATCCCATTCACATTAAGATCAACTACACCCTATGTTTCTATAAGGTATGTACTGGTATATATATATATATTAGATTGGATATATAAATATATGCACAATATATATATATATTGACAGAGAAAACAAAAAAGTTTATTTAATCAGAACTACATTTTAAATGTTTCAAATAACCTTTTTGTTTTATTTTTACTTGAGTGCGGCCATTCTATGGTTTATATATATAAATGGGTCTTTATTTTTAATATGCTATAAATAAACGTTATTATTTTATTTTTCGAGTGCAGTCTTTCTCTCTTTGTATATATAAATATATATATATATATACGGCCAGGCACCTCTATTTTATCCTGTTTTTCTATTTTGTGCGAGTCAGGTGTTGCTGTAATATATACATATATATGTAAAAACAGACCCAGGATGCAATAAAAGTGAGACAGATGTCATTTGCATATGCTACCCAGAGTTCCTTGCTGCTCTGGGAAGCAGTTCTTTGAATTGCTGTGATGTGCAGATGGCTTCTGCAATAACAAATATATATATATATATATATATATAATTATTATTGCAGAATAAACCTTATTGGTTATTGCGTGGAGGCTTTTTATATCATTTTTTGTCCTCCACCACAACCCAAGCAAGTACTATATATATACATACATGTAATGTTTTTCATTTATTTATTAATTTCTGTGTCTGAAAGATCTGGATTAAATACAATTTGAGTTCATTTTACTGGGGTCCTCAAAATGGAGATTGGGTGCAGAAGGATTGCATATGTGCAGACTGTCAGCATTTCTGAATGTACTGGAGGTACCCAGGCCATGTCTAGGTACTGCTTTCATGAAACACAGCGCCGCCTACCGGAAGCCCAAAGTTCAGCTGATTTTAAAGATTCATTAACATAAAAGGCTTTTAAATCGATGGAGTGACGCTTGTAACTGCACTAATCCAACACACACCAGAGAGAGCTGAATGGAGATGGAAAAGCAAGTGCTCGAGCTGATACACATCACAGGCACAGCCCTGACTGCAGCAACTGGAACCCAAAGGTCACCCCCTGCTGCTCCAGGGAAGGCGATAATGGCAACAATACACAGATATTTATTATTTATATATTGCATTATCCATCTATCTCTATCCATCTCTCACCATAAATGTGGCACATACAGAAACAATATGTGTATATATACATAATATAATTATACTCATATATACATAATATGTATTTATATCATATTAATAATAATCCTATTTATATTGTAAAAATTGTTAGGATGTTTTGTATCAAAGTGACAGGCAGGGGTGATGTCCCTTTTCTTCTGGTTGCACAGGCCCTGATTTTAAATAATTGACAGATGGAAAGATATTACAATTAGTGATTTGTGTAACTATTACCTTATTCAATATAATGATCAATTTCCCTTTATTTTCTATTATATGGATAAAATTGAGTTAATCCTCGTTCCTTGTCGCTTTTATATTATGTCAACAATAGGAAAGGTAAAATGCACAATAAATGTAAGGAATAATAACAACAATAGTAATAATTTCTACGAATTGATGTATGTATCTGTTCAGAAATAATATTTTTTAAATTAATATTGACAATAATAGGAAACTACAACGGCTCCATTGATCGCTTGATTCAGATGTGGGTTATTACTTTAAAATATTGTACTACTTACTATGCATTTATAAGCCTGAAAGTAATTACTTTGTGTTTTGACTCTCATTTGGCTAAGGTTATATATTAATATAAACATTTGAAAAATATCTGCTTTCAATACAAACTGAAATCTATCTATCTATCTATCTATCTATCTATCTATCTATCTATCTATCTATCTATCTATCTATCTATCTATCTATCTATCTATCTCATGTATGTACAGTATGTATGTATGTATCTAGCTATCTGTCTATCGTATGTATGTAGGCATCTATATATCTATTCCATGTATACAGTATGTATACATCCAATCCATGTATGTATGCATCTATCTAATCCATGTATGTATGTATGTATGTATTCATCTATCTAATCCATTTATGTATGTATGTATGTATGTATGTATGTGTGTATGCATCTATCTATCTAGTCCATTAAACCAAATAATCCGGGACTCAGGCAGCTAGACAATAAGATTTATTCTCGGGAGTGGAATCTCCCCAAGGAAAAACGTGTGACGTTTCGGCCACAATGTATTGTATGTATGTATCTAGTCCTTGTATGTATCTAAATGCATCTATCTAATCCATGTATGTATGAATCTATCTAATCCATGTATGTATGTATGTATGCATGTATCTATCTAATCCATGTATGTATGCATGTATCTATCTAATCCATGTATGTATGTATGTATCTATCTAATCCATGTATGTATGTATCTATCTAATCCATGTATGTATGTATGTATGCATCTATCTAATCCATGTATGTATGAATCTATCTAATCCATGTATGTATGTATGTATGCATGTATCTATCTAATCCATGTATGTATGTATCTATCTAATCCATTTATGTATGTATCTATCTAATCCATGTATGTATGTATCTATCTAATCCATGTATGTATGTATGTATGCATCTATCTAATCCATGTATGTATGCATCTATCTAATCCATGTATGTATGCATCTATCTAATCCATGTATGTATGTATGTATGCATCTATCTAATCCATGTATGTATGCATCTATCTAATCCATGTATGTATGCATCTATCTATTCCATGTATACAGTATGTATACATCCAATCCATGTATGTATGCATCTATCTAATCCATGTATGTATGTATGTGTGTATGCATCTATCTATCTAGTCCATTAAACCAAATAATCCGGGACTCAGGCAGCTAGACAATAAGATTTATTCACGGGAGTGGAATCTCCCCAAGGAAAAACGTGTGACGTTTCGGCCACAATGTATGTATGTATCTAGTCCTTGTATGTATCTATATGCATCTATCTAATCCATGCATGTATGAATCTATCTAATCGATGTATGTATGTATGTATGCATGTATCTATCTAATCCATGTATGTATGTATGTATCTATCTAATCCATGTATGCATGTATCTATCTAATCCATGTATGTATGTATCTATCTAATCCATGTACGTATGTATGTATGCATCTATCTAATCCATGTATGTATGCATCTATCTAATCCATGTATGTATGTATGTATGCATCTATCTAATCCATGTATGTATGCATCTATCTAATCCATGTATGCATGTATCTATCTAATCCATGAATGTATGTATGTATGTATGCATCTATCTAATTCATGTATGTATGCATCTATCTAATCCATGTATGTATTTATGTATGTATGTATCTATCTAATCCATGTATGTATGCATCTATCTAATCCATGTATGTATGCATCTATCTAATCCATGTATGTATGTATGTATGCATGTATGTATCTAATCCATGTATGTATGTATCTATCTATCTATATCTATCTATCTATGTATCTATCTATCTATCCATGTATGCATGTATCTATCTAATCCATGTATGTATGCATCTATCTAATCCATGTATGTATGTATGTATGCATCTATCTAATCCATGTATGTATGCATCTATCTAATCCATGTATGCATGTATGTATGCATCTATCTAATCCATGTATGTATGCATCTATCTAATCCATGTATGCATGTATCTATCTAATCCATGAATGTATGTATGTATGTATGCATCTATCTAATTCATGTATGCATGTATCTATCTAATCCATGTATGTATGCATCTATCTAATCCATGTATGTATGCATCTATCTAATCCATGTATGTATGTATGCATCTATCTAATCCATGTATGCTTGTATCTATCTAATCCATGTATGTATGCATCTTTCTAATCCATGTATGTATGTATGCATCTATCTAATCCATGTATGCATGTATCTATCTAGTCCATGAATGTATGTATGTATGTATGCATCTATCTAATTCATGTATGCATGTATCTATCTAATCCATGTATGCATGTATGTATCTAATCCATGTATGTATGTATGCATCTATCTAATCCATGTATGTATGTATGCATCTATCTAATCCATGTATGCTTGTATCTATCTAATCCATGTATGTATGCATCTTTCTAATCCATGTATGTATGTATGTATGCATCTATCTAATCCATGTATGCATGTATCTATCTAATCTATGAATGTATGTATGTATGTATGCATCTATCTAATTCATGTATGCATGTATCTATCTAATCCATGTATGTATGCATCTATCTAATCCATGTATGTATGTATGTATGTATGTATGTATATATGCATCATGATCTATCTAATCCATGTATGTATGTATCTAATCCATGTATGTATGTATGTATGCATGCATGTATGTATGTATGTATCTAATCCATGTATGTGTATGTATGTATGTATGAATCTATCTATCTATCTATCTATCTATCTATCTATCTATCTATCTATCTATCTATCTATCTATCTATCTCATGTATGCATGTATCTATCTAATCCATGAATGTATGTATGCATCTATCTAATTCATGTATGTATGCATCTATCTAATCCATGTATGTATGTATGTATGTATGTATGTATGTATCTATCTATCTATCTATCTATCTATCTATCTAATCCATGTATGTATGCATCTATCTAATCCATGTATGTATGCATCTATCTAATCCATGTATGTATGTATGTATGCATGTATGTATCTAATCCATGTATGTATGTATGCATCTATCTAATCCATGTATGTATGTATGTATGCATCTATCTAATCCATGTATGCTTGTATCTATCTAATCCATGTATGTATGCATCTATCTAATCCATGTATGTATGTATGTATGCATCTATCTAATCCATGTATGTATGCATCTATCTAATCCATGTATGCATGTATGTATGCATCTATCTAATCCATGTATGTATGCATCTATCTAATCCATGTATGCATGTATCTATCTAATCCATGTATGTATGTATGTATGTATGCATCTATCTATTCCATGTATACAGTATGTATGTATCTAATCCATGTATGTATGCATCTATCTAATCCATGTATGTATGCATCTATCTAATCCATGTATGTATGTATGTATCTAATCCATGTATGTATGTATGTATGCATCTATCTAATCCATGTATGTATGCATCTATCTAATCCATGTATGTATGTATGTATCTAATCCATGTATGTATGTATGCATCTATCTAATCCATGTATGTATGTATGCATCTATCTAATCCATGTATGTATGCATCTATCTAATCCATGTATGTATGTATGTATGTATGTATGTATATATGAATCATGATCTATCTAATCCATGTATGTATGTATCTAATCCATGTATGTATGTATGTATGCATGCATGTATGTATGTATGTATCTAATCCATGTATGTGTATGTATGTATGAATCTATCTATCTATCTATCTATCTATCTATCTATCTATCTATCTATCTATCTATCTATCTATCTATCTATCCCATGTATGTATGTATATATGTATCTATCTAGTCCATGTATGTATCTATAGGCCATGTATATACAGTATGTATGTATGTATGTATGTATGTATCTATAGTCCATGTATGTATCTATAGTCCATGTATATACAGTATGTATGTATCTACCTGTGTGTCTATCTAAATATGCTATATACTATAACTAGCTGTATCCGTATAAACATATTTTAGAATTAATAAAGTCCATGCAGACGGCTTTCCTATGTTTTACGTAATATTGTTGTTTTCATAATTAAAATATTAATATTTTACTCGCCACAAGGATTTTTTTAAATTGGCAATTCTTTTAATTAGCTGAGCAGTAAGTGGATATTTTCTTACAGCCTCTGATGCCTGGAAGATGTACAGGCTGCACATAAGATGAACGGAAAATGTATGCATGGCGAGAGATTCTCCTCTCAGTATATTGGCTCAGTGTTTAAATCAGGGCTCAGCAACCTTAGCTCTCCCGACGTTTTGGAACTCCATCTCCCATGATGCTCAGTCACTCATCAGCATGCATGAGCCTCATGGTAAATGTAGTTCCAAAATATCTAGGGAGCCAAGGTTGCTGACCCCTGGTTTAAATGAAGGGGTCATGTCTTACATTCTCATTTATCTGTTTTGTTTCCCTTTTGAGGCAAAATATTTCACAATGGAATAACGTTTCTTTCTTTCGCTTCTCTATCCTTAAAAGCTGACTGTGACTGTGCAGAAATACTGATTTTAAATCTATGTGAAAATGTAGCTGAATTTTTCACTGCATTATATGATATTTATACTGTCATGGATCTGCAAGATTTTCAAAGCTTTAGGGATGAGTATCCATTAAGGCTGGGGTCAGACCACATTTTCTACATCTACATGTCATTATCAGTAGCAGCAATATAATGAAAAATTACCATATCAGATCTTTCTCATTTTTATTCAGAAAACCAGCAACATGACTCATCAGTGACAAATTTGGTGACTGGCACGTGGGATACTTAAATCCGATCTGCCAGGTGATGCTTGTGTAGGAGGAAGAAACTCTTCCGCTTCACACATGAAATCTAGAAAATAGGGGGGGGGGATTCCACTCAGTCTGAACACTTTAAAAAGTTAAATTAGTAAGGGGGTATAGAGTGACCCTTTAATATTTGTATTTATGCGAAATTGGTATCTCATTGGCTGCTTACTATGATCAAAGGCACTTTTCTTTTTCTGTCACTTTGTAAATGCTGATTATATTAGTATTGAAATCTTATTTGTTGAAGTTGTGTGTCAAGCAGCAAAACTCCACCATCATTCAGCAGCAATAGAGCCTCATGGTCATATTAAGATTATTTCTCCTGGATGTAACAATTAAGGGGTTATTCACAGAGCACCGAAATGTCGCCGACATTTTGGTGCTCTGTCGTTCCCCGCACTTCCCTGCACTACGGTGAATCAAATTTCCCCACCCTATGGTGAATTCACTATTCACCGCAGGGTCCCCGAAGTGCAGGGAATCGGCCGCCGAATGCTGCTGCCAACTCACCGCAAACCCGCTGTACATCTGCTGCAAACTCGTCGCCTGCCACTGCCAACCCTCCGGACATCTGTTGAAAAACACGCCGAAGGGCCGCCAAATGTAGCCGCACAGCTGCCGAGCACAGCGCCGACCAGCCACGGGAGACAACCAACAAGCTGCCGGACGGATAAAAAAAACAAAACAATATGATTGAAAGTGTCAAAATTGAAACGCTGTTCGGTGTCATTTCGGGGCCAGACTGGCTCTTTGTGAATAACCCTGTAAGTATTTTTTGGGTTAAATTCAGACAGTTAACACTCGCAGAACTTAAATAGCTACTTTTCCATTAACGCCCGCGTTAAACGAGCGCACTTTTTGCGTCCGTCTGACCGCACTGTTTGCTGTCCGTTGTAGCTTTTCAAAGGAGTCAATAGAGAACAACACACTAAGGACGTGCACAGTTTTTCACGCGCGTGCAACGCATGTTGCAACGGACCCCAAAATGGCATCAACGTGAAAAAACTAGACGGATGTAGAGAAACCCCTGCATACAGTTTTTTTCTTTTTCTCAACATTAGTCAAAATTAACTGATACAATGTAACCACAATCTCATAAGTTAAAAAGTTCATCCGTTACTGTGCGTAGTCAGCGTGCTCATCTGACCCCAGCCTAAATGTGTCAGAGAAGAATGTTACCACTTGAAATCACAAAATCACGGACGAAAATGTGCATCGTATGACCGCTATCGCGTATTCCGTGAAAAAATACGTACATTTGTTCGAATGCACTTTTTCACGGACGACGCAAAAATGCGTTTGTCTGACCCTAGCCTAATTGAGCTCTATGGGACAGTCAAACAAACCGTCCATGAAAGCTCTGTTGAGGCTGGAATGCTGATTTTTTTCCCTAGCTACACACACGAGGTGCCTGCCTTAACCACATAATATAGTGCAGTTTTGGTTCTGTTTCATTTTTTATGTTTTCATGTATCTTTAGGTTCACACTTTTGATCACTTTCAGGACTTACTACTGTGTACAGAGCTGGGTGCTTTGGCAGATTGGGCGGTTTTCCATCCCAGCTGAGGTGCTCCTCTACGTGTTCTTCTCTCCTGGTAACGGGTAATCTACAATTTCATAAACACCATAGTTTATTCAGGGATCTATACAGACTTAATCCGGTGATAAATGAGTCTCCTGCGCGCACACCATGTACTCAGAATGCACCATGGGTGCAGTCTGCCATATACCTCGCCTCCTATCACTCTAACGCCCTAACTACATCCAAAGGTGTTTTGATTCTATTTCACAGAGATTGGGTATTTATGTCTACTGCACCATACACAGATGCTATGAGCCGGTGCCTGGTCCTGGTGGGCTCCATGAATGTTCTCCCCATTACTATTCCTAATTAATAGCTTTTCGAATGATAATCCATTTAATTTCCTCAGGGAAGTTTATAAAAAGTTGCAGTCAATGTCAAAGGGCTCTCTTTTCCTCTGTGGCGATTTTAATTGCACACCAGACCCCTCCATTGATACACAATCAAACCCCACCGCACCCACCCTCGTAAAACTCCCACCTCAAGCCGACAGCTCGCAAACCTTATGGATACTCATGATTTGATTGATGTGTGGTGGCTGAAAAACCTGACTGTTAGGGATTGCACCCATTTTTCCTCCATACATTCATCCTACAGTAGGATAGATCTCTGCCTTTTTTGATGGGTCCATGATTCCCCACCTTCTAGATTTATTTATTTATTTTTATTTATTTATTTATAAAGGATTTTACCAGGAAGGATACATTGAGATTTCTCTCGTTTTCAAGTATGTCCTGGGTAGATGATCAGATTGGGATCATTACATGGTCCGATCATGCCCCCCCTTCACACTTACTTTTGTTGCAGTATCCCCAGCCCATGGTATGGGCGTTTGGCGCCTCAATGATTCCCTTATCACAGACAAAGTTGGCATGGAGGGGAGGGGGTGCTTCCACAGTGCTGCAGTAAGGCTGGGATCAGACTAACGCATTTTTAATGATTAACGTGCGTTTAGGTGCACTTAATCACGGCCGCAGTAGCAGCAAATGACGGGCAATGACGGCCAATATACGAAGTATGGCCGCACGAAAGTCCGGCCGCACAACGCAAGTGTAAGGCTAGGGTCAGATGAGCGTGATTTCTACGGACTGTACGTCCGTGCACACGGACGTAAGTCAGTACGGAAGACACAGTAGTGGCCACACAGTCCGTTTTTTTCACTGACGTATATTTTGACGGATGTAGGAGGGAAAATAAATTAAAAAGCAAAACCATTTTGTCCGTGGAAAATGCTGGACGTATAAATGCAGTCCGTCTGACCACGTTCCATCACTCACACACAAAGCTATGCGGACGTTGCGGACGCAGCGCACTTTGTGCGGCCGTTCTAGTGGTTGTACGTTCTTGCCTGCCTTGCGTCCGTGGGCCGCGGCCGTTGTGCGTCCGCAGTTCAGTGCGGACGTACTTCATGTGTCAGGCTCCAATGGGCTTTCTGTCATGCTATCACGGACGTACTTTTAGGCGCAATCACGGACGTGAACACTACGCTCGTCTGACCCCAGCCTTAAATGAACGATTTTTTTCGAGAACGCAGAACTGCTAGTATTGAAGTACAGAGTACGCTGCGGCGGCATAGCGGCGTGTGTGCGTGATTAGGAGAAGTCAGACGCTGCTAATGTCCAGCCTACATAACGTCCAGATGCAAAAAGTGTTTTATTGACGACCCGTAAAAAAATCACGCACGAAAATCCTGTCGTCTGACCGTTATTGCGCATTCCGTGAAAAAATACGTCAATGCGTTCGGACGCACCTTTTGACGGTCGCTGCTAATAATGCGTTTGTTTGACCCTAGCCTTAAGGTAAGCACCCTTGGATTTCAGCCTCCGCTATGATTTCACCCATGCATCGCAGGGGGATGGGTTTCCTGGATATTCTTTTTTTTTTTTTTGTATTCAAAATTTTATTTTGAAATATGTCATAATACAAGTAAACATAGAGTGAGGGCCTCGCAGGGCCGCACATAGTCATCTGCAATAGCTCAGCAAATTTAAAATAAAGAAATACAGCATATAGACATCTATAATAAAGCTCAGAGGAAAAAACACAGTCATCTAGAAAATCAGCCAAAAAATTATCTCTCAAGAACATAGCACGGCTTCAAATCGATCACTGCAGGACAAGAACAAACATGTCATCTGGAGAAAGCGTTTCGATAAGAAGAAAGGGCCTCGTAGGGCCACTCGAGATCAACTGCAAAAGACTCAGCAAATGAAAAATAATAAACCACATAACAGCCAGCTTAATACATCTAATACAAGAAAGACGTGGGGAGGGGGAGAGGGGGGGGGAAAAAAAAGGGGGGGAGAAAAAAAAAAGACAAAGGGGGCAAATGACCAAAAATGTGCCGTCCCTGGTGCATGCCTGTTAGTCCTCAGGACAGTGGGAGACCGAGGGAAACAAATGGCACCAGGCCCGGGTACTTGGGGGGCCATACCGGACGCCAGGCCACAATGGTACCCCAAGAGAACCCACATATGCCAAAAAAAAAAAGGGGGAGAAAAAAGGAAAACAAAAAATGGGAGGGAAGAACACAAGTCTCATCTTAGGGGTAACGCTGAAACAAGGGGGGGAATCAAATATACGTAAAATCTCCAAAGAAGTGTCTCTATTTGTCACATCTCCCCAGCCGGGGAACAGCAACTGAGAGACTGCAGTAGAATCCCAACATATCACGTCTCGGCTTGAGTGCAGGGGGGGGGGAGAAAAAAAAAAAAAAACACGTTTAAAAGAAACAAATACATCCTCGAACACAGGGCCCAAACAGATCAGCGGCAGGACATCAGAAAATAAGAAAAATGAAAGTCATCTAAGGACTGTAATTAGGCTGCGTTCTCAAAATGAAAAAGAAAGAAAAGAAAACAACTCAGCGGATAAAAAATAAAAGAATAAAAGTCCTCTAAGTGAAAAAAAAAATAAAAAAAATAATGAAGACAAAGAGAGCACAGAGCGGTCCCTTCAGCCAGCATCCCGGAATGTGATGGCACGTATAGCAGGTATGGCACCACCAAAGAGGCCAGAGTATGCAGCCCGTGTAGGCCCATCCACGATGAACACGGCACACAGCCCCCGGTGTTCTCGGACCACATCGCGGTCTGCGTTATCGACCCTCCGGGTAGGAGCCGCTGGTAGCAGCAAGGAAGGAGAAGGGGCGAGAAACCCAGGTCGTGACGCCCCCCCAGTCGACACAAGAGGGCACCCCTCCACCACCGAGTGCCCGCCAGGATTCACAGGCCTCCACAGTGCTCCCGCCAACACAGTCCGAGTCGGGGACCCACGGCCAATGGGCAACTTAGGACCATACAGCGGGGACAGCTCAGCTACCGTCTGGGTAACCAGTCGTAGTCCAGTCTCCCGGGCACTGCTCCATCCCTGCGGGTCAGCAGGCTCTTCCAAGGCCGCACAGCCGAGTGCGCCAGTCTGCCTCCGGAAGCTTCTGCCCTCGTGCTCTTTCGGAACTCGAATTGTAGGTAAGATCGTCTCAGGCTCTTCCCAATGAGAAGTGTCCGCTCCCCTGCAGCTCCGCAGCGCGGCGATCATCTGCTTCCAGATCCCCCTCGTGAGCGGGAATGAATCATCTCCCCCCAGCAATTCCAGGCAGGCATCCAGGCCTGCTATCATGCCCATCTTTATTCCTGTGGAGGGAGGAGAAACGTCCCGACACCAGGCCTCACCTCTACCAACCCTCTCCAATGCAGCATCCTCCATGGCGACCGGGGGATGGGGGCCCTCCATCTCCCCAGGACACGTCTTCAGGTCCCCACAAGGAAGCGAAGGGGCAGCGAGGCAAGGCCGCAACAGGGGCCGAGGAGTAGGCCTCAAAATGGCCACCGGCAGCATGCTCCAGCTAGGAATAGATGACCAAAACCAGCGTCTCTGCTCCGGAGGGAGGGCAGCGCGGGCTCCGGAGTATAGACTCCCGATGACCAACCGTTCAGGGGCCGCAGGCACCAAAATCAGCTATACAAAGTCCTCAAAACACCTCTCGTGCCTATGTAAAAATGGAGCTCTGTAAATACACATCTTCTCCCCTTCACAGTTGGACACGCCCGCCTGGATATTCTGACATATTATAGGGCGTCCCTGTTAGCTCAACTCCTGATCTCATTACATGCACAAGAACCTCCAATGTGGCTTAGTTTGGAAAGTGTTATGGTACGACCCCATCGTATTCATGATTTTATGTGGTATCAAACCCTGCCTAAAAGCAAGATGGAGGGGATTTTACCTTCTTCCACTCTATCCGTAATGCCATTTCGGCAATGGGGAAAACCACTATTGTCACCCTACCCATTGCTGTTTTGCCCCTTTGAATTTTTTTAAGTGGCCTTGTTCCGGACCTGCAGCTTCGTTCATGGCACTTGCACTCCGGACCTGCAGCTTCGTTCATGGCACTTGCACGGCCTCACCCAGATGTCCCAACTGTTCACACAGTGTGCTATAAAACCCTTGTCTGAACTGGTGTCGGAATTCAGCGTCTCCCTGTGGGAACCTTTTACATATCTCCGTGTCAAACATGCATTAACCCGCCAAGGCCTAATCTCCTTCTCAGACAAGGACATCACTGCTTTTCAGAGGCTATGCTTGGGGAGGAGATGCCCTAAGAAGCCCTTATCTCAATGCTATCAAAGTCTCCTGCTCCCTCCTCAGCCAAAAAACTGCCTTATATGCTCCGTTGGTAGAGGGATCTTAATCTCTCCTTTCCTGTGGAGAACTGGTTTTCTGCATCAAGGTCAATATATAAACTTTTATCATAAATATACCCAGTTGGCAAACCTAAAGCTGGCCAACTGATAATCAGGGAGTGGCAAATAAGTGAATACCTTTATTGAACAAAAACACTTCCAGATGCAAACTGTTAAAATAAACACAAAACATGCAACAGGTATATGGTGAGGTAAATTGTATTGATAAAGAGCGGCTAGTAATATATTTGGGGGTACAGACGATTCTATATATTAATTCCTCAACAATTGAGTGCGTTGTTGGCAAAAGGGAGTCCCCCCTCAGGGGTTACTCTCCAACTTGAATGCAGTAACAAAACAATTGGAATCACAACTGATTAGCCCCTAGCCCTAATGCTCAAGAGCTCATGCTCATAGATTGCCCTCATATACCAGACACCAACAACAGCATGATTAAAAACAAAGATGACCTGTTAGCTCAACCTATGTTTCGCCGATCCGCAGTTGGCTTCGCCTGGAGCAAAAATGAAAAAGGTATATAAACTTGCAAGAAGCGGTAACATGAGGAAATCTCGTGTTAAGCTGTTGTACAGGTGGTACTTAACACCAAATAGTCTAGCCCACATCTCTGGGTCGTCTGGGTCATGCTGGCGTTGTGCGAAGGATTCAGGGACACTGCTTCATATATTTTGGTCATACCCCATGTTGAGTGAGTTTTGGAATAAAATATGGTGGTTACTCCACCACTGCACATCTGTGGATCTTCCGCTGGGTCCAGAGCACTACCTTTTACATTTTCTACCCAACACTATTCAGCTGTACTCCAATGGACTCATATCCATAACATCTCCATAACACTGGGCGTGGTCAAATCTGCAATAGCTAGAAATTGGTGCTCTTCAAGTGCTCCTCCTCTCCGTGAGGCGCTTACGCCTTTGAAGGAAATACACTATATTGCCAAAAGTATTCACTCACCCATCCAAATAATCAGAATCAGTTGTTCCAATCACTTCCTGGCCACAGGTGTATAAAATAAAGCACCTAGGCATGCAGACTGTTTTTACAAACATTTGTGAAAGAATGGGTCGCTCTCAGGAGCTCAGTGAATTCCAGCGTGGAACTGTGATAGGATGCCACCTGTGCAACAAATCCAGTCGTGAAATTTCCTCGCTCGTAAATATTCCACAGTAAACCGTCAGCTGTATTATAAGAACGTGGAAGTGTTTGGGAACGACAGCAACTCAGCCCCGAAGTGGTAGGCCGCGTAAACTGATGGAGCGGTGTTAGTGGATGCTGAGGCGCATAGTGCGAAGAGGTCGCAAACGTTCTGCAGAGTCAATTGCTACAGACCTCCAAACTTCATGTGGCCTTCAGATTAGCTCAAGAACAGTGTGCAGAGAGCTTCATGGAATGGGTTTCCATGGCCGAGCAGCTGCATCCAAGCCATACATCACCAAGTGCAATGCAAAGCATCGGATGTAGTGGTGCAAAGCACGCCGCCACTGGACTCTAGAGCAGTGGAGACGCGTTCTCTGGAGTGACGAATCGCGCTTCTCCATCTGGCAATCGGTACTTGTCTGACTGCATTGTGCCAAGTGTAAAGTTTGATGGAGGGGGGATTATGGTGTGGGGTTGTTTTTGAGGCGCTGGGCTTGGCCCCTTAGTTCCAGTGAAAGGAACTCTGAATGCTTCAGCACACCAAGACATTTTGGACAATTCCATGCTCCCAACTTTGTGGGAACAGTTTGGAGCTGGCCCTTTCCTCTTCCAACATGACTGTGCACCAGTGCACAAAGCAAGGTCCATAAAGACATGGATGACAGAGTCTGCTGTGGATGAACTTGACTGGCCTGCACTGAGTCCTGACCTCAACCCAATAGAACACCTTTGGGATGAATTAGAGCGGAGACTGAGAGCCAGGCCTTCTCCTCCAACATCAGTGTGTGACTTCACAAATGCGCTTCTGGAGAATGGTCAAAAATTCCCATAAACAAACTCCTAAACCTTGTGGACAGCCTTCCCAGAAGAGTTGAAGCTGTTATAGCTGCAAAGGGTGGACCGACGTCATATTGAACCCTATGGATTAGGAATGAGATGTCACTTAAATTCATATGCGAGTCAAGGCAGATGAGCGAATACTTTTGGCAATATAGTGTATATCAATAGGGGGGGATTTTTCATAGAGCTAACAACTTTTTGATTTCTTTTCAGAATGTGTGATAGGGTTGGGAGAGTTTTCTTTCCTCTAGAGTACCTATATGACTCTATTGTGTGAACCATGTTTCTGGTTATTGTGTCTTTCTTTGTTACTTAATGGACAGACCGTAAACTTAAATACTCTGTTCATATGATAGCCAAACAATGTTATTTGCAGCCTTTACTGTTATAATTCTGCTGCACTCCGCTACTGAACAGTGTACCTGTTTCAATGGTTTATTGTATTCTTGGTTAAAATGTGTTGTATAATTGTATCCATGAGAACTGAAAAGAAAAGCTTTACATTGAAAAAAAGAAAGAAATATTATACTCTGTATGTGTCACTGGGTGCTTCTATTTTGTGATCTTTTGTGTTGTAAATTGCCCCCCCCCCCAGTATCTTTACACCACTTGCTCCTGCTCCTCGCTGTATGGCAATGGCCACAGGATAGAGTGAATGGCCCGATCACTGACTCAAACCAATGTATTATTTGGGATGTATTCTAAGGACATCACCAGGGGGTAGATTGAAAGGCTTTTAAGAGCCCTCTCTTATCTCATTTAGCGGCCAGCTATTATCTCCCGTGGCATGGAGTACACTATACACCCCCCACCCCGCAGCCTTATCTAAGCATTCGCTCTGCTATCTCATTAACTGTTAAAACTCAGCAGTAAATGGAAATCTTTTCACAGATTTTGGTAAATGTTGTATCATGGGAAAAATTCACAAAAATGAAACAGGAGATAAAAAACCCTAAATTTTATTTTTCCTTTTTATATGTAATTGCTTCAAACAAAGAAATAAAACCACCTTGCAATACTTGCCATTTCGGAGCTGCTCTGACCCACTCATTTAGCCATCACTATTTGGCCCTTATCAAAGTCACTCAAAACTTTTCGTGTGCCCAGTTTTCCTTCTTTCAACACATGAAATTCAAGAAGTGATTGTTTGTCCACCGCTTAAAACATCCCGCCGCTTGACAGGAGCCATTGTAAACTGTACAAACAATGTCATTCGCTTCACCTATTAGTGGTTTTAATGTAGTGGCATACACACTGGCGGATCCAGAAAGGGGGCACAGCGGGCATTCCGCCTGAGCTGCAGTCCCATTTAAGGTCATTGGACGTTTGAACGTTTGAAACCCTATATCTCCGGTTCTACACATCCTACAAAGACAATTGAGATGTCATTGGAAATGCCAGATTTTGACCTTTACGATGGTATCAAACACTATGACTATGTACAATGTACAGAGTAAAAATAAAACACAAGGTTGTGCTTGTCCTATTGTTATTCTATACACTTGGCACTTTGAACATATGGGTTTCTGAATCAATAGAATCTTTCATGTTAGGTTTTTGTATATTAACATACCTGTCTCTTCTAATATTTGAATTAGCAATATGGCATTCTTTCATAGTCACATATTATACACTTGGGCATTACTTTATATATGATATATATTTACAGGCATATTGCTTTTGCCATTGGCACTTTACAGTCTAAATGATTGTTGAAAGCAATTTCCTTGTGCCTACATTATCACTTAATTATGCACTCTAACTGTTCTATAAAGCTATTTTCCACTGTTGCTTTAAAAAGTACATTCTATGCACTTTATTCTCCTGTTATGCACTTTACAACCTACTTTAGTTGTTGTTGTTATTACTGCCACTTCAATTATCACTTTTATGCGCTAATACATTTTTTATGTTGTCATTTTTTTGACCTCTTCACTTTGTTTTGTTTATTGCTTGAAAATGTATATTTATCACTTAATTCTATTGTTTGTATGTGTGTGTGTGTGTGTGTTTACCATTCATTAGCATCCCTTGCTTTTTGTCTAGGGTTCGTATCTACAGGAGAAAATTGTATGGATTGTCTATTCTTTCTTCATTTTTTTTAAAAAACTATTTTCTCAAAATCTTTCAGTGTTATTCAAAGAGAGGTGAAGAGCAGGAGAATCGCTGGAGAATGGAAAATTCTAGGTCAAAATAGCCAAACCAGAAAAATTCTCCCATTTATCTCACTTTCCAAATCGGCTATTTTGACCTAGAATTTATTTCCCATTCTCCAGCCATTCTCCTACTTTTCACCTCTCTCTGAATAACCCTGTTAGTGTTTTTTTTTTCATGAGCCTGTCATTCCATGCTCATCATACAGGGCTATTCAGAGAGAGGTTAAAACCTTGAGAATGACTTGAGAATTGAAAATTCTAGGTCGTAATAGCCAAACCAGAAAAATTCTCCCATTTATCTCTCTTTCCAAATTGGCTATTTGCTCTAGATTGTTCATTTTCCTGCCAATTCTCAAGGTTTTCACCTCTCTATGAATAGCCCTGATAGTGTTTGCTCCCATGCTTTTTCTAGGCCCTTGATATGTTTTTTCACTTTCTACTTCAACTGTGCATTTCATCCCAACCTCAGTGTTTTTTAGTTTTTAGAAAGTGCTGTCTTGGGGGCATATCAACAAATGAATATTAAAAAAAAGGAAAAAAATTACAGTTGCCACTGCAGAATTTGGCAAGTTGGAGCCAAAAATACAGGGGACAATCAGCAAAGCAGACAGGATATTGTTCAATCAATGATTTTATTCCCAACTAGGATCAGGTCTGCAGGGTACACAAGTGGGTACATGGAGAAGAACAGATGGACAGATGGGATCTCACAGATGGTAGGTGCCAAGCAATTAGAGATCTCAATGGGGCACAGGAACATGGGGATATAGGATACATTTAAGGCAATGTTTCATGGATTCAACACAAGAACAGCAACAAAGCAGACACTGCATGAACAATAAAGCAAGGGCATTGTTAAGCTGAGCAAACACCTTTTATATAGCAAGTCCGTAAATAGCCCTGGGAACAGATTTGACACCTATTGGTCGGAGCAGAAAACATGGACTAGACCAGGGATCTCAAACGCCTGCACCCCCAGATCTTGTTGGCCACAATTCCTAGAACTCTTTGAAATCTAATGATGGCCAGAGAATCATGGGAGTTGTAGTTTAGAAACATCTAATGGGACAAAGATTGAGATGCCTGGACTAGACCATATCATGGTCCCAATGGGCAAAACAGAAAAAGTTCTGCCAGAACCAGCATGGGCACGTGTCTTCTTGCCATCCTTATGTCGCCCAGGGTTTGGTCAGTATAAAGAGTTTAAGTCTGAATTCATTTTAAATATTTCTTTAGTAACAGAAATTCTTTACTCATTTAGTTTCCAGAACTTTGTAGTTTGAACATTTTTGGAAGCTGTTCTTTTTAAAGGGACACTCTACTCATTCTGGCCAATTTATTGTTTTAAAGTGGCCAGGATATGTAGAGTCCCCCCCAACTCCCCATGTCTGGTGAAATCACGGAATGAAGTGGAGGAGTTTCCTCCACCCCACTCAGCATCACCAGCAGCTGGGATTTTTAAATTTCTCAGCTACCGGTCACCAGATCAGTCACTATTGACATCAGCACTCAGAGAGCCTGCTTAATGCCATTCCGTGGAGGCTTCTCCATTGTCCAGAAAGGACAGTGCTCCACCAGTTTTTTGGAGGGAGAAATAATTTAGAAATAATAATAGAAAATTAAAACTTGTGTTTAATCTGAAGGCTAGTTTTTTCTTGGGCAGTGGGTATCTGTTTAAAAAAGAAAAACGAAACACAAAACTTGCTAAGTTTTTTTCCCAATCCCTGGCTGCTGGCAGCAGTACAGTAGCAGCTGAGCTTGCATGTATGGACATTTTTGTCATCTGTCCTTCCTGAGAGGATTTCACACATGCTTAATCCCTCTCTACTAGAGGTTTCAGCCCCCTGCCATTATGTTTCCATAATGGCGCCTTAGAAAACATCCACTCATTATGAACAATGCTATTATTGGCTCGTTACCAAACAGAGGGTGGAATTACACTGAGGATTCAGAAAGAGCAGTGACGGACCTCCCACAAAGCAGCAGACAACATGCAGGACTGTGAGAAGCAAGCAGTGAGATGGTAAATTGTAAATGTTACTGTCAGGGAATCCTGTACTAATGTTTGAAGAACTGGATTTCCCACTATGCTCAGCCGTCAGGCTGGCAAAATATAATAGGACAAACAGTCGATAAAGTATATTATCAGGGAATGTGATGTCTAACACAGCTGGGTTTGTGTCTGTGAGAAATCCCTATCCTGTTTTTGCTCCCCTGTGTGTCCTCCCTACAACTTCATTAGTGGCTGACACATGTCTGAGCTTTTTTAATGGCTGTCCATAGTCTAACCCTGAAAATGCAGCCTGAGTGAGAGCAAGCGGCAGGTGCCTAAGATGGACCCTGAGTCAAACATGCAATTCCAAAATGTTGGGGTGTAGTATGTGCTGATTACTTGTTTTACATCTTGGACCTGTGCTTTGCTGCTCATCTGATTATTCAGAGTTCCCCCTCTGAATGAATGGTGTGCCAGATCAAGCAGGAAGGAGCATGGTGCAGCTGGAGGAGGTGCTGCCATTGGCTCCTCTTGTCCTGCAAGCAGTGGTGTTCTTAATCCAAACTTGCAGTCCAACAGGTGCTTGGCAGACATGGGGCTAGTTTACATACTGAACGCCTACTTTAGCACTCGGATATGTAATCGTTAACGTCAGGATAAGTGGCTTTAACGCATACCCCCCCATATTACATCTGTACTTTGCGCACCCTATACTTAATATGGGGAGCGCAATCAGTAGTGTTAGGATAAGTAGGTATTACAAAGTCCAAGTGCTAATTACCACAACGATATGCTAAACAAACTTTACAGAGTCTTAAAAGCTGGTGCTAAATGATTCTGCTTTTGCAGAATCATTTGGCAGCAGCTAAACCCCTCCCCAATAAACCGATACTCACCTCTCATCCTGCAATGAGAATGGCGGCCTGATACACCACCTCTTGCCGCCGGGAGCAGATTGAGACTGGGGACAATTTGTCCCCAGTGTTCCTCCACGATCACACCATGTCGCTGCGCAACCTCTATAGAGTGAGACCACAGAGGGCTCATGGCAGCGCAACTCTCCATGTAGTCTTATGGACTCTAGTGAGTTGATATTCGCGGTAGCCCAGAAGCGCTACCGCAAGTATCACCAAGGGTAACGCTTGGTTCCGGGGCAAGGTGCTGAAGTAGCGCCTGCCCTGGAATCTCATGCTAAAATGGGGATGCCACTGGGAAACCTGCAGGAGCAGGATTTCCCCGTTAGCATCCCCATGTTAGTATGCACAATGTAATCTGGTCCATGGTATTTTGTATTTGTATTTTTTATAACTTCCTTGGTCCAAGCTAGGAAAAAGGGAAAATTGTGCGTTTGTGAATGTATCACTTCACATACATTTTTGTTTTGACATAAAACCACAAAATTGTGTTTAAAACAGGATGGAGTACTACATGTCCCTCTGTACTCACCTCAATCCATTTATTCGACCTTGCTAGGTGGAAATTCGCCCTGTCCGTCACCCCTTCCCCTCTCATGCCGCTACTTCATAATAGGGACTTACCGACGGGCCTCCAGATCAGGGATTTTGGTGGTTTGGAGGGGATTGGTCTCCGAAGGTATCAAGACCTTTTTCCTAAAGGAGTTTTGCTTACCTTCCCTTAGCTGCCGGAGAGGCGATGTCTCGCCCCTTTTTGACTTTTTGAGATTTTTGACACTTGACCTTGACCTCAGCTCTTCAGAGGGTCCCAACCACCCCTCTTACCTTTTTTGAACATGTCTGCATTTCTGGGCACCCACAAAAAGGTCTGATCTCGCAGCTCTACTCCCGCCTTTATTCCAGACCTGGAGAATGGGGCCCTAATCTGTATTGTGATAAATGGGAAGCTGATTTACAGAAATCCTTACAGAGGGATGAGTGGGAGGATATTTGGGAGCAGGTCACTAGGTCCTCCATTTGCATTGCCCTCCAGGACCAGTCTTAGAAGACTTTGTTTCATTGGTATGTCACCCCTGTCTCGCATGGTGGCCAAAACCTCCGACCTTTGCTGGCATATCTGTGGTCATAAAGGCACATACATACATATGTGGTGGAGCTGTCCAGTGGTTCGGTGTTTCTGGTTGGCTATGTATGCCCGCTTCATGGCTATATTTCAGCGCTCTCTGACCTTCGACCCTTGGGCCTATCTCGTCACCCGCCCCCTACCTAACCTAAGCAAATTTGAACAGGTTCTTTTATCCAGGCTCGCTCTGGCCACCTTTTGTGGGAGGCTGTGGCTACGAAAACAGAGGATGTGTGTCCTCTGGATGAGCGCACGGCAAAGGTCAGGGACACAATGCGTAGCTTTCATAAAACGTGGGCTGTTTGGGATGATTATGATTGTTCCCTCCCACCCACTCCAACCAGGCTCCTGTTTTTTCCTTAAACCTTTTGCTGCTGAGCCATTTCACACCTGTGTGCTGAGCTCATTTTTACCGATTTCGCTCATCATGTTTAACCCCTTCACTGCTGAGCCATTTCACTTCTTAAAAAAACACATTTTTGTTTTATTTATTATTATTTTTGTTCTTTACTTTAAACATGGTCATGTTTGGTATCATTGGAAAGGCCATGCTCTGGCCTTTCTAATGATACCGAACATGACCATGCTAGCTGCCTACCGTCGGGAGATATCGGCTTTCAAATGAACCCCCTATCTCCACCCTATCTTTCCTTAGGAGTCAATGAGGACATTCCCCACACGTCCTCAGCAGTGAAAGGGTTAAACGCGTTTTGAACTTAAGTTTCCTTATACCACCCAGACAAATTATATATCGTTCTTTCCGGCAGACTCGGCAGATTCATAATATATCATTATTATATGTATACGTCATGTCCTCCCTGTATATTATAACAAAAAAATGCAATAAAATTAGAATTTTCAAAAATTTACAGCGTGTAAAGTGTTTTTTTGTGTCTCTTTTAATCATGTCAGCATTTGCAATTATATTTTCTATAGGTTGCGCTTGTTAAAAAAATTAGAAATGGGGACTCGTTACATTTTTTTGGGGGGAAATTACGTGCTTTTTAGCAAACGTCCCCGATAGAAAAAATCGTTGGTGCAGCATCATTGTTCACATTATAATTGAAATGGGAACAATATTGCTGCATTAACAAAACAAAAAAAACTGTATATTTTTTATTTTTTTATATTTAAAAATTTAAATATATTTAAATATATTTATTTTTACACTTAACATGGTCATGTTTGGTATCATTGGAAAGGCCATGCTCTGGGTTCATTGTAACCCCTATCTCCACCATAGGTGGCAGCTAGGGGTTACAGTCAGTTCCAGAAATATTGGGACATCGACACAATTCTAACATCTTTGGCTCTATACAGCACCACAATGGAGTTGGAATGAAACAAACACAATGTGCTTTAACTGCAGACTGTCAGCTTTAATTTGAGGGTATGTACATCCAACTCAGGTGAACGGTGTAGGACTTACAGCAGTTTGCAGATGTGCCTCCCACTTGTTAAGGGACCAAGGTAATGGGACAGAATAATAATCATAAATCAAACTTTCCCTTCTTAATACTTGGTTGCAAATCCTTTGCAGTCAATCACAGCCTGAAGTCTGGAACGCAAAGACATCACCAGACGCTGAGTTTCATCCCTGGTGATGCTCTGTCAGGCCTCTACTGCAACTGTCTTCAGTTCCTGCTTGTTCTTGGGGCATTTTCCCTTCAGTTTTGTCTTCAGCAAGTGAAATGCATGCTCAATGGTATTCAGGTCAGGTGATTGACTTGGCCATTGCATAACATTCCACTTCTGTCCCTTCAAAAACTCTTTGGTTGCTTTTGCAGTATGCTTTGAGTCATTGTCCATCTGCACTGTGAAGCGTCGTCCAATGAGTTCTGCAGCATTTGGCTGAATGTGAGCAGATAATATTGCCCGAAACACTTCAGAATTCATCATGCTGCTTTTGTCAGCAGTCACATCATCAATAAATACAAGAGAACCAGTTCCATTGACAGCCATACATGCCCACGCCATGACACTACCACCACCATGCTTCACTGATGAGGTGGTATGCTTAGGATCATGAGCAGTTCCTTTCCTTCTCCATACTCTTCTCTTCCCATCACTCTGGTACAAGTTGATCTTGGTCTCATCTGTCCATAGGATCTTGTTCCAGAACTGTGAAGGCTTTGTTAGGTGTTGCTTGGCAAACTCTTGTAGCGCTGTTTAAAAACTCTGTTGATGTATTGCTCGAGTTTGGCCACCAGAGGGAGACAAGCGCAATGTAATGTATACTGGACACAACGGGACTACGTTTTCCATCATGCTTTGCGGCGGGGACAGGAAGTGGGTGGGAGAGAGCGAAGGACATCCGCAGCCTCGTGCAAAGGAGAGCCAGTGTGAGCCGAGCGACGAAAGGTGGAAGACGCACGTGAGACTGCCAGAGATTGAGACCAGGCCGGAGAGCAGGAGCTGCCTTGCGGGTGCTGAGAATCAGAGACAGTGCTGGCGGAGACCTATCCACACATCGCAATACCGGCCGTTCGCTGCCCTCTGTGCAAGGACCCGCTCAGCGTGTCCTCCGCAGAGGGGAACCACTTGGCTGGACGCGCTGGGCGCGTCCTTAGCAGCCAAGTGGTTAAACTTCCTCCAATGGAACGGTTTTGTTAATATGTTTTTGTTTTTTGTATTGTACTTTATTTTGAAAATGGTGGCGATGTATTTCTGCTTCTGTTGTGTGACGCCATGCCTTTGCGAAGTGTCTTCATTTTCATTTGTGCACTGTTTACTAGGGATAAGCTGTTCGGTTCGATCAGTTCGGAGTTCGATTCGAACATTGGCAGTTCGGAAGTTTGAAAAAAGTATAAAAAATGCTTAAAAAATACAAACAAAATCTAGAAATAAAGAGACTCTTTACTGCAGAATATTATAAGCAACGGTTTATTAGATATTGAATTAAAAACTAATGTCTAGGTGCAAAGATTCTCACCTCTAAATGACCTGTGCTCTCAAACAGCGTAAACAGGTGTTTAATTAGTGTTTGGAAATAACATGTGCTTCTAATTAGTCCGGTCTCATGAATTTGATACATTGTATGCAGACTGGGAGTGCCAGGTGTCGTGTGTGGGTCTGTGATGGCGATGTTTCCATACATCCTACAAATCCGCAACTTCACGGGCAGGTTATGGGGGACCTCCTAGGCACGATATTTGAAGGAATTTTTCATTTTTATTTTTAACCCTTATTTTATGGAAAACTCACTGTTCCTTTAACCCTTTCAGTGCTGAGGCATTTCACCACTGTGTGCTGAGCTAATTTTTACCGCTTTCGCTCATCATGTTTAAACGCAAGTTGAAGCCACATTTTATTATACAACCCAGACATATTATATATCGTTCTTTCCGGCAGACTCGGCAGATTCATAATATATCATTTTTATATGTATACGTCATGTTCTGCCTGTATATTATAACACAAAATGCAATAAAACTTGAATTTTAATCATCTACAGCGTGTAAAGTGTTTTTTTCACCTTTTATCACATGAACATTTGCGGGTATATCTTGTATGGGGTGCGCTTGTACAAAAATTAGAAATGGGGACTTATTACATTTTTTGGGGGGAATTATCAGATTTTTAGCAAACGCACACCATAGAAAACAATCGTTGGTGCAGCATCATTGTTCACATTATAATTGAAATGTGAACAATATTGCTGCATTAATAAAAATAACACACAAAAAAATACGTATTTTTTTATTTTTAATTATTTACTATATACCTGGTCATGTTGGATATCATTCGAAAGGCCAAGTTCAGGCCTTTCGATTGACACCCTCCATGACCCCCCAGCTGCCACCGGTTCTGGAGATATCGGGGTTCAAATGAACCCCCTATCTCCACCAGGGGATTCCGGGCAGCTAGGGGTTCCCCGGCTATCTGACATAATCACGCTATGCGTGAGGACGTCAGGCAGTGAGGGGTGACCCGGGGGTGGAGCCGCCATCCAAGATGGTGGCCCCCACCGGAGCTAGGCCGCACTTCGGCACCGCAAGGCGCCGAAGTGCGACCCAGCGCCTAAGGGGTTAAAGCCAGGCACCGCTTAAAAGGGGAGACTCTCCCCTTTTAAGCGGTGCCTGGCTTTTTTTTGTGGGACCTCCCGATCGGGAGGGAGAGGGATCTGAATGGATCCCCCCTCCCTTCCATTGGCGGGGGTCGCCTGGAAATGACATCATCGCGCATGGCGCGATGACGTCACTTACGTCGGGAGGAACTTGACTTCAGTGTCTGAGGACGCTGAAATCAGAATGCCGCGGGACCCCGGACAGAAAGGTGGGTATCTCCGCTGGGGGTCCCGCAAAGCTGATGACGTGTGGGACACATCCTCCTAGCATACAGCGGGAGTAACTGAGGACGTGTCCCACACGTCGTCAGCAGTGAAGGGGTTAAAAACATCCTTTTTTAAACTTTTTGTCCTTGTTTCCTGTCCCCCAGGGCACTACCCGGACCCGGACATTGTTTTCAAATGTTTCTATACATCCTAGAAATCCACCATTTCACGGGCAGGTTATGGGGACCTCCCAGGCACGATATTTGAAGGAATTTTTCGTTTTTATTTTTAACCCTTATTTCATGGAAAATTCACTGTTCCTTTAAAAACGATTTTCTTTTAACTTTTTGTCCTTGTTTCCTGTCCCCCAGGGCACTACCCGGACCCCCATACACCTTTTATGGCAACTATCTAGCATATATGCCCTCTTGGAGGGTACTCTAAAAATCGAACTTTGAGTCCCATTGACTTGTATTCAGTTCGTGTTCGAGTTCAAATTCGAACTTTTGAAAAGTTCGAATGCGAACTGTACTCGGGGGTGTTCGGCTCATCCCTACTGTTTACATTGCCTTAAATAAAGATTTTTTTTAAAAAAACAGGATGGAGTACTGCTATAAAAATGCATGTCGATTTTTTTTTACTCTCCCTTCTGAGATGTCAATGTCTCTGTATGATTAATGTGTGGATCTTTGTAAGGTGGTTCATAGAATTGTTACCTTTCTATTGTGCTTTTTAGAGAGTAAAATATTTCTTTCATATTGCTGTATGTAATTGTCAGCTTTTTGAGATATAAATATATTATGCAACTTAGCGCAGAAGTCCAGCTCCCAGTGTGAAGCAGCTGCTTAGAGATAGCAGAACGCCTCACTCTATAAAGCAAGGGCTGGCAAGGGGGGGGGCAGCACAGAGATGGTTCTCAGACTTTGCATAGAGCTGGACCTGTCACCTCAGCCTGCCCCCTCCTACCCATTCCCATTGAGCCACCAAAACCAAGTAGCCGCTTGCGGGAAGGAATATTGATAAGGGTAAAACTGACAGAGAGGGGAATAAATAAATGACTAGTATTATTATTATTATCATCATCATCATCATTTATATAGCGCTAACAGTTTCTGCAGCGCTTTACAATAACCAAAAGGGAACAAGAAACAATAAATGGACATAGGATGGAAACAAGAGGTGTAGACGGCCCTGCTCATAGGAGCTTAAGTCTGTCAGAATGGGTTAATGGGGATGGAAATATTGCATGGGATAAAAAGATGTTTGTAAGTGAAATCAGGCCATACTGTATTTGATGGTAGGGCTTAATAAAGTGGTGATGTAAGAACAGAGGCTACTAGGGGACTAACATTGAGTGGGAAAGTTTGTTAAAATAGGGCGAAGCTAACACCGAACAGAACAGTAGATTAATCAGATGTTGGTATGGCTAATGTGAGAAAATTAGTTAATAAACAGTGGAGTTAAAGCATGAAGGCATAGAGGGGGTTAATGCAGTGGTAATTCTGGTGGAGCAAAGGACTGTCAATGGGGATCATGAATGGAATAAATGGGGACAATAAAGGACATTTACTGTATGTATGACAGGTAGACTTAGGGTAGTATTACAAAGTTGGACGGCCTTAGACCGACAACCTTTTTCTTCACAAAAAAGATGCCAGCCCCGACTGGAGACATGGATGGTCTAATGAAGCCTTTTTGCATGTTCTCTCAGAAGTATTCTTTCAGGATTTTTAGTTCTGGTTCGGACAATGGGTATATGTGACCGTCAGCGATAGGAGCCCCAGGAGGTGTCATGGTATGACTTTACGCGTGCAATGCTTAGAGGTAAACATCAGTGAACCAGAGCTCCAACGAATTATGGGGTCATGTAGACGGACGTAACCAATTCCGATAAAAATCCAACTCAAATATCAGCTCTTTTTTTATACTTTTTAATGGAGATTTCAGCCATATCGATTCAATTCGAGGTTGTCAGTACGCTGATTTACAAAAAAAAAAACTAGGGCTGAAAGCAGTTGATAGATTTTAAAACAGGGAAGTAAAGGGAAAATGACGGAAATCTGTTTAGAAGGTAACTCTTCTAATAGTCACGCTTAAAAGCAAAAATATATATGATGCTGGTCAAAAATAAACGTTCCGGGGCATTTTACTGGTCCACTTTTTTTTGCAAATAAACCGAAAGCAGCCGATATTTTTTCCCAGAAACATCTTCTGATAGATTTAAATTGGCCCTTTGTTGGAAAGACAGTGGAATGCTGGTGCCAAAATACCTGCAAACCACAGACACACCTCTTAACATCTATGAAATCTTTGCAATGTCCAATCCTTCATACTTCTAGGTACAATATTTGAGTACTTTGCAAAAGGGACTTTTGTCCCTTTATATTTTACCAGGAAGGATACAATGAGATTTCTCTCGTTTTCAAGTATGTCCTGGATTAAAGAATATTGTATCTTAACAGTAGGGTACAGAAATACAAAGTAATAAAATGTAACAAATAGAATAAAAACTTCACAAACTGCAAGCTTGCATTTTAGCTAAAATTCAAAGAAAAAGGACCAAAATAAATCATTAGATTAGAGCAGTCAGACTTAATGAAGCAAACAAGCTGAAAAAAAAGGAATATTGTTATATAGAAAAAAGGAATTTTGTCTTCTTCTTGTAACTTTTATTTTTGTTGCCCAAAACACCACTGGAGAAGTATGACAGTATTTAGGAAAGATTTGTTTTCAAGAGATTAATGTCTCAATATCTTCGAAAATATTTTTGTCGACTTTAGGCACATATTGTGTTGTGTCCAACATTCAAAAAGCAAACTTGCTTATTAAATTATTACTTACGTATTTTGCTTTTAACTTTCTCACCAGAGTGTTAAAGTCAACGGGGTCTTTCTAAAACAGAGGAAATCCAATAAGTCCACCTTTTTTTCTGCTACTGTGAAGTTTGTTGTATCCATTCAAAAATGTAATTATAGTGAAATCATTTCAAAGCGAGCCAGATTGATAAACCAAATGAGTCAAAAATATAAAATTATTTAAAACCACTGAGAAATTAAAAGTTTAAAGGGTACAGAAATTAGGTATGTTTGAAATTTTGTCTGGAAGATGTATATCTATGTAATGCTCTTATAATACAAATCTTTTTAAACGTCATTATTACTTCTCACTGGGAGCATTATAATCTCCAATTATCATGTGAAAAGAAGTTATTTAATATCAGATTTCAGCTTCAGAAAGATTTGTTCTAAATATTAGGAATTTTGTAATATCGTGTTAAGTAGTTAATGTCATCGATTTGTTCTTATATCAAGTTAGATTTGTTTGGTAAAATGAGAAATATGTGGCCTTAACTGATGATATTTTGATCCAATAACCACCTTCCTTTGCAGAAATCAGACTCACATGGCAGTTTGTGTACGTAAAATTTCCTCTTTTGTGCGGAGATAGAATTAGTATGGGTCATCAGAAGGTTACAGATAGTGTGAGAACGCCAGCCATTTGGAATCACAGGATTGCCAATGATTGTTGCCACTAGACGAGGAATGGTTTCTCATAATTTAGTTAACCTCCCTGGTGGTATTCCCGAATGTGACTCGGGGTTAAATTTCACTACCGCGAACGGTAACCCCGAATCACACTCAGGCTGGATGCATACTCACCTCCTCCTGGCTCCCTGGCTGTCCCCCGCAGTGTGATCTCGGCGAGTTGCTTCCTGGTAAGGCTCCCTGCGAGTCACACGATGCAGGGGGCGGGACAAGGCAGCAAACTTAGAAAAAAATTATAATACACTGTATTCCAATGTACAATGTTTATGAACGGCCACTAGGTGGCACTACAGGATAAGAAACAGACCATACATCGTCTCACCCTTGTTTTCAGACAGATTTCAGTGTTTTTTGTTGTATTTTATTGAATATCATTTATTTGCAGTATTTTGGATAATTATTTTTGGGATAATAAATTATTATATCGTGTTTCAAACTTTATCGGACTCAGTGTACTTACTATTTTGTTTTATTTAATTATTTATTGATAAAGGATTTTACCAGTAAAGACTCTTGATTGCACGGATTTCAGTGCGCGATTCCTAATTATTACAGGCTAACTATGTACAAAAGCACGTTTCCTTTAAAAAAAAATTTAGATGCTTTTAGACACGAAATTTTGAAAAAATTAGACCGCCAGGGAGGTTAAAGGTATTCATCTAGTCAATTAGTAATGAATATCAATAATTATAGTTTTTTGTGAGTATTGTACAAATTATAATCTAGTGGGGCACCGAAATTAAAATTTCAGGACGATAACGAAGCCAAAAATGTGGGCTGAGATCGGTCGAAAACTGAAACCGAAATTCAGTCACTCGAACTTGGGCCCTAGGGGCCGGGGGCTCACCTGAGCCTGGAGTCGGGCTGAATGAATGAAGTCCATCAGGGGTGGAGGCTATTAGTAGAAGGGTGGACATTCCTTTGTCCTCCCCTGTCCATTATCTCATTGGCATCAAGGTGTGGACATGTCTAGTTGAACCCATTCCTCACCTATACATGGCAGAAAGAGGCTACAATAAAGAAGGGACATGTAAATGTCCCCTGCTACTCCTCAATCACAGGGAATCATGTCCGGTGTAATACACATGGAGGGTCCCTGCTTGCTGCTAAAGGGTGAGGAATGAGGAGTGAATAAGACATGTCCACACCCCAGGATTTCAATAGCCCTCTATTGATGCTCATGAGTTAATGGACAGAGGGGACAAAGGCATGTGTTCCTTGCACTTTATTATTATCTCCCATCAGTTGCTAAGGGGTGGATGGCTAAGATGTGGGCACCGGCTTACCCACCATCCAATGTCTATTACTTCCCAATCAATGTGAAGCTCATGGTTTTGAGTGTGCAAATGGGGACAAGTGCATGATACCCATTTTATTTTTACTGTCACCTTTCATACACATAGGCATCTATAAGCGGGGCAGGGGGGCAATTGCCCCCCCTAGGTTATTCCTTGCCCTGGTTTGGTTGTATATTAAGGGTTAATGTGCAGGCTTCCTCCCTCACAGCATACATTTTATTAATGACATTTTAAGAGTTAATGGGTAGTCTACATGCCTCACAGTGTATACATTTCATGTTTTCTCTTGATAACTGGTATTTTAGGAGTTACAGTGTATTAATTTTATGTTTTGCCTTGATTAATGACATTTTAGGGGTTAATGGGTAGATACATGCCACACCGTTTGTATTTTTTATTGTATTTCTCTGCTTCAATGGCGTTTTAGTGGTTATTATGGAAGTTATATCTTCAAGTTAATTCATCTTTAGATCCTTTGCTTTTTGTCACATTTTGGGGACTCGACTCAATTTCACCAAAAATATGGTGAATTCCCTATTTAGTGAATGATCACTGTAATTTTGCGAAAATTTAAGTCGCTGAAGCAGTTATCGGACATCGGCAAAAACTGCCGAATTGCGGCAAATAAAATATTAAATTTATGTACTTTTGTTACCTGGTCTTTACCTCTGCCTCTCACCCTCCCCCTCTTCCTGCTCCTCCTCCTTCCCCCCCTGCCGTGTAGTTTTTAAAAGCACACTTGACAAATCTCCATTCTATTTTGCGCAAACACTGACCAACACAGACCCAAGATTCTCCACTCTGCAGACCCACCCACCCACCCAGGCCCGGTCCATAATTTAAGGGCTCCTTTACAGCTGTTTCCACTTCTCTCTCTAATTACCTTTACTCAGCCCAACCTTCTGGTCCTTCCCATGCAACCGTCACAACATTTCTTCCAGCAACCAGCTTCACCTTCCCTCTGATCCCATCTGTTTCACTTACCCCATCCCTTAGATTGTAAGCTCACAGGATGTCTGGCTGAGCATTTAGTTAAAGTGCTGTACTTTCTAGACAAGCTATCCTTTGGGCAGGGTTGTCTTTTCCTTATTTATCATGTATGTCTCATGTTTGTGCTTCCCCATTGTACAGCGCTATGGAATATGCTGGCGCTTTATAAATAAAGGATAATAATAATAATGTATCTGGTTATTAGTACAATAAAAAGGTGTTGAATCTTATTTATATATACTTAGGGCTCTATTACATTCCCAACGCAAATCATAACGTGTGCGCAAAAACGCATTAACGCGAGGGGCAAAACCATTTGCGCCGAACATCGTATTACAACATCTGCGCAAAAAATGCGCGTTAACATCTAACGCGGGTGGACCTGCGCGAACCCTTTGCGAGTGTACCATACTGCGCGCGTCCTATACTTAACATTGTGAGCACAAATGCGTTTGTGCGCTGGTATGCGGATGGTGTTACAATCTATGCGCAAATTTTAACGGACAATGTTTGCTCGCATTATTTTAACGTCTTTGAAAAGCTGGTGTTAAAGGCAAATCTGAACAACCTGGACGAACTTAAATACACCAGCCCAAAAAAAAATACGCAGCAACGTATATTTAAACATTCTACACATACCAAACCAATAAAATGGAGAAGTTGTGCGTGTTTTTATTATTGCTGCAGCATATATACGCAGATTGACTTTGACAGATGCAAAAACCTAATGGGAGACAATTGTGGTTCTTAATTCTGATTGGCTGAATCGCGTAAAAAAACAGTCCGCACACCGATTTCTGCACGCAACGTTAATGCACGCGTGTTTTTGCGTGTCTTTTTTACACGTGTTATTTTTTGACGGATGAAAATATGCGAGCGGATTGTAATAGCAGCGTTAATTTACGCTCGTTAACGTTTAACACTTTGCGCACAAATTAACACACTGTGCGAGCTTTTTGCACAAAGACTGTAATAGAGCTCTCAGTGTTTATCAGTGGTATACTTAGTGGCGAAAATTATTTGTGCCCCCCCCAGTTTTGACTGTGGCATCTTATGTGCCCCCCCCCTGTATATTGTTCCTAGAGTCGCCACTGTTCGTACATGAGTAGGGCCTGAGGGTGGACTGGACATGTCCAGCTCAGAGAGTTTCAATAGCTCCCCTATCCAATTCCCAATGGAGGGGGACGAAGGCATACCCTCTCCCCTTCTATTCATAGCCACATGCATGTGTGAGTGCTGGCTTGGACACTGACATGTCCACTTCCCTGGCCTATACCCCCCATCAGTAATCCATTGGTGAGGCAACTGGGCAGCTTAAGCTCAAACTATATGGTCTGAAAATTTGGGAAAATCAAAGTATGCAAACAAGGCCTTCACAAGTAAAAAAAAAAACCTGTGATAGAGGTACTGTACATAAATTGGTGGCATAGTACCACCTAGTGGTTCAAAAGGTAAATGCAAAAAAACCCCAATATATTTTGTTGCACATATTTATTTATTTTATTTATTTATAATGGATTTTACCAGGAAGGATACATTGAGTGCACTAAAGGAATAGGTTTGGATATGTAGAATTTTAATGTATTAGTAATGTAAACAAATACACAAATTAATTGATATTTTCACAATAACCATACAACAGTAATGATTGCTAAGTTGAATTCTGTGTGAGGGGCAAACTGTATCACATTTTTCATGCCATCTGCTAGTTACTGTACTGCCCAGGATTAGTGGGATTTGTGCACCCTATAAGTTTGAGGTTGTCAAGCTCCAATGATGACTATTAATATAAAAAAGGCTACAGAAAATATCTGTTATCAGCAGTCAAACTTTTTGATTTTCAGTGTTCCTTTCTATTGCTTGAAAAAAGTCATGAAAATGGAAATGTGAAAACTTCACTAGTTTCTAAGATAACCCTTTAAATTATATGAAGATATAAAGTAAATATACAGATACTCTGCGGCAGAGCTAGTTAAAGTCTGCTGTGACCAATCAGCCACAGAGTAGAGTGCAATTATCAAACTGAAAAAAAACCCCACATCAATAAAGCATTTAGAGCGTAAAGTCATTGGATGGTTCAATCATTTAGAATTTTCAGAGCTGGCTAATCAATTCTTTCCAACATTCTTCTGGTTTAGGAATGTTGGAATAGAGTGGATGGACTCCTCTAAAAGTAATGTAGGAGCTACTTAGTGGGGTTGGGAAAGGGTTAGTTTGTAAATCAGAAGATGCTGGAACGCAAAGTGCAAGTGAGAGCAGAGGGGTGATGAGGAGACCTCAGGTCCTGGAAAGCATACAGAACATGGTGCTGAAAACAAAATGCTATATGTAGGCAAATGCCCATTTACTAATAATTTACATGATATAACTATTATGGCAGTTATCTAAAATTAATGAGGTAATGGATCCGTCTAAGTAGGAACTGGAGCACAGTAACAGGGTTATTCAGAGAGAGGTGAAAACCAGGAGAATGACTGGTGGAGTGAAAATTCTAGGTCAAACTAGCCAAACCAGAAAATTTCTCCCATTTATCTCCCTTTCCAAATCAGCTATTTAGTCTAGATTGTTCTCTTCTCCTGCTATTCTCCTGGGTTTCACATTTCTCTGAATAACCCTGTAAGTCAAAAACGAGAAGGCCCAGATCCTGATCCCAAAGGATTCCCCACAAATGAAGCCCTGGGGTTAATGGTCAGTAGCAAGTGAAACAGTTGACAAGTAGGGGCTAGATAGTTGGAGGTTATGTAGACTGGGTAGGTAGTATATATGTTGACTAGTGTGGGGGTAGGTAGTTGTGAATACCTAGTATAAGAATTAATTAATTAAGAGGAATTAGGGAGTGTATTTAGTGAACATAGCGGGCGCCCGGGGTTTGTGCACTGAGTAAACTGTACTAACACAGGACCTTCGAAAACAGTTTTTCTCCATAGCTCACTAACCCCATCCTCATCATCACGATCTTTCCTCTGTTCTGCCTGCCCATCCCAACCTCCCACCCAGTCCCCATCCTAATTTTATAGCTCTTACTTCCTAGTGCATTTATTTTTGTCTCTTATTAACTTTTTCATACCTAAGTGTTTGTATTTCCCATTCCCAATAATAAACCACTGAGGAATATGCTGGTGCTACATAAATACCAGATAACTAACCAACCAACTGCTGCTTACCCAATATACATGATAGCCTCTCACCTGCCAACATTCAGTGGAGAGGCAATGGAGTTTTGGGAGTGGACCTATTTTAATAACATCAAAGACCACATAAAGCTAGTATTTAGAATGCTTAAACCCTTCGCTGCGGAGACATTTCACCCCCGTGTGTTGAGCTAATTTTCACAGTTTTTTGCTCATAATGTTTAAATGTGATTTGAAACCATGTTTTTCTTCTTGTCTCAGGGAAGAGAGTGAGACTGGGGACAAATAGTTTCCAGTCTCCCTCCACAGCGCTGCACGATCTCGGCCGATTGCAGCAGAGCATATAGGACGCCCTCGGCGCGTTGTCCACAAACAGTGAGAAATCCTAACAATGCACTGAGCACTTTCTCTGCAGCAAAAGGGTTAAAGGAATTTTCCATTATTAAATACCCATCTTTTGCCTGTAAATAATTGGGCAGTTACTGCTGACAGCATCTGTCCAATTATTTTTTCTTATTTTTCATAATTTTAGCTGCATATAAAAAATTTCCCTCGGCGTCCACTGCTCCTCCGCTTCAGCTCAGGGCGTCCGAAGTTTAGAGGTCCATGATTTTTTTTCACACAACTTACATACCTACCACTATTGCTGGCAGTGAGAGAGAGGGTGATGTCAGCAAGCAGAGCATGCTGACCTCACAAGTAAGCGATCGGGTGACTGACGCCAGTGATATTCAAAATCATCAGTTGCCCGGTGATCTGGGTGTGAGCAGAGGAAACTCTTCCACTTCAAACTGCGTTCTCGACCAAAGCAGGTAGGAGTGGGGGCACAGGACACAGCCTGACCACTTTAAAAATAGAAAATAGTCATGATGTGTAGAATGTCCCTATAAATCACACAATACTTATAGAGTAAATTAAAGAAAGATAGCTGTGCATTTTACACATTAGCCCTTACAAATATCTGCTGCCCATTACATTATTTTTTACATACAAATGCAAGTCGCTTTAAACTTACCCTATACTCAATGTAGGAAGTGAATTTCCTTGACTTCCTTGCTTTAAATTTCACGGAACATCATTTCAATATTGATGTTTAGTTTGACTCTGTAATAGAAAAAACGTTGTCCTACGTGCTCAGAATCCTGTAATGTTTAAAACAAGAGATCCTAATGATGTCATTAAGCGTTTTTAAAGATTTGCCAAAGATGGCCATTTGAGTAAACCAAAACCTCTAATTGTGCTTTGTTTCACATAGTATTATAGGGATAAGCGCAGATGAGACCCTTTTTTTTTCTTATGTTTTATACATGTTGCTGGGCTGGTGGTTTGCTCTGCCCCAGTGGGGATTAAGTGCGACACTGCTTTTTTCTGTATTCTGTATTATGTTTTTAAAGATTTGTTTCCAGAATTGAATTTTTTTTTTTTTAAAAAATATATATTTTGATCATATATTGAACTGTTTTTTTTTATATAACTAGAAACCGGTTACTAACCATTAGTAAATTTATCTCTTCCTACATAAAATATTATTTCTTTGAGGGTATTCGATATGCATTAGTATGTCTAGGGGATTCAAGAACATGATTCAGTCACATCTGAGATCTAGTATTTCAGTAAACTGACTTATAGTGCCACCTACCGATTGTTTCTGGGAAATGCAGAAGATAGTTTAATAATATTTAAAATTAAATTTTATGAAAAAGTGTTTTTGAAACAGACTTTACTACTACTATTTCCTACGTAGCATAAAATCAAAGATGTCAGTGGTCAAATTATTACGTATAACAATATAAATGATTTACTTAAAGCATTCAGAAAATTCTCAGTACTACTTATGAGTTGATTGTTGTCTGTCTAATGTAAAGAAGTCAACATTTGCTTTGTTTGTCCAATTCCTAGCACAAGTACTAACAGGGTTATTCAAAGAGATCCGAATTGCTTGAGAAAGGTAACCGAACGCTGAAAATCAGCGTTCGGTTACCTTTCTTGGCCATTCGGCTATCCAGAGAGCAGGCAATTCGCCAAATCCTGGCGAATTGCCTGCACATACGGTGCCTGTTCGGTGCCTGTTCGAGGGCAGTGAATCCCCATAGAGAAGCAAGCAATGCTTTGGATATTCAAAGAGCAAAAACCAGCAGTGAAAGGTTCCCGATTTGCCCTGCCATTCGGTGGTTTCATGCGGCAGATTTATTCAGGCGAATCCCATAGGCTTCAATGTTAAAAATATTCCGGTTTTAATTCAATATCTAATAAACCGTTCATTATAGAATTCTGCAGTAAAGAGTCTCTTTATTTATAGATTTTTTAGGATATTTTAAGCATTTTTCTGGATTTTCTTTTAAAAAAGTCAGATTTTTTTTTTAATTTACTTATTTTTTCTCTAACAGCCCTCTTTATTATCATTCCCTGGACCTCATATGTAAATTTCAGACATTTTCGCTCAGTAGTTTCTTTGCAAACAGTGTTTCACTTTTCAAACATTCATGCAAACAGATTTGCTAATTTATTCACTTCACTCGTCTGCGGTGTCGGCTTTTTCCGGCGGATTCGCTGCATGTGATCGGCTCCTGCTTGGGTTTTTCAGTGGTTTTCGGCAGGTTAATCCAGATGTTTTTGCCGGTTTCGGCGTGCATTCGCTGGGTTTTGCGGTTCGTTTTCGTCGGGTTTGCGGCAGCTTTTCCCTGCAATTCGGGGACCCTGTGGTGCTTGCTGAATACACCGCAGGGTCACCAAAATGGGATCGGCAAAAGGAACCGAATTGAAGAGAACGAAAGTCACCGAACGTGTGGTGACTTTTCGAATCTCTTTGAATAACCCTGTAAGTTATTAAGTTTCTACTACCTCATTACAAGTGCTCAGTCTCTTCCCATAATAAGATTCCCTCCAAACATACTTTCACATGTCTAATTAATATTCGCAATAAATAAATAACATAATAAATTTTCATTTTTACATTATGTTAATAGAAACATCACAAATATAAATGTATTTTTTAATGCGAGGATACTATTATTTATGTATTATTTTTTTAAAGAATCTTTATTGGATGCAGGAAAGCAAACAGGTACATAAACAGTAAATGGCAATGCTGCGCCAAATAGGCACAAAGAGCATACATATACAGTTGTGTTCAAAATTATTCAACCCCCACTGAAATTGAGTGTTTTGGCCAGTTTGACACTGATTTTGATCATTCAGTCATCTTGCTTACAATTAAATCAAAGAGGCACGTGTAGGTCAGACAAATATAACATAACATTTATAATGAAATAACCACAAATGTCTTTTCTGTGCTCACATCATTATCAGTTTTATTCAACCCCCAAGTGACATTCAATCTTAGTACTTAGTACAACATCCTTTTACAGTTATAACAGCTTTTAAACGTGAAGCATAGCTTGACACAAGTGTCTTGCAGCGATCTACGGGTATCTTCGCCCATTCGTCATGGGCAAGAGCCTCCAGTTCAGTCACATTCTTAAGCTTGCGCACTGCAACTACTTTCTTTAAGTCCCACCAGAGGTTCTCAATCGGATTTAAGTAAGGTGACTGCGATGGCCACTCCAAAATATTCCAGCCTTTAATCTGCAACCATGCTCTAGTGGACTTGGAGATATGCTTGGGATCATTGTCCTGTTGAAAGGTCCAACGTCTCCCAAGCCTCAGGTTTGTGACGGACTGCATCACATTGTCATCCAATATCTCCTGGTACTGAAGAGAATTCATGGTACCTTGCACACGCTGAAGCTTCCCTGTACCTGCAGAAGCAAAACAGCCCCAAAGCATGATTGACCCCCCGCCATGCTTCACAGTAGGCAAGGTGTTCTTTTCTTCATAGGCCTTGTTCTTCCTCCTCCAAACAAAGCGTTGATCCATGGGCCCAAACAGTTCTAATTTTGTTTCATCAGTCCACAGAACACTATCCCAAAACTTCTGTGGTTTGTCCACATGACTTTTGGCATACTGCAGTCGACTCTTCTTATTCTTGTCAGGATCGGGTAACCCCGCTTGCAGACTGTAAGCCAACAGACCCTGACCAACCGGTCCTTAGAAATGGCCAGGTTTTGGTCAGTAAAACTGAAAATGACGAACACAAATAAAGTGGTGGAGTGCAAAGAAAAACAACCTGCGGAATAAAGTAACCCACAATGCTCTAGCTAGCCGGTCCTTAATAATGGCCGGGTTAAGCAGGGCAAACCAACAAAACACACATAGGCAGGGGTTAAGGAAATAGAGGTCCGTTATACTATGCCAGAAATCAGGGCGCCAGAATACAGGGAAGTTGAGACAAGCTCGGATCGTATAAACCAGGAAATCAGTCAGAATAGGAATTAAGAAATAACAACAAGGCACTAGGAGTAACAGGAACCACGCTAGGGCAACTTGCTAAGAGAAAGGAAGCCCTTTAAATAGAGCCACAGCACTTCCTATTGGTGCTCAGAGGAGACGCCCTGCTCTGCTATAGGATAGCTGGTCATGTGCTGCGATTGGTTGTCCTTCCTGCATGCTGCATCTGATTCGCGGGCAGCACCATTCTCTGTCCTGTAGTACACAGTACCCTGGAACAAGGCTTTCTGGATATCAGCTGCTGTGACGGCCGCAACATTTCCCCGGAAATGGGGCGAAGGTGCGACATTTCCCTGGACATGGGGCGAAGGTGCAACATGTCCCCGGACATGGGGCGAAGGTGCAACATTTCCCCGGACATGGGGCGAAGGCGCAACATTTCCCTGGACATGGGCCACTGTGACAGCACCCCCCCCCTGACGGCGGGCCCGAGGGCGAGAAGGGAAGCGGTGATGATAGGCGGAGACCAGCCCCGGGGCATGAACATCAGAGGCAGCAACCCAGGAACGTTCCTCCGGGCCGTACCCCTTCCAATGCACAAGATATTGCAATCCGCCTCTAGACCACCTGGAATCGATGAGAGCCTGCACCTCGTATTCTTCCTGACCCTGAACTTGGACAGGAGGAGGCTGTTTCACGGGAGTGGTACACCGGTTACAGACAAGGGGCTTGAGTAGGGAGGTATGGAAGGAGTTGGGGATTCTCAAGGACTTAGGCAACTCCAAGGCATAAGAGACAGGATTAATGCGTCGGAGGACCCTGTATGGACCGATAAACCTTGGTGCCAATTTGTGAGAGGGCACCCGGAGTTTGATATGCCGAGTGGAGAGCCATATTGTCAGGATCGCCCCCTGGTGCCGCCTGGTACCCGCCGGACCCGACCCTGATGCTGTCCGTCCCATCGTTCGGCGGGCCGCAATCGGCCGCTGTGCTGGCCGCAACTCTATCCTCCAGCGCCTCATCCCCTAGGCAGCGGCCGGCGCTCGCATACGCGTTATATCAGTGAGGACCCCGGCGAGGGATTAGGTGTCCTCGGCGCCGGGAGATGACGTCAGATGCCAGGTTACGGCGGGAGTCGGTTTAAAAGAGGCTACAGAACTGTGAGTAAATGCCCAATTATTAAGTGTAATTCCTAGTACATGGACTGTGTATTATTTGTCTCCAAGTCATCCAGTGGCCGCACTTCAGCCTTCACAGCCGTCTCGTCGAGCCTCAGACCTCCAGTCTGCTGCAGCATATCCAGCACCTCAATCCGCTTTGACTCTTCAGCCTTCACAGCCATCTCGCCGAGCCTCAGACCTCCAGCCTGCTGCAGCATATCCAGCACCTCAATCCGCTTTGGCTCTCCAGCCTTCACAGCCGTCTCGCCGGACCTCAGACCTTCAGCCTGCTACAGCACCCTCAATCCGCTTAGGCACTCAAGCCTTTCCAGCTTCTTTACCAACCTCAGGCCACCGACCTGCCGCAGTACTTCACAGCTCCGAGACTGCCTCTGCGAACACTATACAGCAGTATCCTACGTTCCCCCTGTGCCTTGATATACCTCTCGTCTACCGTGAGTACAGTACCAGGGACATAAGAAGGTCCTGGTCGTCTGTGGCGGTCTGCAAACTTCTTATGGGCTAAAGAAGCTTTTTGCAAAGCGGATTGAATCCGTGTCCAGGACTGACGTAGGAGTTGTAAGTGATCGTTAAGTGCAGGAATGGGTGATTCAGATGGAGTGCCAGGTAATAAAGCAGGATGGAACCCATAGGTCTCAAAGAACGGGGTATGACCAGAACTGTCATGTACCACGTTATTCCTAGCCAACTCAGCCCAAGGTAACAAGGAACCCCAATTATCTTGTTGGTGGGAGATGAAGAACCGTAAATATTGTTCTAAGGACTGGTTGGTACGTTCAGCAGCACCGTTAGATTGTGGGTGGTAGGCAGAAGAAAAGGATAAGTTGATACCCATTTCTTTACAGAAGGATCTCCAGAATCGGGAAATGAACTGAGTACAACGATCTGAGACTATTTCCTGCGGTATCCCATGTAACCGTACCACCTCTTTAGCAAATATACCGGCTAGCTGTTCTGAAGAAGGAAGTTTTTTCAGTGGAACAAAATTTTAGAAAAACGGTCAATAACAGTGAGAATGGTGGTATTACCCTCAGATGGGGGTAGGTCCACAATAAAGTCCATGGATAAATGGGTCCATAGTCTCGAAGGAACAGGGAGAGGTTGTAATAGACCCACTGGAAGATCAGCAGGGGTCTTATTCTGGGCACAAACGTTACAGGAGGCAATGAACTCTCGGATATCAACACGAAGAGTGGGCCACCAATATAGACGAGAAACGGTGAGAATGGTCTTATTGACTCCTGGGTGACCTGCAACCTTTGATGCATGCATAATGTCAGGATACAGGTTCCGGGGCAGTAGATTCGAGCCACTATGCAATAAATCAGAGGGCTTGCAAAGCAGATATATATTTAGAAGGATTTATTATAAGGACACAGGAGAAATAACAGAATATAAAAGGGGGTTATGCAAAAAGGGAAATGATGAACAACAACAATAGATAGACTGAAGATATGCAAATGAGGCAAGGATAAAAGGATGATATATTAATGATGCAGATCCAGAACAGAAAGGAATATATATATATATATATGAGAGTTATGAAGTAAGAGGGAAACAGATATAACATATACAGATTACAGGTAATGGTATTTAAGCAGCGAAAAGATATATAGGTTATACAGAGAAAAGACACATCTAAATCATAAGAGTTTAAGGAAAAACAGGAGTACACTGAATAAATATATGCAAGACAGAAGATAATAAAGAGGAAGAAGTCTTTAAATAATAAAGTAGTAATTTAGTCCTCAGAGTGCACTCTGCATAGGTATCCAGGTAGTAAATGAAATGAATCCTTGTAATCCAGGGGAGGTGATGGGAGAAATCCAGGGAGAAACAATAAGTCCAGTGAGTAGAAAGAGGAGATCCAGCAGGTAGAAGTGGGATCCAGAACTTCAGGTAAGTAGGGATTGCACAAGTTCAGCTCCTAGCAGCTTGGAGGTTCCAAATCAATGAGAAAGCATTGGGCTTCAGGTGTGGCCTGGTTTTATGCAGGGTGATCAGTGGGATTAAACAACACCTGAGCGCTGCATGGTAGGAGGTGAATCTCAGTACTACTGCTGCAAGTCCTACTACTATAAGGCAGCGCTATGCTTTTTATTACGCCGGCGGCGATTTTCCTTACATATGCCCCTCCGCAAGGGCACACTCAGGGTGCCCACAATATCCTTGGAATCGGCGACGGTGTGAGTAGGCTCTGCAATATCTTCCGAGTCCGAAAATATGGAGATCTGTACGATTGTATCCGTTAAAGGAGATTTCTGTGGTCTAAACATCCTGGTACTAATGGTAGGATGGTCTATTTTGGTCATCCCAGATGTCCTTTCAGGACAGGCCACTCCATATGGTTGTACAGCAGGAAATAGGATAGATACAGGTACAGTCTTCAAGGTCGAATCAGATAATGGGGGCAAGACGTTAGTTACACTGCTCTGTAGTTGATTCTGTAGGGACATAATTAGACTCTGTTGATTGGTCACAGACTGGGCAAGTTCGCTGACTTGATTCGTGAGTGTAGTTATAGCAGAGATCATATTAGGTATAGTGGTGGTTCCAATAGATTCCTTTATAGGTTTTATACCAGCAGCAACGGTCATATCGGGTAAAGAAAGGGTGGCATGGGTCTTTGTAGACTCACCAGGCAATTTGATCCCAGAAGAAGTTTTAGTAGATGGGGTTTTGGTAACCGGTATTGGTCCGGTGTCGAGTATGTTGACCTGTAGATCCTCGGTACCGTGGACCATCTTGGCAGTGGGTACAACAACTGGCGATGTGTTGGTAGAGGCACCTTGGCGATGAATGATGATACCTCAGCATCTGGGACTCTGGCAGCAGGCGCTTTGGCATGAACTGAAGCCTCGTCATGTGATAGCGTGGTAGCAAGCACCTTGGCGTGAACCAAGGTGTTGGCGACAGACTGTTCTTCACAAAGTGGAGCTTCAGCAGCAGGCACTGCGGCTTGGGTTGAAGTTTCCACACACGATTTTATTTGCCCAGCGAAGGCCTTAGGATCGTTTGGCTCAACCTCCGATATTTTCTTGGAGGGAACCGGTGAGGGTTACTGGGATCTGTAATCTGAAGACCAGGAGGACCTTGATGGAGTCGATTAGCCTTCTTTATCAATACTGTACTACCTATAGGTGAGGAAGGTGTACATGCGGTGTCCGTGAATTCGCCAGACGAGGAACAATTAAAGGGAAAAAAGTCCTCTTGTGGATCTCTGCGAGGGACGACTGTGGCAGACCCAATGAAGCCAGTAGGATGCCCAGGACCACCATTAGGATGCCGTGCTCTTTGTATGGGTATCTCCATCGAGTCATCACTATCCCAGCCTTCAGAACTATTGTCAAGCATAGGAAACTTTGAGAGACGTAGGTCTGTGCAATGGTGGCTGGGAATGATGGGAACAGTGGTTGCAGTTACACACGCTCTTTTAGGCTGGTATACACTTTTCCTATCTTTCAAAGCTGTTTCAAACATGTTCAAGTCTTTTTTAAGGACTACTGTCCCATTGGAAGCCGTTGTACAGTCTGTAGGGACTGGTTTTATAGAAACACCGACCTGTGCAGGGTAGACTGTTGCTTTGATAGGTGGCTGACTGTGAGCAATGGGTGTTGAGGTGCTGGTAGCAAATATACATGCAGTATCCATAGGAACACCATAGGACTCAGGCACTGATGGTTCGCACTCCATATTTTCATAGTACATCGGTGTAGGTGAAGGAGTTCGTTGTCTGGTGGGCCTTGGTGGAGATGTACGCGGTTTTACAGGAGACAGAGTTGAAGAAGTAGCTGGTTCTCTGGAATAACTATCAGGTACTGGTACAGGTTTAGGCAATGGGGTGGATTTCCTGGTACCAGAATTGTACCACAGTAAATACAGACGCCCGCCGCTTGCCTCCTGGCGCGCTCTGCCGGAGTTAGAGGACCACGATGTACCTTGGTAAGGTTTTCTTTTGTAGCAGGGTCATATAGTCCTTGGAGCTGTAGTTGCAGGAATCCAATCAGTTGGTTAAGGAATTCATGAAGGGCTTTTTGTATTAACCCCGTGAGAGCTGAGAGAGTTTGATTCATTGCTGGCTCATTTGTATTTGGCTCTCTCATTCTGTCAGGATACAGGTTCCGGGGCAGTAGATTCGAGCCACTATACAATAAATCAGAGGGCTTGCAAAGCAGATATATATTTAGAAGTATTTATTATAAGGACACAGGAGAAATAACAGAATATAAAAGGGGGTTATGCAAAAAGGGAAATGATGAACAACAACAATAGATAGACTGAAGATATGCAAATGAGGCAAGGATAAAAGGATGATATATTAATGATGCAGATCCAGAACAGAAAGGAATATATATATATATATATATTATATATATATAATATATGAGAGTTATGAAGTAAGAGGGAAACAGATATAACATATACAGATTACAGGTAATGGTATTTAAGCAGCGAAAAGATATATAGGTTATACAGAGAAAAGACACATCTAAATCAGAAGAGTTTAAGAAAAACAGGAGTACACTGAATAAATATATGCAAGACAGAAGATAATAAAGAGGAAGAAGTCTTTAAATAATAAAGTAGTAATTTAGTCCTCAGAGTGCACTCTGCATAGGTATCCAGGTAGTAAATGAAATGAATCCTTGTAATCCAGGGGAGGTGATGGGAGAAATCCAGGGAGAAACAATAAGTCCAGTGAGTAGAAAGAGGAGATCCAGCAGGTAGAAGTGGGATCCAGAACTCAGGTAAGTAGGGATTGCACAAGTTCAGCTCCTAGCAGCTTGGAGGTTCCAAATCAATGAGAAAGCATTGGGCTTCAGGTGTGGCCTGGTTTTATGCAGGGTGATCAGTGGGATTAAACAACACCTGAGCGCTGCATGGTAGGAGGTGAATCTCAGTACTACTGCTGCAAGTCCTACTACTATAAGGCAGCGCTATGCTTTTTATTACGCCGGCGGCGATTTTCCTTACATATGCCCCTCCGCAAGGGCACACTCAGGGTGCCCACAATATCCTTGGAATCGGCGACGGTGTGAGTAGGCTCTGCAATATCTTCCGAGTCCGAAAATATGGAGATCTGTACGATTGTATCCGTTAAAGGAGATTTCTGTGGTCTAAACATCCTGGTACTAATGGTAGGATGGTCTATTTTGGTCATCCCAGATGTCCTTTCAGGACAGCCACTCCATATGGTTGTACAGCAGGAAATAGGATAGATACAGGTACAGTCTTCAAGGTCGAATCAGATAATGGGGGCAAGACGTTAGTTACACTGCTCTGTAGTTGATTCTGTAGGGACATAATTAGACTCTGTTGATTGGTCACAGACTGGGCAAGTTCGCTGACTTGATTCGTGAGTGTAGTTATAGCAGAGATCATATTAGGTATAGTGGTGGTTCCAATAGATTCCTTTATAGGTTTTATACCAGCAGCAACGGTCATATCGGGTAAAGAAAGGGTGGCATGGGTCTTTGTAGACTCACCAGGCAATTTGATCCCAGAAGAAGTTTTAGTAGATGGGGTTTTGGTAACCGGTATTGGTCCGGTGTCGAGTATGTTGACCTGTAGATCCTCGGTACCGTGGACCATCTTGGCAGTGGGTACAACAACTGGCGATGTGTTGGTAGGAGGCACCTTGGCGATGAATGATGATACCTCAGCATCTGGGACTCTGGCAGCAGGCGCTTTGGCATGAACTGAAGCCTCGTCATGTGATAGCGTGGTAGCAAGCACCTTGGCGTGAACCAAGGTGTTGGCGACAGACTGTTCTTCACAAAGTGGAGCTTCAGCAGCAGGCACTGCGGCTTGGGTTGAAGTTTCCACACACGATTTTATTTGCCCAGCGAAGGCCTTAGGATCGTTTGGCTCAACCTCCGATATTTTCTTGGAGGGAACCGGGTGAGGGTTACTGGGATCTGTAATCTGAAGACCAGGAGGACCTTGATGGAGTCGATTAGCCTTCTTTATCAATACTGTACTACCTATAGGTGAGGAAGGTGTACATGCGGTGTCCGTGAATTCGCCAGACGAGGAACAATTAAAGGGAAAAAAGTCCTCTTGTGGATCTCTGCGAGGGACGACTGTGGCAGACCCAATGAAGCCAGTAGGATGCCCAGGACCACCATTAGGATGCCGTGCTCTTTGTATGGGTATCTCCATCGAGTCATCACTATCCCAGCCTTCAGAACTATTGTCAAGCATAGGAAACTTTGAGAGACGTAGGTCTGTGCAATGGTGGCTGGGAATGATGGGAACAGTGGTTGCAGTTGATATATTAATGATGCAGATCCAGAACAGAAAGGAATATATATATATATATATATATAATGAGAGTTATGAAGTTTTATTACGCTGGCAGCGATTTTCCTTACACATAACTTGTAATAACTCCCTTCTCTCGTTCTCTCCTACATACAATCTTTCTGGAGGTAGAGAGCTAGGGGCGGCATTCTGATAGGACAGAATGCGCTCGATCAACTGAGAAGACACTTGCATACACACAGTGGCGATTATATGAGTACTGGGTATGAGAGAAACCGGTTCGGTGTGAGGCAGTTCCTCTTCCTCAAACTGTCTGGAAAAGAGCATCCGCCTTGGTATTACGTGACCCTGGGCGGTAGGTGATCAAATAATTGAAGCAACTTAGGAACAACGGACCATCTGTCCTGGCGGGGGACAGTTGCTTCACGTCTGCCAGGTAGGCTAGGTTCTTGTGGTCAGTTAGAATGATCACTGGAATTTGCGAACCCTCCTACAGATGTCTCCATTCTTTTAGAGCCATTATAATAGCCAAGAGTTCTCTGTTACCGATATCATAGTTTCTCTCTGAGTCGGACAACTTCTGGGAGAAGTAGGCACAAGGGTGAAGTGGGGCATCCCAGGTGTCTCTCTGGGAAAGTACTGCCCCTATACCAGATTCTGATGCGTCGACCTCCATTATAAATGGTTTAGAAGGGTTAGGATGTGCTAGAATAGGTGCAGAGGCAAAGGCTGTTTTTAAATCCTCAAAGGCTTTAAGGGCAGTGGGAGACCAGTTGGTTGTATTGGCCCCTTTCTTGGTCATAGAGGTGATAGGAGCAATTACAGAAGAAAGGTGTGGGATAAACTTTCTGTAATAATTGGCGAATCCAATAAATCTCTGGATAGGTTTCAACCCTTTGGGTAAAGGCCAAGATAGGATGGATTCCAGTTTTTTGAATTCTGGATGTACCCCAGAAACGGAACCTGTGTCACATGGAATATGCATTTTTCTAGCTTACAATATAAACCATTTCGTAACAGAGTGCCGAGAACAGAACGCATGTGATCATAATGTGTATGTAGGTCAGGAGAGTGCACCAGAATGTCATCTAGATAGATTATGACACATGAGGAGAGGTAGTCCCAAAGGACGTCATTTATAAAATCCTGAAAAACCGCAGGGGCGTTGCACAACCCAAACGGCATGACCAGATATTCGTAGTGGCCGCTATGGGTGTTGAATGCGGTCATCCACTCGTCTCCCTCTTTTATGCGTACCAGGTTGTATGCCCCCCTGAGATCCAATTTAGAAAACACTGTGGAACCTCTAAAACGGTCAAAGAGGTCAGAGATTAGAGGAATAGGGTAGGCATTCTTGATGGTGATACGATTCAACCCTCTATAATCTATGCACGGATGGAGGTCACCCTCTTTTTTGGCTACAAAGAAGAACCCTGCCCCTGCTGGGGAAGAAGATCTTCGTATGAAACCCTTCTCCAGCGATTCCTGGATATATTCCTCCATGATACTATGTTCCTTAGGGGACAGTGGATAAATTCGCCCTTTAGGGGGAATGGTACCTGCGTATAACTTGATAGCACAGTCATACGGACGGTGCGGGGGTAGCTTATCGGCCTCTTTTTTGTCAAACACTTGTTTAACAGACAGATATTGCTCCGGAATGGTAGAAGACAAAGGATTCGCAGTAGGAGTATTGAGTAACCTGATAGGTAACATAGAGGAAAACAAGAGGAGGAACAGGTGGAACCCATGCGACGACCTTTCCCTTTACCCACAGTATGTGAGGATTATGCTTTTGTAACCATGTGAGACCTAAAACAACTGAACAAGACGGGGTGATGATATGATTTGAAACACTATGGATTCGTCATGATGATCCCCAAGACACATGGAAATAGCTTTCGTCTCTTGGGTTATAACAGGAGAGGCAAGGGGCCTACCATCAATGGCCTGTACCATTAAGGGTTTGGATCTAGGGGACAGAGGAACAAGATGACCTGAGGCAAAGGACTCATCCATAAGATTATCAGCAGCCCCTGAATCCAGCAGTGCATCACAATCGACTTTGACAGAACCCCATGTTAGACAGACAGGAAGAAGTAATCATAGTGAGGTCAGTTTGGGACACAAAGTGAGAACAACTAAGGCCGGTCCCCTCCTAGGACTTAGGTGTGAGCGTTTTCCGGGCGTGAAGGGCACTTGAGGCGTTGGTCCCCCTAAGTCCGCAATATAGTCAAAGACCCTCTCTACGCCTATAGGATTTCTCTTCTTCTGTCAATTTGGTGTGACCCAATTGCATGGGTTCGGTATTAGAGACCTGTGAAGTGCGAGATGGTGGGCTAACGGAACCTCGTGTAGAAACCCTAGCAACGCTTTTTCTGGGTCTCTATCTGTGTTTAGCTCTATCCCTGATTCTGTTATCAATATCAATCACGTAATCGATCAAATCCTCTAACTCCTCAGGCAAATTCTTAGCTGCTATCTCATCTAGGATAGTATCAGAAAGGCCCTCCTGGAACAGCAATACAAGGCAATCATTAGTCCAATCAACCTCTGCTACTAGGGTTTTGAAGTCTATGGCATAATCTGCAACAGACCTGGAACCTTGCTTAATTCTGAGCAGGGATCTCCCAGCCCTCTTGGAACGACCAGGAGGATCAAAGGTGCGTCTGAGAGCACGTACAAAGTTGTGGTAGTTATAGACCACGGCATCATCATTTTCCCACAATGGGTTAGCCCATGCTAGGGCTCTATCATACAAATGATTTATCATAAATCCCACACGGGCACGATCTGAAACATACATTCTAGGGTTTAGTTCAAAATGAATGCTGACCTGAGTCAAAAAGCCACGACACCCAGTCTGTTCCCCACCAAAACGAATTGGAGAAGTCATGGATACATGGGAGGCAGGTAAAGCAACCTCAGGTGTGTGGGATTGCAGGACCGGGGCAGAGGTCGCCACCTGTGGTTCAGGCTGCAAATAGGCAGTACGGACAAGAATAGTTTGTATAGCCTGAGCAAAGCCATCCATGCGGTGGTCTAATTCATCGACACGAGAGGCACATGCAGCGAGCTGCTGACCTACGTCTGCAGGGTCCATGGCCCTAGCGTAATGTCAGGATCGGGTAACCCCGCTTGCAGACTGTAAGCCAACAGACCCTGACCAACCGGTCCTTAGAAATGGCCGGGTTTTGGTCAGTAATACTGAAAATGACGAACACAAATAAAGTGGTGGAGTGCAAAGAAAAACAACCTGCGGAATAAAGTAACCCAAAATGCTCTAGCTAGCCGGTCCTTAATAATGGCCGGGTTAAGCAGGGCAAACCAACAAAACACACATAGGCAGGGGTTAAGGAAATAGAGGTCCGTTATACTATGCCAGAAATCAGGGCGCCAGAATACAGGGAAGTCGAGACAAGCCGGGATCGTATAAACCAGGAAATCAGTCAGAATAGGAATTAAGAAATAACAACAAGGCACTAGGAGTAACAGGAACCACGCTAAGGCAACTTGCTAAGAGAAAGGAAGCCCTTTAAATAGAGCCACAGCACTTCCTATTGGTGCTCAGAGGAGACGCCCTGCTCTGCTATAGGATAGCTGGTCATGTGCTGCGATTGGTTGTCCTTCCTGCATGCTGCATCTGATTCGCGGGCAACACCATTCTCTGTCCTGTAGTACACAGTACCCTGGAACAAGGCTTTCTGGATATCAGCTGCTGTGATGGCCGCAACATTTCCCCGGAAATGGGGCGAAGGTGCAACATTTCCCTGGACATGGGGCGAAGGTGCAACATTTCCCCGGACATGGGGCGAAGGTGCAACATTTCCCTGGACATGGGCCACCGTGACAATTCTTTGGAGACAGCAAGGGGGTGCGCCTGGGAGTTCTGGCATGGAGGCCTTCATTACGCAGTGTGCGCCATATTGTCTGAGCTGAAACTTCAGTACCCACATCTGACAAATCTTTTCTCAGTTCCTCAGCAGTCACACGGGGACTTTTCTCCACTCTACGCTTCAGGTAGCGCACAGCAGTCGAAGTCAGCATCTTCTTTCTGCCACGACCAGGTAGCGTTTCAACAGTGCCCTTTGCCTTGAATTTGCGAATGATGCTTCCTATGGTCTCTCTTGGTATGTTTAACATCTTTGCAATCTTCTTATAGCCATTGCCCTTCCTGTGAAGAGTAATCACCTCTTCTCTTGTCTTCCTGGACCATTCTCTTGACTTCACCATGTTTGTAACCACACCAGTAAATGTCTAGAAGGAGCTGAGTATCACAGTCATTGTAAAGCTGCCTAATTGGTGCTTATTATGCTTTATTGCTGCTCCGTGACATCCACAGGTGTTTTCAATACCTGATTGAAAACACTTGAATGAACCTCTGTTCTTCAGAGTGGTAGTCTTTAAGGGGTTGAATAATTGTGTCAATGAAGAATTCACAAAAGAAACATTTACTACTGTATTACAAAACCAATTGATGTCATTTTAGTTGCATATGGTTCTTTAAAAAGTCCTTGTAGGATTTCATTCTGAATACAATTACAAATGTACACTAAATTCCCTAAAACCCTTTACAGCATTGGGGGTTGAATAATTTTGAACACAACTGTATTCATGTTCAACATGGTAACTATAACTGCACCCAGGTTTTATACCAGTTAGAGTAAGGGGAAAGGGGTAGGAAACAGAAGAATGGGAAGGGGGCTGTCCAGGTCAGAGAATGGGGAAATGAGGAGAGAGAGAAGGAGGAAAGCAAAAAAAAGAGCAAAAACGCATTAGTATACATATAAAGTACAGTCATACAGAACACATAAGACATCACAGTCCCGAGTCCAGCCACGGTCCCCAGGTCTTATAATAAGACGGTATAATATGGTGGACCTTTTCTGTAAGCTCATCCATAACCTGCGTGTCCCTGATTTTAGTGTAAACCTTCGTCATCATGTCTCAGCCACCGCCCGTCTAGCAGCCAAAGTCATTTTAGTCATCAATTTCATTTCACGAAAGGTAAAATCGGGGCTGGTCTGGACATTAGGAAAGCCCATGGGTCCATGGGAACAGCTTTAGACAATACTGTAGATAACAAATCTCGGATGTCTGACCAAAAGGATGCGATAAATGGACAAAACCACCACATATGAAAGTAGGACCCACTCAGATTACATAATCTCCAGCAAACATCTTGTATGTCTGTGCTCATGCGAGCTAGTTGGGTCGGAGTAACATACCAGCTCACAATTTTAATCACCTGCTCCTGTAGTGAGGTACAAAATGATACACTGTGAGACATATCTCAAATATTTATTTATTTATTTATTTATAAAGGATTTTACCAGGAAGGATACATTGAGATTTCTCTCGTTTTCAAGTATGTCCTGGGTTCAAGAACATTGAAGTGTTACAGTTACAGAAATACAAAGTAATACAATGCAAGATATCCCAAATATCTGACCAGTCCTCCGGGTTCAGAGTCTCTCCAAAATCTGATTCCCAAGCGGCCACGTAAGAAAGTTCCCATCCGATCCAACAGTGAGGTGAACTCATATAGTGAGGAAATAAGGCCTCGTGGATACAATACATCCATGCAAAAGGATCTCATAGAAGGACAACTTAGCAAGAGCAGCGGTCCGAACATGTGGGTGAGCAGCATATGAACTTAGTTGCAAAATATGGAGGAAGAAAAAGCAGGCATCTTAGCCTGCGAAGCAATCTCATCCAGTCGTAGCAAGTCACCCTTCATGTATAGATGGTACAACCTGCACACATCTCTCTCCAGGAAACATATGAAAGGTCCAGTGGAGAGACTTGTCAAGAAATCCTTGTTATCAAAGATCGGCGTCAGTGGAGACGGTAGGAAGATTAAGTCTCATTTCGCCACCAAGTTATGCCGAAGGGAGTTCAGTATCGCTGGGCAGTCAGTGGTCAATAATGGGTGATGCTCTCTTTGCAACCATATCCAATGCTGCAGTACATTCAGCAACATAAGAGCCATTTCCAAGCAGACCTACCTGCAAGTACCCTTTGGTGAGTGCCAATGCAGGATTTGGGCAAGTTGTGCAGCATAATAGTAGGAGAAGAGGGAAGGCAAACCCAGGCCACCCATGATGCTAGGGCGATACAGCATATTCCTCGTTAGACAATGGCATTTCCCTGTCCAAATTAAATGGTCGATAGACCATTGCAATGATAGAATGTCAGTGGAGACCAATGGCACCGGTAAAGATAAAAAGTAAAATAAAAGGCGGAATACTACATTCATCTTAATACAATTAAAGCGACCCACCCACAAGATCATATACCTATTCCAGCATTCTAAATCCCCTTTAATAGTTGTAATAAGGTTTGAGTAATTTGCATTATATAGGGAGATAAGGTGAGACATCAGGCGGATACCTTGGTATTTTATCTCCTTCTCTGCTGTCTGAATGGGGGTGGAGTGTTTAAGGCTATTCAACAAGGGAGCCGGGATTTCCACCTGGAGAGCCTCTGATTTGGTAACATTAACTTTATACCTGGAGAGCAGGGAAAATTTACGAAGCCTATTCAACACCCGATTGAGACCAATGGATTTGTCAGAGACAAGTAGACATCATCTGTTTAAGCAGATAACTTAAGCTGGAGGTCTTCCACCAAGAACCCAATACAGACAGGGTCATCCCTGATTGTTTGTAAAAGAGGCTTCAAATAAAGGGCGAGAAGGGCCAGTGACAGGGGACATCCCTGCCGAGTTCCATTCCAGAAACGGAGGGGACCAGGTCTGCCCCAGGTGTCAGAATTTTAGTTCCAGGGGAATCATAACGCCGATACGGGCTGCATATTCAGTACTGTGCAAAGGTTTTAGGCAGGTGTGAAAAAATGTTGTAAACAAAGAATGCTTTCAGAAATATAAATAATGATTGTTTATATTTGTCAATTTTCAACATGAAAAGTGAGCGAACAAAAGAAAAATCTAAATCAAATCAATATTTGGTGTTACTACCTTTTGCCTTCAAACCAGCATCAATTCTCATAGGTACACTTGCACAAAATCAGGGATTTTGTAGGATTATAGTCAGGTGTATGATCAACCAATTATACCAAACAGGTGCTAATGATCATCAATGTCACACGTAGGTTGAAACCCAGTCATGAACTGAACAGAAACAGCTGTGTAGGAGGCTTAAAACTGGGTGAGGAACAGCCAAACTCTGCTACCAAGGTGAGGTCATGAAAGACAGTTTCATGTCATGGCAAGATTGAGCACAGCAACAAGACACAAGGTAGTTATACTGCTTCAACAAGGTCTCTCCCAGACAAAGATTTCAAAGCAGACTGGGGTTTCAAGATGTGCTTTTCAAGCTCTTTTGAAGAAGCACAAAGAAACGGGCAACGTTGAGGATTGTAGACGCAGTGGTCGGCCAAGGAAACTTAGTGCAGCAGATGAAAGACACATCAAGCTTATTGCCCTTCAAAATCGGAAGATGTCCAGCAGTGCCATCAGCTCAGAACTGGCAGAAACCAGTGGGACCCAGGTACACCCATCTACTGTCTGGAGAAGTCTGGCCAGAAGTGGTCTACATGGAAGAGTTTTGCCAAAAAGCCATACCTCCGATGTGGGAACAAGGCCAAGCAACTAAAGTATGCACGAAAACATAGGAACTGGGGTGCAGAACAATGGCAGCAGGTGCTCTGCACTGATGAGTCAAAATTTTAAATACAGTATTTGGCTGTAGCAGAAGGCAGTTTGTTCGTCGACGGGCTGGAGAACGGTACAATAATGAGTGTCTGCAGGCAACAGAGAAGTATGGTGGAGGTTCCTTGAATGCTTGGGGCTGCATTTCTGCAAATGGTGTTGGAGATTTGATCAGGATTAATTCTGTTCTCAATGCTGAGAAATACAGGCAGTTACTTATCCATCATGCAATACCATCAGGGAGGCGAATGATTGGCCCCAAATTTATTATGCAGCAGGACAACGACCCCAAACATACAGCCAAAGTCATTAAGAACTATCTCCAGCGTAAAGAAGAACAAGAAGTACTGGAAGTGATGGCATGGCCCCCACAGAGCCCTGATCTCAACATCATCAAGTGTGTCTGGGATTACATGAAGAGACAGAAGGATGTGAGAAAGCCTACATCCACAGAAGATCTGTGGTTAGTTCTTCAAGATGTTTGGCACAACCTACCAGCCGAATTCCTTCAAAAACTGTGTGCAAGTGTACCTAGAAGAATTGCTGCTGTATTGAAGGCAACGGGTGGTCACACCAAATTTTGATTTGATTTAGATTTCTCTTTTGTTCATTCACTGCATTTTGTTCATTTATGAACATAAATGTGTAACAATTCCATTTGTGAAAGCATTCTTTGTTTACAGCATTTTTTCACACCTGCCTAAAACTTTTGCACAGTACTTTATGTAGGAGGAAACCCCAAACGTGTCAGCAAGATGAAGAGGAAGGGCCACTCTATCCTATCAACGACTTTCTCAGTGTCTACGGACATGAATAGTGAGGGTGTGCGGCGTTTAGAAGCTAATCAAATTAGGTCTGTTGCTGTAAGGTTATCATTAGCTTGGTGCCCCCAGATTAAACCCACCTGGTCTGGGGAAATCTGAGAGGGGAGAAGAGGGTCCAGGCATAGGGCTAGTACCTTCAACAGCAATTTAATATCTGAATTCAGAAGGGAAAATGGGCCTATAATTATTAATCCCCTCCGGATCACTCCCCGGTTTGGGCAGAAAAATAACAGAAGCCAGTAAAGACTCCTGGACATTATTGAAGAAACGGCACAGAATAGGTTTCAATGTGGACAGGAATGCTTTATAATATTGATAAGTAAAGCCATCCGGCCCGGGGCCTTCTGGGGCTTCATCAGGCTCAACGCCATTATACTATCTTCCTCCGAAATAGGGGTAGCCAAGGCAGCAGATTGCTTGGCCCTAAGAGAGGGGAGGGAAAGATGACTTAAATATGTTCTATCCTTAAGTAACAGAGAGGTATTATTCAAAGTATGCATTGGAGAATGCCGATAAAGGTCAGAAAAATACATATAGCATCCCTAATTGCCTCCGGGGTCTTACGAACCCCTCCCTGTTTATCCCTGATGGAGGAAATCAGAGCAATATGGAGTTGAGAGCGCAAAGTCCTAGCTAAAGGTGTTTCTCGTTCATAGTAATTCCTTCTGGACAATAACAATGAGCCACCTACATCATCTAGAAATAAGCTATTAAGCTCTGCCCGGGTTAGAGTGAGCCGAGAAAAAGTTCCCAATGTTGGGGCTTGCTTATGTTTAAGCTCTAAACGGCACTGAGAGGCTTGAAGGGTTACACTGGATTGAAGTTTCTACCTCTTATGATGAGAAGCCTGACTCAACAAGGCGTCTCAAACCACCCCATTATGGGCATTCCAAAGGGTGTGAATAGAGGTCTCAGGGATATCGGTACATTGAAAGTAAGAGTCAAAGTAAGAGTCCTATATGACATCCTGTACACCTGGTACTTGAAGGAGGAGGGGGTCCAGACACCATTACCTACCACCTCCCTGTGCAACGGGCAATACTTGCAAAATTAAGTCCATATGATCGGACCATGTAATAGAGCCAATATGGGTTTTAGTAATGCCAGGAACACAATTCGTTGATATGAGGATATAATCTATTCCTGAATAAGTATAGTGGACATGGGAATAAAAGGAATAATCTTTAACAGTAGGGTGCTGTACCCGCCAAATATCTATTAACCCCTGGGAATGGACAAACACATGAAACTACCTGTTTTGAGAGGACAAAGTAGGTACCAAGGTAAAGTGTGGAGGAGTGGAGCGATCCAACGGGGGGAGGGGCATAGGGTCACATTAAAATCCTGCCAACCACAAAGTGTACAGGTCAGACCAGCACCCCTGAATCTTGTGGGGATTAGTTTCTATAGATGCCAGACAATCTGGGGTATTAGGAACATACACTGACACATTGAGATGAGAGTATTCCCTGTACAAGGACATATCTGCCCATCTTATCAGTATGTACATTCATAACCTAAATAGGTCAGGAATTATGAAACCAAACAGCAGGCACTGTAATGAATCCTTAGAGAAGTGCTGCAGATCCATTCTCTCCAGGTATCCGCCTCCACCCCACCCCACAGCCACCGGATTGTGGGCAGAGTAGGTAAGGCAGGAGGAGAGTATTACTATTGCTCGTGATTCTATGCTACTACGGACATTAAACTGTGCGGCAACACGGACATGATCGCTGCGTTCGTCTGACATGGGCCTTAAATGCATCATTTAACCCCTTCGCTGCTATGGACGCGCTGAGCGCGTCCAACCGCAGGTAACGTTCCTTGCGGTGGATGCGCTGAGCGCGTCCTCCCTTTGGGGCCAGCGTTCGGCCGGGTTCCGGCCGATCGCTGGCCCTCCCGGTGCGGGCTGACATCCTCGATGTCAGCCCAGTACCCGGAACCGCCGCCGGAGTAATTAGGTGTCATCGCGAAGGCGCGATGACACCTAATTCAGGCCCCCCCCGCATGTGCGTAGGAGGCGCCTGAAAGGGAGGGGGCGAGGTCCTTCGGACCTCTCTCCCTCCCGATCGGCGGCATGCAGGGGGTTAACCCAGGCACTGTTTGGAAGGGCACAGCCTGCCCTTCCAAATGGTACCTGGCATTAACCCCATGGGGGCCGGATCACGAATCAGCGCTGAAAAGCACCGGTTCGTGATCCTTTCCCGGAGCTGGCCGACATCTTGGATGTCGGCCAAGCTTCCGGGAATGCCCCCTGAGGCCTGGCGTCATCGTGCATAGCACGATGACGCCAGTCCTGGAGTTAACCCCTAACTGCCACCAATGGTGGAGATAGGGGGTTCCAATGAACCCCCTATCTCCCGATCCGTGGCAGTTAGGGGTTAATGTTTGGTATTGTTGGATCGGCCAGAGCATGGCCGTTCCAACAATACCAAACATGAGTATTAAAAAAGTTAAAAAAAAAAAAAGTATTTAAAAAAAAATATAAAAAGAAATAAACAAGTTTTTTTTTCTTTTTTTTGGTTCGTTAATGAAGCAATATTGTTCCCATTTCAATTATAATGTGAACAATAATGCTGTACTAACGATTTTTGTATGCGGTGCGTTTGTTAACAATCGCGTAATTTTCCCCAAAAAAAAATGTAACGAGTCCCCATCTCTAATTTTTTTAACAAGCGCACCCCATGCAAAATATAACCGCAAAATGTGAAACAAAAACACTTTACACGTTGTAAATTATTGAAAATTCATATTTTGTTGCATTTTTTGTTATAATATACAGACAGGTCATGACGTATACATATAATAATGACATATCATGAATCTGCCGAGTCTGACGGAAAGAACGATATATAATATGTCTGGGTCATATACTAAAATAAGCCTTCAAAACACGTTTAAACATGATGAGCAAAACCGGTAAAAATGAGCTCAGCACAGAGGCGGGAAAAGCCTCAGCAGCGAAAGGGTTAATCTTCACTTGCTACGCCCCTCAGCTAGGGGTTGTTTCTTTAGCTACCGTTTCCTGAATATTCCCGTCATCCCCTTGCCCACTACTCCACCCATCAAAGCTTCACATGAACCAGCAGAAACTGTGCACGTGAAACCTTGTGCACACTCAGGACCTCAGACTAGGGAAACTGAGGAACTGAATATTAGCATCTCTGCCAGTGTGAAAGCAAGACATGCTCGCTCACTCACACTTACCCACTGACTCACGCTCACTTACACACACACACACTCGCTTAGACACTTACCCGCTCATGCTCGCTCACACGCAGACTTACTGACATGCTCACTTGCGCTCTTTCATGGTTTACATACTCACTGTCTCACTTAAACTCCCTCACACTGTCACTCTCTCTCACACTCTTTCTTGTGCTATCTGTCTCTTGTGCGTTATCTCGCGCTCATTGCACCTTTCCTTGCGCTTTCTCGGATTTATCTTGCGGTTTTTCTCTCGCTTTACTTTTCCTTGCTGTGTATCTCTGTATTTTGCTGTACTTTGCTTTGCTGTTTCTTTTTTCCCTGTTTATATTTATTTATTTCCTTCCCTGTCTCTGCAGTAGCTGGGATGAAAGAGTTAAAGATTGGAATGGTGCTCAGCTAGTGATGTTCGGTTCATGAACAAATCATTCATAAGAACCGGATCATCAATGTGAACTGGATGAATCGTTTCATCTAGTCAGACTGAATCATTTGAAATGGTTCACTCACAACACAGAGGAGCACTGGTGTGTGTGTGATGTCAGCAGCTTCTGCCGGCTCTGACTCTGCAAACGAGTCGAGTCACTGATTCGATTCAGTGATTCGGAGTTTGTTAGAGCGATTCCTAACCACAGATTCAGAATCTGAATCTAAATCTGTACAGTGACTCAAAGAACTATTTGCAGTTCTTGAGTCAACATAGCAGCTCAGATCACACTGCAGGTCCTTGAATACAAAAGTATTCAAGGATTATACTGCAGCAGTGATCAGAGGTGAGGTTTATATAATAAATAATATTAAGTAATAAATAGTAAATTTAATAATGCTGAATAAAGTAATAAAAATAAATAATAAATTTAATACTAATAGCAATAAATTTAATAATATTAATAAACAATATTTTTTAATATTAAATTTATATTAAATTATAATATTACAAAATTAAATAAGCTATAGTAATGTTATATCTACAATTACCTGTAATAACAGTTATATTAATAGGTTATATATTATAATTCCTTTGGGAATTATATGGAGAATAGGGATAATGTGAAAGCCCCCCCTGTATCTCCTGATAGGGAATTCTTTCTGCCAGGACACACACACAGTTATTGTGTGGGGCGGGGCTAAGCAGCAGGGCAGAGTGTATCTGCCAATGCCACTGCGGGATGCACACAGCTCCTCCCCAGGTCTCCAGGATCCGAGTCAGAGTCTCTGGTGAACCAGTGAGTCATCAGTACCCGTCTCATGGCTCTTCAGGAAGTGAACTGGTGACTCGATTCATGATCCAGTTCTTCAAATCGAACCGTTCGAATGAATCGATTCACCAGTGCTTCCCATCACTACACTCAGCCCCGCCCTCCCCTCAGCTCACAGTGCAGGAGGGAGGTGGAGCAACTCAGTCACACATGCTCAGTGCATTTTTTATCTATACCTGGGAATACACACTGATTGGTTAGCTCAAAGTGCCTCCTTAGGTGGGCGTGGAAAACGCCAAGAAAGCAGATAAATATGAAAAAATGTCATATTTACTTGCTTTTATGCCTGCCGAATGGCACTACTGCCTCATTCAAAAGGCATTGCACATTTTTAAAAGCACACTAGCAAAGCATGCATGTCCCTTTAACCACAGCTTGCAGCTGGTGCTAATTGATTTTGCGTCTGTTACAAATCCCCCTCTAAAATCAGATAATCACCATTCGTCCCACGGCGAGAACGGCAGCTCGATCCGCCTCTTCTGGCCGCTGGGAGCACAGTGAGACTGGGGGAAAAAAGTCCCCATAGGATACCGTCGAAGGGTTGAGCTTTCAGGACTCAAGCCCTGTGCTAACTCGTTCCCGTGAGAACGTGTAATGCTGCGGAGGGAGACTGGGAACTATTTGTCCCCAGTCTCACTCTGCTTGCGACCAGGAGAAGTGCCAGATGGGGCAACTGTTTTCACCACAGGATGAAAGGTGAGTATAGGATTTATTGAGGGGTTTTAGGGGGTGCTAAATTATTTTACAAAAGCTGAATCATTTAGCACCAGCTTTTAGGTGTAGATAATATTTTGTAATACCTTACTTAACCTTACCTTACTTAATGCTAATTAATGATTGTGCTCCCCATGTTAAGTATAGGGTGCGCCTCGCAGAGTAAGCTTGCGCAAGCTGAAGCAATCACCGATGTGCTAAATGATTTTCTACGAGTTTAGCGTTAAGAAGGTAATATGGGGAAAATGCAATAAAGACGCTTATCCTAGAGTTAACACTTACTCTTCTGAACGCTACAGATAGCGTACACAGGGAATAGAGCCCTAAGGGCACTATCATGTCCTTATTGCTAAAATGGGGACGCTAACAGGGAAAACCTGCACCTGCGAGATCATGCAAAGCCACAGAGTGATCCACAGAGGGAATCTGGGGACTTTTTTTACACAATCTCACTCCACCATTCAGGATGATACAGTAGGTGACTGATTTTTTGGGGGGAGAGAGTTTCAGCTGGTGATAACTGATCCTGCAGAAGCGGTATCAGTTCGCATCAGCTTAGTAATGCGGTAATTAGAGTTAGGGCTTTCTAATCTTAACATGGGGAGTGCAAAGAGTAATTAGCGTTAAGTATAGGGAGCGCCACGTACAGTAAACTTGTCGTATAAAACACTATCACCGATGCGCTAATGGGTTTTTTAATCTGTTACTGTTCGGGATGTGATCTGGGCGGCATGAGTTAACCTCATTTAACCTAATGCTAACGCTCACGTATGTGACCGCTAGTGCTAGCATTGAGGAGGTGATAGGGGCCTAAGTGTTTTATATAAAACTTTATTTTTCTATAAAAACATGTGTGTTACATGTAAAACTGAATTAATTTTCACTGTAAAATTGCAGATTTTACTGTAGGAACATTGCAAGTTACAGGTTAATAGTGTTGGTGCAGTGTATCCCTTAGTGCAGGGCTCAAAATATCAAGTCCAAAGCTACTAGCCAAGCCTTAAGAGTTACTCGCCACTAATTGCCCACCTAACCCCTATCCTGCCCTGCCTGCCTCTGCATTTCCACTCGCCCTCATGTAATTTCCACTCGCCAAATGCGAGCAGGCGAGTGGAAATTTTGAGGCCTGCCTTAGTGTATCTGCTGCGTTTCCCTGGAGCAGAGGTCTATTTAAAATGTTGCTAATTAATTTTCACAGGATAGTATGTTCAATATGTCATGCTATTTTTGATCACAAATTTCACATTTTGAACTTGGATAACAACACATGGCATGTCTCTACTAGTGTATACATTACTATGCTTCCATTGCACAGCATTTCTAAGAGATTGTTACTATCTGGACCCCATGACTTTAATGTCTTATATACATAAGTGTCAGATCTTTATCCCATTACACTTTTTGTACTCAAATTTATGGTATGTTTGTTTTACCGCTCGTGACATTACCTATTACAGTATGCTCACAAGGCAACATATTTCTTGGATGTATGCCTGACCCATCTGCTTCTCCGTTTTGCTTCTAGAAAACTCTGCAGGGTTGAACAAACCCTGGTCTCACACAATCACAGTTGCTATTACTTGCAGTTCCAATTATTAGCTTGATTGTTAGAGAAGGTAGTTTGTAATTGCTACCAAACATGATACATACTGCAGCTGCTATCAACAGAAAAAATAAATGTTTTTAAACTGTAGCATGCACAGACTACTTGGGAGCAAAAAACAACAAACACAAAAGTTGAAATTAAAGGGACACTCTAGGGTTTGAATGGGAAGGGAGGAAATGGAAAAGTTAACATTAGCCCCTCCCGATACCTTCCCACCTCCCCTCCTGTTTTACCCCTTTAGATTCTTTATAAAGTGGCCAGTTCATTATAAAATTATAATCTTTACCCTTTCACTGCTGAGCCGTTTTAAATTTTTACAGCCCCGCATGCTGAGCTCATTTTAACTGTGTTTTTCTCATAATTTTAACCCCCCTTCACTACTTAACCATTTCACCCCTGTGTGCTGACTGAGCTCATTTTTACCATTTTCTGCTCATCATGTTTAATCGTGATTTAAAGTCATGTTTTATTATACGACCCAGACAAATCATATACCGTAGATACTCGAGTATAGCGCTACCTGACTATAACGCGATGGATAGAGATTTATTGTGGAAATGAGAGAATACTCAAGACTCGAATATAACGCGAGGAGCCAAATTATAGAAGTATACTGTACCGGTAAACAATTAAAATTCTTCGAGCTTCTCTTAACCCAGTCAGGCTCCCCCTCCTGGCCAGGGTGCTCTGCTCTAGAATGATTGTAGTTGTTACTAAGTATGAAGCCCCGCTGGCCACCCATTTTCTTTACTTGCAATAAGATGGCCGGCAGAGCGAGGTGACCAACGCAGTGAATCATTCACTGATAGCCAGTAGGCCGGGAGGTATTGTTTTCTCACCTCCAGCAGGCAGGCCCAACCACCACATTGTGGAGCTAGGGTGCATGCTCGGTTTTGAGCCTCCTGAATGATTGGCTTAATCCGAGCGTGCCCTCTGACTGTGATGGATACTACCTCTCCCGAATCGGGGAGTTCCCGAAGTGTTTGCAGACATCAGGGAGCCCACATTCAATTCAGGGAGACTAGTGGAACTTCTGGGAGACTTGGGATCCAGAACAAGGTAAGTTTTTTTTACACGCGATGCAAATGTCTCTAATATAACGTGACCCCTCCGATTTTAAGGTAAATTTTTGTCACCAAAATCTAGAGGTACACTTGAGTATCTACAGATCCTTTTTTTTCGGCAGATTCATAATATATTATAATTATTATTATTATATGTATACATCATGCCCTGCCAGAATGTTATGACAAAAAATGTAAAAAAAAGTTTGGGCCACATTACAATCTTGTTTCTAACGTTAGCTGCGGTGTCTACCGCATATTACAATCCAAACGCAAACGGGTTAAGTAACCCGTTTGTATTTAGTACCTTGCGCTTTTCAGCACGAGGTTACTGTACTTTGCACTCCCTATACTTAACATGGGGAGCGCAAAGAGATTACAAAATCCTAACGCTGATTAACGTCCGGCCGCGGTTAGCGGAAAGTTAACCAAAGCCAGGACTTGATGTTAATGGATTCCACTTCTGCATAATCCGTTAACACATCCAAAAAAATAAAAAAACTATTTGTATACTCACCTCCTGTCCCGCCTCCTCCATCCGGCGGGAGCAGGGAAAGACTGGGGAAAAAAGTCCCCCCAGTCTCTCCCTGTGTATCACTACACTGACTGGCCAGCTCTCGCGAGGCGAAATCTGTCAGGTCATGTGACCGCCGGCGTCTGGCTCAATGGAGTCCTATGGACTCCATCGAGTGGATGCTCGCAGCTGCGCTCAGCGCTGCCGCGAGCATCCAGGGGCGTAGCACGAAGTAACAAAGCAGGCAGCTTTTTAAGCTTTTAAGCGCCTGTATTGTAATTCCACGCTAAAATGGGAGCGGTAGGGAGAAAACTGCGGGCTCGTTTTTTCTCCCTACCGCCCCCCGTTTTAGCGTGGAGATTGTAATGTGGCCTTTAATCTCCTATGATCTACAGTGTGTAAAATAAAAAATTTTCACATGTTCTCATCTGAGCCTTTGCGGTTATATTCTGTAGGGTACACTTGTTAACCCCTTGACTACCAAGTGATTTTCTAAAAAAAACATTTTCAGAAACCAGGTTTTTTTTTCGTAAAATCATTTTTAATTAATTATGAAGTAAGAAATATTTGCGCTAATACCCATTGTAATTCTTACTGTAAATAACCTATTTTTGGCCAGTAGATGGCACCATCTACTGCCAAATTGAGTTAGAGGTTTGAGCGGCTGGTCTAAAAAGAAATTAGAACCAAGAACCCATTACTTTGATTTTGTGAGAAATTTTGTGATTTTAGCTAAAACTGAAAAAAAATCATTAGTGCAGCATTATTGTTCACATTATAATTGAAATGCATTATAAATCCAATAATAATAAAAAAACAACATTTGTATTTTTTTAATTTTTATTTATTTTTTAATTATTTATAATTTTACAAAGACACATAATGTCCAATGAAAAAGCGACAACGCGAGGTCAGCACATCAAGTCTCAAAAAAGATTTTGAAAATAATAAACAGATACATCAAGGATCATCAGAAGGCAATAAGGGGCAAAAAATATAACAGAGTTTATCATAGTGTAATGTAAAAGTCTTCAAATAAGATCTTCAAACAATCAAAAATGTCCTCAGTAAATGCCCCAGGAGTGCATGGAAAAGAGAAAAAGAAAAAATGCAGGGCCATGAGAAGTCATCCACAGGGATATATGTGAAGCTAAAAATAAGAAGAGTCAGCAGAGTCATCTTACAAAGATTAGTAAGGAAATAAAAGAAAAAGAAAGAAAGGGTCTCCGGGATCAGACAAGCTGCGGAGCTAGGCCCATGACCCATGGGTTGCAAAAAAGTAAAATCCGGAAAAATGAAGGAGGAGAGAGTAAAGATAAAAGGCTGAGGAACCTAATGAAAGTAGGGGAACAAAAAAGAAAAAAGGGAGTCTCATCATCACGTGTCTAGGAAACAGGATCATGGTCGTAGCAGTCAGGGCACCACAGAGCAAGCAGGGACACTTGCCCCTCTCAAACATGTAGGCAAGGTAGGGGACACACAACTCAAAACAGGTTCCGGACAATATAGTAGGCCTTAAAAAGGAAACGCCCCTGCAGAAGTCGGCATGAGAGATCCACGTAGCACTGTCGCCACAGCCATCACAGGGTGGCACGCAGTCGCCACCAGAAACCTACTGAAGAAGCGATTTCATTCGTGAAACGCATTTGGGTGTGTTGCCCGTTCGTTTTTATTATTATTTTTTAAATAATAAATTTGCTTCATTTTAGCTTACTGCATCCTCGTTATTATGTGCTACTGACAGTATCCTGATGGCTGCATGGGAGATCCGGTGCTCCCGCTAATATCACTGGCTGCTGACAAATCCAGTGTCTGATTGAGACACTCCAGAATGTGAGTAATATCACTCGTGTACCATTTAATTTTTGCACTCCGCTTGTTGCACTATGGTCTCTCTCTGTTTTATTTGAGGTACCAATCAACCCTAAACAGAGGAAGACCTGGAAAAAGATAAACAGCTGAAGGAAGCGCTGACTCTGCCATTCTTTTCTTGTTTTCATTAAAAAGGAAGCCACTTGCAGCGCCCCTGCAGAGGTCGGCATGAGAGATCCACGTAGCACTGTCGCCACAGCCATCACAGGGTGGCACGCAGTTGCCACCAGACACCGGCCTTTATCATCAGGTGCTACCCCAGCCCTGGCAATCACCAGCTGAGCAGGTAACTCACGGCCATTCTGCAGGTATAGTCCATACAGCTCCGTCTCTTCTGTTGGCCGAGTGTTCTGGTAGTAGCTCGCCATCCGGGTCACCACTCGCGGCTCTTCGTCCCCTCTCCCCCTCTGAGACCACGTAGCCAAGTGCATGGCCAATCAAATCAGCCCCGGATGTGTTCCTGCATGGAGCTCACGGACCATAGCACAACAGTCAGCTGATGCAGGTCTTCACTAGTCACCAGATGGTCATCCCCCTCCAGCAGTGTCTCCAAATAAGCGTCTAGGCCCAAAATCATGACCCTCGAGTCATCAACATCAGGTGGGGGAGGCAGACCTCCCCCCGCACTCCACATCCATTCCCACCGTTTGGACAGTCTCAGAGGCCAGGAGACATGGACCCTCCATCTACATAACACATGTCTCTATAGGGGGGTTTCCACGGGGGGCTGAAGGAGTGCCGCGGAACAATGGCCGCAAGATGGCCACCAGACATTCACACCAGCCAGGGATCACAGAAACTCCCATCCCAAATTCGGAAGGAGGCTGTGACAGGGCATCTAAAACAGCACAGGCAGCAAGGGATACCCAATGGGGCCAAGGTGAGAGGTATAGAAGACTCTTTGGTGGTGAAGTCACCTTAACTGTCCAAATCCTATTTTATGTTTTTAATTCTGTTTACTTGTAAGGGAAACCCCTTGGCAGCTGGGGGTTAGTTCTCCAACTGACGGCATCGTGCCATGCACTATGACATCAATGGGCAGGGAGGGGCTCCAAAGGATTGGCTGGCATCTAGAGATGTGCACCGATTTTTTTGGCTCGTTTTGGTTAGTTTTGTTCGGATTTTGTAACTTTTCATTTCGGACGATTTTCTTTTCGGCTCGTTTCGTTTTGGCTCATTTTTCGTATTGACTTTTTTACCGTGATTTCGGCCATTTTCGTGTTATCAGATAGGCTTGTTTTTCGTATCAACTTTTTTTCGCGATATCAGAAATTTTCGTGTTTTTCGGAATGTCTGTTCTCCTCGTTTCAAAGTGTCTATATCTTTTGACTGAAACAAATGGTTTTTCGGATCCGATATTTCTGCCGATACGGTAATTCTGTCGATACGGTAAATCTGCCGATTCTATCATTTTTTTATTAAATAAAGATCCTTTTTTCTGATGAATATGCATTGCAAAACTTTATTTAATCATATTAAAATGGTATGAAAGGAACAAAAATTAACAAAACGATTTAAAAAACGCAAAACTGACCCAAATGGTCTGACTTTAAAAATAAAAACCAGAACAAAAGGTTTTAAAATGGAAAAAAAGTTGATCAAAATTATCTGAAACAAAAAAAACAGAACAAATAAAATGATTTAAAACGAAAAAATAAATAAAAAAAATTAACCCTTTCGCTGCTGAGGCATTTCACGCCTGTATGCTACGCTCATTTTTACCGGTTTCGCTCATCATGTTTAAACGCGTTTTGAAGCCTTATTTTATTATATGACCCAGACATATTATATATCGTTCTTTCCGGCAGACTCGGCAGATTCATAATATATCATTTTTATATGTATACATTATGTCCTGTATGTATATTATAACAAAAAATGCAATAAAATTTTAATTTTCAATAATTTACAACGTGTAAAGTGTTTTTTCACATTTTAACATTCGAGCGTTTGCGGTTATATTTTATATGAGTTGCGCTTGTTTAAAAAATTAGTAATAGGGACTTGTTACATTTTTTTGGGGAAAAAATATAATAGAAATGGGAACAATATTGCATCGGAATATTACATCGGAACTTTGGATAGAGTAAGTCCGTGCGGCTGTTAAACATATATACATTACAATTTTCTTATGATCAGGGTGCTGAACAGCACTGTTGCTGTCCAGCGTCCTGATCCTGATCGTTATAAAATCTGACTGCCTATATGTTTAACGAACGAAAGACTTGCTCTATCGGATAGAGTAAATCTGCCGTTAAAACATGGTGGTGCTATCCAGGGTGCTGCTCTTTAGAAAATCAGAATGCTTATATTTTTAACGGCAGATTTACTCTATCCGAAAGAGTAAGTCTTCCGTTCATTAAACATATAGGCAGTCAGATTTTATAATGATCAGGATCAGGACGCTGGACAGCAACAGTGCTATCCAGCGTCCTGGTCGTTAGAAAATCATAATGTATATATGTTTTAACGGCCGCACGGACTTACTGTGAAACATCGGGACTTTGGATAGATTTAGACTATTTGAAAGTTAAAAAAATAAAATAGTCGAAATCTATCCAAAGTCCCGATGTTTCACATCGGGACGTCGGATAGAGTAAATTCTGGAGTTAACCCCCTAGTTGCCACCAATGGTGGAGATAGGGGGTTCCAATGAACCCCATATCTCCCGATCTGTGGCAGCTAGGGGTTAATGTTTGGTATCTTTGAATGGGCCAGAGCATGGCCTTTCCAACCATACCAAACATGACCATGTTAAAAGTTGAGAAAAAATATAAAAAAATAAAAAATTAAATAAAAAAAATTATTAATTTAAAAAAAAAGTTGTTTTTTTCTGTTTTGTTTTGCTAATGCAGCAATATTGTTCCCATTCAATTATAATATGAACAATGATGCTGCACTAACGATTTTTGTATGGGTTGCGTTTGTTAAAAATCATGCAATTTTCTCCCCAAAAAATGTATGTAACAAGTCCCCATCTCTAATTTTTTTAACAAGCGCAACTCATAGAAAATATAACCGTAAACGCTTGCATGTTAAAAGGTTAATCATTAATTATACCGCAGGGAGGCGCCTCCCCGCAGTGTGGGATTCATATGCTGCATTAATGATACCGCAGGGAGGCGCTTCCCCACAGTGTGTGGAATCATATGCTGCATTAATTATACCGCAGAGAGGCGCTTTCCTGCAGCGTGCGGATTAAGGCTGGGGTCAGACCAGCGCATTTTTAACGTGCGTTCTGGCGCACTTAATCACGGCCGCACTAGCAGCAAATGACGGGCAATGACAGCCAATATACAAAGTAAGGTCGCACGAAAGTCCAGCCGCGCAACGCAAGTGGAAAATGAACGCATTTTTCGAGAACGCAGAACCGCTAGTACGGACGTACAGAGTGCGCTGCGCCCGCTAGCGGTGTGTGTGTGTGATTTGGAGACGTCAGACCCTGCTCATGTCCGGCCAACATAACGTCCAGACGCAAAAAGCTTCCTGGTTTGGATTCGTAAAACATCACGCACGAAAATGCGCATCGTATGACCGTTTTCGCATGTTCCGTGAAAAAATACATCAATGCGTTCGGACGCACTTTTTTACGTTCGCGTGTAAAAATGCTTTTGTTTGACCCTAGCCTAATACGCTGCATTAACCACTTGACTGCTAAGGACGCGCTTAGCGCGTCCTGCCAATTATTATTATTATTATTCTTTATTTATAAAGCGCCAGCATATTCCGCAGCGCTGTACAATAGGCACAGTATAGACAGGCTTACAATACATTGAACAACATTTGACAAACAGTACAGGAGGAGATGAGGGCCCTATTCCCGTAGGAACTCACAATCTAGGAGGGTTGGGGTTGGAAACAGGAGGAGAGGACTGTAAGGTGAGAGTGATTGATGGTTGCGTCAGTGAGTTGGGTGGTAGGCTTCCCTAAATAGGAACGTTTTAAGGGAGTGTTTGAAGGAAGAGAAGTTAGGGGAAAGTCTGACAGTACGAGGGAGAGCGTTCCAGAGAGTGGGGGCTGCGCGTGAGAAATCCTGCAGTCTATCATGGGAAGAGGTGATGCGGGGAGAAGCTAGACACAGGTCACTGTTTGACCTTAGGGAGCGGGCTGGGGTGTATTTGGTGATTAGTGAGGACATGTAGTGGGGAGCTGAGTTAGTGAGGGTTTTGTAGCCAAGTGCTCCTCCTGTGCGATTGACGCGCTCAGCGCGTCCTAGCACAGGAGGCAGCAATTGGCCAGGATTCCCCGGTTTTGTTAACGCAGCAATATTGTTCCCATTTCAATTCTAATGTGAACAATGATGCTGCACTAAGGATATTTGCGTTTGTTAAAAATTGTGTAAATTGCGTTTGTTAAAAATTGTGTAATTGTCCCCCAAAAAATGTAACAAGTCCCCCATTACTAATTTTTTTAACAAGTGCAACTCATGTAAAATATAACCGCAAACGCTCGCATGTTAAAATGTGAAAAAAAACACTTTACACGTTGTAATTAATTGAAAATTTAAATTTTATTGCATTTTTTGTTATAATATACAGACAGGACATAACGTATACATATAATAATGATATATGAATCTGCCGAGTCTGCCGGAAAGAACGATATATAATATATCTGGGTCATATAATAAAATAAGGCTTCAAAACGTGTTTAAACATGAGCGGAACTGGTAAAAATTAACCTAGCACACAGGCGTGAAATGCCTCAGCAGCGAAAGGGTTAATTTTTATTTATTTTTTTCGTGTTAAATCATTTTATTTGTTCTGTTTTTTTTTTTTTCGTTTCAGATAATTTCGATCAACTTTTTTTCTATTTTAAAACCTTTTTGTTCTGGTTTTTATTTTTAAAGTCAGACCATTTGGGTCAGTTTTGCGTTTTTTAAATCGTTTTGTTCATTCTTGTCCCTTTCATATCATTTTAATATTATTAAATAAAGTTGTGCAATGCATATTCATAAGAAAAAAAGGATCTTTATTTAATAAAAAACGATAGAATCGGCAGAATTACCGTATCGACAGGATTATCATATCGACAGAATTATTGTATCGACAGAAATATCGAATCATTGGAAACAATACGGAATTACGGAATCAGCAATGGAATCGAAAAAAACAATGTCCGAAATGACTGAAATGGATTCGAAATCACGAATGGAACGAAAATGAATTGCTATTTTACACGTTTCATGTTCATACGAAAATTACGATTTTTTTTTCTTTTCGGATAGGAAATCGTTTTGTTTCGGCCGTTTTCGGATCCGATCTGATTAGGAAATTCGGCCGAATCCGAGGCACCGAATCGGCCTGATTCGTGAAAAAAAATGAATCGTCCGAAACGAAATGCACATCCCTACTGACATCCAAGACTGGCACCTCAGGTGTCACACCGTGACCTTTCCAGCGCTGCCTCTCTTTTACTTTAATCTCCTCCCAATCGAGAGGGAAAGGGGTCTAAAGGACCTCCGCTCCTTTCAGCTGCTCTTCCGGCTTTGTTGGGGGGGCGCTTGAAAATGACATCATTGCGCTCGTTGCAATGATGGCAGTGCGCTGGGAGGGGGTCCAAAATATCTCCATAGGAAATCCCTAGGCAGCTAGAGGACTAATTCCCTAATTTATGTCATCGCGCTTATCTAAATCACAATTATAAAAAATTTTCTTCAACTAGTGTTGTTTTAGCCATTTCACTACCAAGCATTTTTTGTTGTTTATACAAAATTGCATCTTTAAAATAAAATTAAATTGATATTTCCCAACCCTGGTCCTCACGGAGCACTCAAAGGCCAGATTTTAAGGATCACCTTGGGGAAATGCAGATTGAATTTTGCATTCATTGAGCAGCAAATCTTATCACCTGTGCTGTGCTTCAGATATCCGGCAAACATGGCCTGTTACTGTTACCTGAGGGACGGTGCATTGTCGAGATTTATATTCAATTAAGAAACTTATACGAGATATAAATATCAATCGTTTATTTTTCTTAGAAATTCTTCTAAATTCTTTTAATTGTATGTGTTTTGCTTTGAAGAATATAATAATCAATAACTGGATAAAAACATATATACAGTGGCAAGAAAAAGTATGTGAACCCTTTGGGATTACGTGGAGTTTTGCATGAATTGGTCATAAAATGAGCTCTGATCTTCATCTAAGTCACAACAATTTGAAAAACACAGTCTGCTTAAAATAATATAACACAAACATTATATGTTTTCATGTGTTTATTGAACATAACATGTAAACATTCACAGTGCAGGGTGGAAAAAGTGTGAACCCCTAGCCTAATGACTTCTCCAAGAGCTAATTGGAGCCAGGAGTGAGCCAACCTTGAGTCCAATCAGTGTGATATTATTGGATGTGTTGCTGAAAGCTGTCCTGCCCTTTAAAAACACACACCAATTTTGGGTTTACTGGTTTCAAGAAGCACTGCCTGATGTGAACCATGCCTCTCAGAAAAGAGCTCTCAGAAGACCTACGATCAAGAATTGTTGACTTGCATGAAGCTGGAAAGGGTTACAAAAGTATCTCCAAAAGCCTTGATGTTCATGTGTCCACGGTACGACAGACTGTCTACAAATGGAGAAAGTTCAGCACTGTTGCTACTCTCCCTAGGCGTGGTTGTCCTGTAAAGATGACTGCAAGAGCACAGTCCAGAATGCTTAATGAGGTAAAGAAGAATCCTAGAGTGTCAGCTAAAGACTTACAGAAATCTCTGGCGCATGCTAACATTTTTGTTGACACATCTACAATAAGGAAAACATTAAACAAGAATGGAGTACATGGGAGGACACCACGGAGGAAGCCATTGCTGTCCAAAAAGAATATTGCAGCACATTTGAAGTTTGCAAAAGAGCACCTGGATGTTCCACAGCACTACTGGCAAAATATTCTGTGGACAGATGAAACCAAAATTGAGTTGTTTGGAAAAAACACACAACACTATGTTTGGAGAAAAAAGGCACAGCACACCAACATCAAAACCTCATCCCCACTGTAAAACATGGTGGAGGGAACATCATGGTTTGGGGCTGTTTTGCTGCCTCAGGGCCTGGACGGATTGTTGTCATTGATGGAAAAATGAATTCCAGAGTTTATCAAGACATTTTGTAGGAAAACGTAAGACCATCTGTCCGCCAACTGAAGCTCCGCAGAGGATGGGTGATGCAACAGGACAATGACCCAAAGCATACAAGTAATTCAACAAAAGACTGGCTTCAACAAAACAAAATACGCCTTCTGGAGTGGCCCAGTCAGAGTCCTGACCTCAACCCGATTGAAATGCTGTGGCATGACCTTAAGAGAGCGATTCACACCAGACATCCCAAGAATATTGCTACACTGAAAGAGTTTTGTGAAGAGGAGTGGTCCAAAATTACTCCAGATCGTTGTGCAGGTCTGATCTGCAACTACAGGAAACGTTTGGTTGAGGTTATTGCTGCCAAAGGAGGGTCAACCAGTTATTAGGTCCAAAGGTTCACATACTTTTTCCACCCTGCACTGTGAATGTTTACATGTTCTGTTCAATAAAAACATGAAAACATATAATGTTTGTGTTGTATTATTTTAAACAGACTGTGTTTTTCAAATTGTTGTGGCTTAGATGAAGATCAGAGCACATTTTATGACCAATTCATGCAAAACTCCACGTAATCCCAAAGGGTTCACATACTTTTTCTTGCCACTGTATATTTATTACGTATACAAAAAAGTTTAAAATCTCATATCATAAACAAAGATTTATAAACAACCACATCCATTCATCAGCACATGGATTACTAGCTTCCCAATATATGTATCTCCTGTTAGTAACTGCATATATGATTAATATCATTTACTTCATCAGTTAGTAACTATACACAAATGGTTAATAAACATTTCTGCTTAACGAAAACAATTAACATGTATTTCCCAGCAAACCAATGTTTAACAAGCTAGATCTTGTAGAGATATATGTATCTCTCTATGCTACGTGGATCAACAAAAGATGAGCTATCACTTATTCTATTTCTAGAATGATAAGTAATAAAAACTTATTTAATGAATCGTCCCCTAATATCGAGAATTAAGCTTCTAATTGTCTGCATTTTGTATTGTAGTTATATAATTCCTTGCTTATTAATTTCAATCACAGTAACTTCCAAATTCAATATATATATATATATATATCTCTGTATATGACTTTGCAACAATTACTTTAGGATAAAATCCTTATATCCGATTCTTCTTCATATCTATATCTGCAGATTTAGAAATATTTTGAAGGCTCTGGATCTAACAGTAATCTGAGATATCTCAGTCTATCTGTTGCAAGAAATACTCCAGATATATATAATTACATTAATTCCTTAATTTGCTTTCATACATTACCTGTCCAAGATCTGGTCTGTAGTTACAGCAGCAATATTCTTTGAATATTATATATTGTTTTGGAATATGTGAAAATTATCAATGTCAGATATTCAATGCATGTGAGTTAGAATTTTGCATTCCCATGAAGGAAAATTTAGGTGTGGTCCTAATCAAGTGATATGTAATATCCTGAATGCATTGTGTGTTGGAATGATCTGCCTCTCTGAATCAATGCATTATTGTGTCCTGGGATGATCTGCCTGACTGCAACGAACAGTATATCCAGTTATAGTCAATTTAACATCACTGAAAATCGACCCCTTATTTAAATATTACTTTCTCTATATTAATTCTTAAATATAATATTTACTATGCCTCAAGAGGGCAGTGTTGCTCTTCAAATTAATTTCAAAATTTAATTTTTATTCCCTTATCTCAGGTCAAAGATCAATCTGTTTTAACAAAGACCCTATATTCAATCCTAGACTTTGGGTCTCTCCTGTCATTTTTGATTTAATATCTCTACTCCTCTCAAGGTTTTTACTGAGTACTCTTTATCAGCTAAATTCCTTTCTAGTTAAATTAGCAATTCTATTCTTCGGTAATTATACTGTTTACCAGTTATACTCTACAAATATTTGGAGCATCTATTTCCTACTGTAAATATAATAGAATATATATTATAAAAATATATTTTGTGAATATTTTTATACACTTGCAAAAAGATTTTAAATTTGTTTCTATACCCAAAAAGAAAAATATCTTTAATTCAAGGACTTGTTAAAACAAACCAATAAATTTAAATATGACATGTCTGGCATTTAGCTCAGCATTATATCAAATAAAGACATTTTATCGTCTATAGCATTTATAAAAACACCCATAACTCTTAAAATTCACCTAGCCATGAACTATTTAAAAAAATCTCTGTCCATTTCTAAAACTAGACGAAAATTGAATAAGAAAAGACTTTACATTAAAACAAGATGGCTACAGGCATCCATTTAAATTTTTCATTATAATATACCCGACAGCATGCTTTTTTTATTCTAGTTATGTTACTGTAGTTAAAAGATTAAAATAATGTACATTTGCTAATTTTAATGTTTAATGTGTCTGTTAATCCTTAACAGAAATATTGCTGGAATGAAAGGTTCTAAACTCTAGATAGTGTGCGTTACTTTGTGTGCCTTCAAACGTGTTATGAATAAGTAACATACAGGCACACAACTTCCAAAAAATACAAAGAGAATATAATAATGTCTTGGTTTTGCATAATGCAGGGCGAGCCCGAGGCACTGTGCTGCCTGGAGCCATGGATGAAATGCTGCCCCTCCCAAAAAAAAACACCTGGCATGTTTGAGCGTATCACAGAGCTCCACAGCAATAAAATTCACAGTAATTTGCAGTGTGTATCACAGAACTCCACAAGGCAGCATCATTGTTGACTTTACAATTGAAAAGTGAACAATAGTGCTGCATTAAGGAAAAAAAAAGGGATTTTATATAAAAAAAATTACATGAAAAAAAATTATATTTATTTAAATGTATGCAAAACTTAGTCATGTTTGGTATCATTGGAAAGGACATGCTCTGGCCTTTCCAATGACATCTTGCATGACCTTTTAGATCCTATGGGTACAGAGATATCTCCTCCATAGGAGCTAGGGCATTCACTGTCAGGTGGGATGATGTCAATGGGCATGGATAGGTCCTGCAGGTGGAGCTGACATCCAAGATGTCAGTTTCCTGCGGGATAAGTCCCGCTCTGTGCCAGGCTGGTGCCTATCAAAGGAACTTTCACTGTGGGCTGCAGACGTCCTCTCATCTTAGCGGAGGAGCGTCTGCCCTGCCGGTAGGTGCCTGTACTGTGTACCGGTACTTACCGGCAGAATAAAAGTCCAGGTCTGGCCTGGTCAAGGTCTGCATTGGGTGCTTCATGCCGCGGCCTTTGACAGTGCAAAAAAATGCAGCCCTTGGGCAAAGGACCGCATGGAGCCACCGCACCATCCAGCTGCATGGACGGGCTAGCTTTGGCATAATGCCTACATATGTAAATTACAATAACATCTTGTATCTGTACTGTACAGGGATTTTCAGCAAATATAACCCCCCGAATCCTATACCTGTACAGTGCTGAGTGACTACAAGACTTCCCCTGTATTCTGTCCACTCCCTAGCTGCTGTAATGCAGCAGCAAATTATGTTGTCTTTTTTTGTTATAGTAAGGGTGGGGGCTTTTCTTGTAGCTTAATCTCAGTAATAAATGGGGACAAGAGTGAGATCTAAGAGAATTTCCATTTTCCCAAGGGAGGACAATAATCTTGCATTAAAAAATGTACGCAAGTGAGGCTTTATATGTTAGTTTCTCATTTTTCTTTGTTTTACAATGCAAAACAGTGTATACAAGTTTTTGGTAGTGAAAGGGTTAATTGATCTCAGGCCTTGTTGCTAATCATGGGAACTTATTTTAACACAGTGCAAATCAGTCTAAAACGGGTTTAAAACTGCTGCGAACATACTTAGGAATGTATTAGTCTATCGTGTTGTTTTTCTTTTTTTCCTCGTAATGTGTTAATTACATTTGTGTAATTACCCTAGAAGGCTCCATGATCAGAGTACATTAAAGTAATTAATTATTGTTTAAAGAGCTAGAAATACTAATGCGTATTTTCCCATACCCTACTGTGTTAGAAAAACCTAAACATTATGCAGCGCATTACACGATCTATAAATCCTTTCAGAGATACTGTAGCGTATATCAACATTTTCTTAGGCAAGAAAAATGCGAAGGCAGATCATTTATCTTATTTTCTTAATTTTATGGTTTTCATTTGAAGAAAAACATGTAAAAGGCCCATTAAAAAGCATCTTTTTTTCTCATGCACTTTCGTTATCGCTTTAAAGTTAAGTGACAATTTTACAGTTCTTCGCCGTGTTATAGATCATTAAGCTGAAAAAAATGTTGCCAGTTACTTCTATTTTACCATCTTACCCCATCTTGTCTCATTAGCAAGAATTGATTGAGCATGAAGGTGTTCCCTAGCTGTCACTAGACAAAGTAGGTGCTCTTGGCTCTCATCTGTTCTGAATTCTTTGTGTCTCATTATCCTTACAAGGTCAAATTCTACGACACGGAGACTGCTTGCTTAGCAGTACATTCTAGTAATTATTGCCAGCTAGCCTTAACCATAAGTGAATATTGAGTCAAAGAAATAGACATCTTACGTCCAAAGTTAAGTCAATATTAAAATTAGGAAACGAAACTCTGAATTCTCTGGTCTCCTTCAAACACTGAAAAACTTTAGTAAAGCAGAGATTCACAGCTGAATGCTTCACTTCCTGTTCTGTCCAGTAGGGGGCCCTCACATTTTTTGCTTCCTATATTATTATTTACAGCTTTTATTTATCTGTGTATTGGTAATGAGACCTTAAGATCCTGTACTTAAAATGAGCTCAGAATCAACTGACGTGCATGATTATACGATGCAATAAAAACAAACTTTGAAAACAAAAAAAATTCTATTTGAATATTTTTTATTCTGGAAATTCAGCAGTCAGACAATAAACCGCATGAATGTGCTTAGACATCAAAAAAGAAACAGTCATATTAAGAGCACAAAGGGAACATAGAACAGGTGAGAGGGAAACCAATCAAAACAGAAACAGGCTGGGCGAGCCAAAGAAGGGGATGGCAAGAGTCTCATGGGGCAACTGGAGGGATAGAAAGTAGGGGAATGGGGGGGGGGGAGAGTGAGAGACTACCCACTACATGTGACATCCCTGACTCGCCTCGGTATCCCAAGGAAAAACCGGGGGCCATGGTGAAATAATTTATATCGTAGTGACCATGACTATTTTGCTCATAGCTTGATGTATTTCCATCAAACTGATACATATGTCATGAAATAAATATGAATTACTACTGAGAGGACATGGTAGTAAAAAGTGCTACTAACAGAGAAACATGTGTGTTCAGGGAGAACTTTTAGGAAAATATACAGGGACAAGAAACGGGTTGCAGCATTAAGATTGGGACAGAAGCAAAGAAGAGTTCACTGGAGGAGAAGGAACATTTCCAGAAATAAAGGTAATAATAGTGATAGATATATTGCTGCTGATAACTGATGCTGAAAGAGATATAGCATTTGGAGAAGAGAGAGGTAGTGGGACACAGTGATTCCTTACATCTGGTGTCAGCATCCTTGGCCTTCTAGATGTTTTGGAATAACATTTTCCACAAAGCGCTGCCAACTTAATGGGCAGTTGACCATCATGGTTGATGTAGTTCCAAAATATCTGGGGATCCAAGGTTGCTGACCCCTGCCTTAGATGGAACATGATAGGTACTTTGTTTAGGTAGACTTGTTGTCAGGATCGGGTAACCCCGCTTGCAGACGATAAGCCAACAGACCCTGACCAACCGGTCCTTAGTAATGGCCGGGTTATGGTCAGTAATACTGAGAACGACGAACACAAAGAAAGTGGCGGAGTGCAAAGTAAAACAACCTGCAGAATAAAGTAACCCACAATGCTCTAGCTAGCCGGTCCTTAATAATGGCCGGGTTAAGCAGAGCAAACCAACAAAAACACACATAGGCAGGGGTTAAGGAAATACAGGTCCGTTATACTATGCCAGAATTCAGGGCGCCAGAAAACAGGGAAGTCGAGACAAGCCGGGAATGTATTAACCAGGAAATCAGTCAGGTAGGAATTCAGAAATAACAGCAAGGCACTAGGCGTAACTGGAACCACGCTAGGGCAACTTGCTAAGAGAAAGGAAGCCCTTTAAATAGAGCCACAGCACTTCCTATTGGTGCTCAGAGGAGACGCCCTGCTCTGCTATAGGATAGCTGGTCATGTGCTGTGATTGGTTGTCCTTCCTGCATGCTGCATCTGATTCGCGGGCAGCACCATTCTCTGTCCTGTAGTACACAGTACCCTGGAATAAGGCTTTCTGGATATCAGCTGCTGTGACGGCCGCAACATTTCCCCGGACATGGGGCGAAGGTGCAACATTTCCCTGGACATGGGGCAAAGGTTCAACATTTCCCCGGACATGGGGCGAAGGTGCAACATTTCCCCGGACATGGGTCGAAGGTGCAACATTTCCCTGGACATGGGGCGAAGGTGCAACATTTCCCCGGACATGGGGCGAAGGTGCAACATTTCCCTGGACATGGGGCGAAGGTGCAACATTTCCCTGGACATGGGGCGAAGGTTCAACATTTCCCCGGACATGGGGCGAAGGTGCAACATTTCCCCGACATGGGGCGAAGGTGCAACATTTCCCCGGACATGGGTCGAAGGTGCAACATTTCCCTGGACATGGGGCGAAGGTGCAACATTTCCCCGGACATGGGGCGAAGCTGCAACATTTCCCTGGACATGGGGCGAAGGTGCAGCATTTCCCTGGACATGGGCCACCGTGACACTTGTACCATTTGGTTTGGACCAAATTTAGATTTGGTTGAATAACGATTAATTGTTTGATACAGAAGGATCTGAATTTACAAAACGTCGATTACCGAATGAAATTACATTGGAATAAACATTTTTCTGAATAGTTGCGTGCCGATCTGCTTGTAATGGGCTAAATTTGTTTCAATTCAGATGACTGGAAGCAATTGCGCTCACATTGCAATGCAAATTCCCTAACTCTAATCGTAAAGCAAACAGAAACAGTAATCCTAACCCTAATTATAAAACAAGCAGAAACAGTAACCCTAACCCAACAGTAAACTTAAAAGTAAATTTAATCATAAAACAAACAGAAACAGTAACCCTAACCTTAATCCAATACTAACCCCAACCTTAATTGCAAAACAAGCAGAAATAATAATCCTAACCATAATCATAAAGCAAACAGACACAGTAACCCTAACCATAACAGGAACCCTAATCATAAAACAAGCAGAAGTAGAATCCTATCCTTCATCGGATAACCAGCAGAAACACTATCTATAACCCCAAAACTAACCCTCACTGTAACCCTAACCCTAATCTTAAAACAAACAGAAATAGATACTGTAACCCTAACACCAAATGTTGCCCTGAGCGTAACCCTAACCCTAAGAAAATGAGTGGACATAGCAACCTTAACCCTAAGGCTGGGGTCAGACCAGCGCACTTTTAACGTACGTTTTGGCGCACATAATTACGGCCGCACTAGCAGCAGATGACGGGCAATGACGGCCAATATACGATGTACGGCCGCACAAAAGTCCGGCCGTGCAACGCAAGTGGAATTTGAACGCATTTTTCTGAGAATGCTGAACCGCTAGTACTGACGTACTGAGTGCGCAGCTGCGGCATAGCGGCGTGTGTGCGTGATTAGGAGATGTCAGACACTGCTAATGTCCAGCCTACATAACGTCCAGACGCAAAAAGAGTTTTATTGACGATCCGTACAAAATCACGTCCGAAAATGCGCGTCGTCTGACCGTTTTTGCGCATTCCGTGAAAAAATACGTCAATGCGTTCGGACGCACTTTTTCACGTTCGCTGGGAAAAATGCTTTCGTCTGACCCTAGCCTAAAAGTAGTGGCATATGTGCAAACCATGTACATAATATTCCAATTCGTGCAACACTGTCCGATCCTCACAATATCACTGTTATGATAACCATGAACAAACTGTGCAATTTTACACAACTTCAGTATTATATGTCTTGCTTCATTTAAGTATAGGTTTTTTCCAATCCAAGCTCATCAATGTTCATACATAAAAAAACAAAAATCAAGAGTGGGTGAAGGAGGGTGAACAGATAGGAACTGTCCGGATTCAATTAATGTTAGGAGAGCAGGAAACTGGAGACATGGTGGATGCTGGTTAGGAATTTGGTGAAGACACAGACGTGGTCACACAGGAGCAGGATAAAGGGATAATAGCAGGTTTAGGATTTAGACAGCAGAGCAAACAACCTCTCTGCTAGGGAAGATGTAACAATACTATGGCAGAGGTCTCAGGGGGCGTAGCCCTTTATTCAAATGAGCCTGGGTTTCATGTCATGTGACGTGTTTTAGCTGTTTAGAGACCTGTGATTCCAGTGCTGGGGAGAAGCAGCACGGGAAAAGTGCTGCCAAGGCATGTTTCATTGGGGAATAGCACCAGCCTGGCTCTTCTTGCGGCGATGGCGGCGTGACACTAGCCAATAGAGCATGACAACATTTATTAAATAATTTATTACATTATAACATTTATTAAATAATCTAGGTAAGAAACAAGAGCTCAAAGGTCGTGACTGTTACATTTAAATATGGGTCTCACTTTCCAGCATACACACTAAAAAGCATTTGACAGAGACAACAACAGTATATTTACGATTCCTGGCTTTCATCTCTAGGTGCTGAAATCTCCTCATGTATTCCATCTCACTTCCTGGTTCAGCTGGTGCCTTCAGCACGTCCTTCCACGCTATGCGTTTTCCCCCACCCATGGACTTCCTCCAGATGTTATTGAATAAATGCAGGTGTAGTAATAGTAATTAGAAAAAAACTAAACAGCAAAACCAAAGGAAAATAGGAAAATCCAATCACATTGTCACAAAAGGCAGAAAGGTCAGGACAGGTGACAGCAACAGGAAATAAAGCCGGAGAGCTACAAACAATGCTGTTACCAGCTGTAAAAGAAAAAAGCATAGAACATAAAATATATAGGACTAAGATGAATACACCGCAATCTCAACACACCTGCTGAGACCGGTGTCAACTGCCCTTCCCTGAGAATCCCCATGATAAATTCCTAGCCTGAGAGCCTCCCACACATTCCCTTGAATGAGGTATGAGCATTATCACTGCCAAACACATGCTGCCCTTTGATGGAACACAAGGGAAAACTCAGGATGGGCCTGGAGAGAAGCCATGACGCAGGACATAGACATGCCAACTCAGTATGCGGCTTGACAGAAGGGCTAAACTCTGTGATTCCTAGGGCCTTGGAAATTAAGATGAGCACTATGGAAGGCAGAGGAGCAGGCAGGGACATGGATCTTCACAATGTGGTAGTCAGATATACATAAACACAGGGATAGAATCACTATGACCTATAGCAGATTAAAAAAACCTGAGGTGTGAGTATCCTCGAGGAACTATTAAATTGTAAGAAATATCTAAACATTCAAATGATGAAAACTCAGAGATGCCAAGGCTAAAATGTGAGCCAACTTGACAAGCCCTTTGTTATGTTTTAAGACTCAACCTTGACCCTCCTAATACTTTGGAACTATATTTCCCACAAGACATTGTCTGCCTAATTAGTGGCTAAGCATAATAGAAGCTGTAGTTTCAGAATACCTGGAGGGCTAAGGTTGAGAACCCTGTCCTTAAGACAACTGGAAGACCCAAACAAGTCCTGGAAATCCTAGGTCTAACCCAAAACAACTACAAAGAAGATTTGCAAGATTATTTTCATTTATCAATTAAGGCCATTTGAGGAAATAACCAGTTTAATCCCTTCGCTGCTGAGCCATTTCACCTCTGTGTGCTGAGCTAAATTTTACTGTTTTGTACGCATCATGTTTAAACACGATTTGAAGTTACATTTTATTATACGACCCAGACAAATCATATATCCTTTTTTTTTTTTGACTGAGCAGATTCATAATATACCATTATTATATGTATATGTAATGTTCTGCCAGAATGCTGTAACAAAAAATGTAAAAATAAATGTGAATTCCCATTAAAATTTCAATCATCTGCAGCGTGTAAAATAATTTTTTCACATTTTATCATCCAAGCCTTTATGGTTATATATTCTATGGGGTACATTTGTTAAAATAGTTGTAAATGGGAACTTGTTACCGTATTTTTCTAAGAAAATACGCAATTTTACCTGAAAGGTAATAAAACATTTTTTTTTGTTAAAGCAGCAGCATTGTTCACACTACTATTAAATGGTAACCTGATCATGTTAGTCATCATTGGAAAGGCAATGCTCTGGCCTTTCCAATGATACCAAACATGACTGACTCTCTAGCTGACACTAATTGGGAGATACGGGTGTCCAAATAACCCCTCTATCTCCACCATAGGGTTTCCATAGGGAAACCCCTTGGTAGCTAGGGGTTAATTCCCCAATTGACATCATCAAGCCCATGCATGATGACATCAGTGGGCAGGGAGAGGCCCCAGAGGCTTGGCTGACATCCAAGATGCCAGCCACCTCCAGGAGAGGTCCACGATCTGGCGTTGATTGGTACCAGATCTCGGACCGGCGCTTAAGGAGTTAAAGAGAGGCATCACTGGAGTTAGACTGATCTTTCCAGCAATACCTCTCTATTTTCTGTTGCACCTGTAGCCCCTACCAATTGGGAGATACAGGAGTCCAAAGGCCCCATTCCCTTTCAGGTTCTCTCCCTGCATGCTGGGGGGTGCTTGAAGACGACATCATCTTGCGCAACGATGCAAGATGTCAGCCCGCTATGCCAGATTGACGCCGAACCGGGGCAACGCGAAAACGTGCGTGGAGCTTCCTCCGCACACAAGAGTGAAACGGGAGGATGATCCCTACACGTCCAACTAGTTAAATATGATTTTTTTTCAGTAATACTATATTTCTTAATCATCCTGAACTCATTTCGGCCTGAGCGTTGCCTATGGTGAGTATATGCTATATTTAATTTTTTTTTTTTTTTGAGAAAGGATTTTACCAGGAAGGATACATTGAGATTTCTCTCGTTTTCAAGTATGTCCTGGGTGGTGAGTATGTACCGTTAGGTGTCTTTCCCAAGGACACTTACTGGAGAGGTTGCTCGCTGGGATCGAACCTGTGACTCCACAGGCTCACTCCACACAGAGCAGTGACATTACCTCTACTCCACCCAGCCGGTGGGTTGCATGTTAATTGTTTCCAATAATCTTGCAATAGCAGATTATGCAACCCGCACCATACATGAAAACGAGAGAAATCTCAATGTATCCTTCCTGGTAAAATCCTTTCTCAAAAAAAATAATAATAGCTGTGCTACTTAAAAATAGCATAGTGGGAGATGCTAATTTTGGAATCAGTTGGCCCTCATCAGTGAGTATCCTTGTTTTTTTTTATTTGTTTGTTTTATTTTTTGTTTCAGTCATGTATGTAATAGAGTGATGATTTTTTTGTCGTTATGTGATGATTGAGCATTGAATGGGCAGTGTTCTTTTTCTGCAAATGTATACAATGGGTTTTATTGTTTTCTAATCACCAATTTTTGTTTCCTTCAATATAATTGGCATGATGGTACTTTTTCAGCAAGAACTTCATCAAAAGAGATTTGTTCTTGGTTGTTAAGCCAAAAATGTTTCCAGTAATTTGATTAACAAATTTCTTAATCAACTCCATGCGGTTTTGCATTAATAAAACAAAAATATAATATAAACAATAAATCACAAAAATAACCTTGTGGTTTTTTTCTATTTGAATCCACTGAATCTGTAACTACAGTTTAAATTGCCTTTCCTTAAATATAATAATATGTGTTCTTACTCTTTATCTTTTTCCTGCACTGCTTGCTTTTAATGTTGAACACATTGTTATTATATGTGCTTCCATCACAGTAAAACAGCATTAACTGTGGGCCCATCTGGGATATGGCTTATCTTGGAAGTGATCAAATCATGCAGAGAATTTCATCTTGTGGGACTTGATAGATTCCCATATTGTGACAGTTTTATTTTATTCATTAAGTTTAAATGAGTCGCTGAAATGCCATAATCTGTAATCACACTTGATTTTAATAATGATGCCGCCTCGTATCTGTGCTGGCACATGTATGTTGGGGACTGACATACTATCATGCATTTGAAAGCTGTTGTTTTAGGGGTGTTTTGACATATTGTTTGTAGGTAAAAGAAAATAAGGAAATCAAATTTGTCGTGAGCGACCAGCAGTCAAACCGAGTGCATGCAATGTCCTTAAACACAGTCATTCCTCCAAATTGTAAAATTATACACATTACACAAATATGCAAATTTGCTATAGCCAGTGATTGCCTTACATCCATCTTGATTTGCTTATGTCATTAAAAAAATCTGATTTTGGGTGGAATTCGTTCCAGGCGAATCGTAAAAAGGTAGACTATTCTTTTTTAAGAGTTTGGAATATTAGATAAATAAAAATATAGTCAGATATCTTTTAGATAGAAAAGACAGGTTTATAGAAAATCAAGTACCATATTTTTCGCTCCATATCCGCACTTTTTCCCCCCAAAAAATGGGAGGAAAAGCCTGTGTGTCTTATGGAGCGAATATTGACAACTCGTCACTGACCGGTCCTGTTTTAGGTTTCATTGTGTGATTGGCTGAGCTGGGGCTGAAACGTACAAACCAGTGATCACAGCCGAGCTGCACTTGACGACATACTCTACTCTGCCATTAATATTTTAGTACACCATTTGGTTCAGTATTTTTTTTTCTTGTCTTCCTCCACTAAATGCTAGATGTGTCTTATGCTGAGGTGTGTCTTATAGTGTGAAAAATACGGTCTTTTTTCAGAGGCAACAAAGAGCAAATTGGGGGAAACCATTTATAGATGAAACAAGCATTTATAGTTACATTGAGATATACATATTATTGTCTGTGTAAATGGTTAACATTTGTAAATAAATCACTAAGGAGATCTCAAAATATTGAATAAGTATACAAATTGTACAAAGAGACTATTGAAAACGACAGAATAATTTGGGGTCTACGTATGCAAGTCCAGGCCTCCAGATCAGAACACGTCCAGTGGTTTGCACAAAATTGACCATCTGAATAAAGTAACCTATCATAGTCCTGCTGTTTGCCACCATTGCCTGTATCTTGTATGCCAGCCCACCTGACTGGTATATACTGGCAGCTCTGATTGGATCTCAGATGGCTGTGCCAGTGCTGATACCAAGATGGTGCACCATAGGTGAGTATGATAAGTACATTTTAAGGAGGACGTCAACCTTCGGTTGTCTCTGCCAACATTGTCAAATGCACACAATCCACCCCCCATACCCATACAGTAAAGAAGCAGAATAATACCTGGCAATAATTTTGAAGATCTCTTACTCATAATATCGCTTTAACAGTGGGTAAAAACGAGTTCCCAGGTTAATAAGGCGGCATAAGTGGTGCCATTTTTTTTACTTCACAAGTTTCATTGCTCTTATCAATTAACGGAAAGGAGCCCAAGATGTTATCTGTCAGGGTGGCACCCGGCAAGAGCCATGGTGGGACCCACAGGATGGGTCCTTCGAGCGAGGACACAGACAGAAATGGCAATAGTGAACATTTATTGCATAGCAGCTGAATAGCACAGGAGGACAGACACGTTCTGGAGAGATGTTACTGAACCAAGCATGGATCTGTAGAGCAGGTGAATAAGGCCCCGTTCACACTGTGCGATTTGAAAATCGCATGATTTTCAGCGCGATTTTCATATCCGTGACATAGAGCGATAATGTCGCGCGACGTCGAGATTTTGCAAAGCACCACCAATGCAAATCGCAAAATCACAAATCGCAAAAAAAAGGGTCCTGTACCAGCGACATGCGACATCGCGTGGCAAGATGCGAACAGCTCCATTGAAATGCATTGGAGAAGCTACATATTGTGACGTCGCACGGATTTTGCTGCGATGTCGTGGCAAAATCTGCACGATAAAATTGCACAGTGTGAACGGGGCCTAACACAGGAAGAAGGCTGGACACGCATTGGTTGGACAAGGCAAGAACTAGGCTGGACACACGGTGGTTGGACAAGGTAGGAACTAAGCTGGACAAATGAAGGCTCGGAACACAAGGCACACTATAGGCTAGGAACACTGGACACATTGCAGGCTAGGAAACACTGGACACACTGCAGGCTTAGAACTCTGGACACACTGCACGCCTGGATCGCAGGACACACTGCAGGCTTGAAACACAGGACGCAATCTGGAGGAGCAGCACTGACTCAAACTGGGGACTCAATACGGTAAGGCAAGGCAGGTCTCAGGAGGTATAGCAGCAGTACTAACTGCACACTGGAGACTCAACAACAACGCACTGTCTAGAGGGAGCACCACCCTTAAATAAGAAGTGGGTCAGTGCTCTGCTGGTCATGTGGTCTAAGACAAGGCAGGCTGCAGGGAAATTCTGGACTAGATGTTGAAGAGAGATGGAACAGACAAGGGTAATTTCCAGCCTGGATTAGTACAAACAAGGGACTTCCAGTGTATCCCATGGGTCTCCAGGCTGGTAGCATGACATTAACCATTAAGTAGAATTAAACAGAGAGCACCCCAACAGCAATGGAAAGGGCAAGAAGAACAACTTGAATGATAATTTTTTTAATGATCTGGTATTCACTCTTAGCTCAACCCTCTAACAATCCTTCATTATTAGCTTAAAATATTGTTTATTTTAAATTTAGAGTTATTTCAATACACTATGAAAAATCAGATGCAGAATCCGATGCATTGAAACATTTGTTATTAATCTTTAGGGCATAGATAGAATATAAATACAAATATCAAGACACTATGCTACTCACAGAAACAAAGTTTTGATTATGTAATTCAAACTACACTTGATAACATAATATGTCTCCCAGAAAACGCTTAAGGAATATTGAATTTCACTTCAGTTCTTCTTTTACAAAATATACTAAATTATTTTCAGACCTATGCATGTGAAAACACATTTATATGGTTTTTGTAAATACCGCACAGAAAGATTTCAGGGGAAAAAAGGAAATAAAATTTGTCTGTGTCTGGGTATATAGATAATAGAGAGAAATCTCAATGTATCCTTCCTGGTAAAATCCTTTATAAATAAATAAAATAAATAAATAATGTGCACAGCCTGGATGAAAAAAAATGAGTTACATATGAAAAAAAAAGAGGAATAAACTGAAAGAAATCAAAATCTAAGGCAGGGAAAATGACCTTTACCACAATGTTACTCCTAAGCACAAAATAAAATTTGTGCAAATCAATGCAAAACCTGTGTGAATATGTGAAAGTAGGGAAAATATACTTATATTGAGTAAACCGTGCTTATCCTTTCTCTGAGCCTCGCATCAATGGATAATATTTGGAGAGGAGAAAAAGCAATATAGTGCAATTCAGTTTATATATTGTGACTTTTATATATACATAGATAAATCATCACTCACGTGGCCCAGAGCCTATATAAAATATTGGCTCTGTATAAGTGCGATGTGCCGTTTAAAGGGATGGCACCGTCGTTCACACGTGGGAAGCTGGAACAACCGTTCTCTGTCCACCAGGAAGGTTCTTCTGCCTGAGATCCTGTAGTTTTCCTGAAGGATCCTCTGGCTCTTCTCCCCTCTCTGATGTATTGTGTGGGAGATTAAAATCAAGCAGGAGAAAAAAAGTTTTTTCATAAAAAGCATAAAAATAGCCTGGAGGAAATAAAAAGTTCTGATACTCGTTTCGCCAATGAGTCTTGCTTCCTCAGTCAGATAAATGTCCTTTGCCATCGGTGGCTTTATATATATGGTTTATAAGTGCCAAATGTTTACAGCTGAGTTCATTTTAAACGTGAAACTAGAATCCTTAATCCTGGCATGCATATTTAACATGGAAGTTAGTAAATCTGCCCAGAATTATGCTAGTAGTCATACAATTTTGGGATAGTTTATTACTGGTATTATTATAACAAAGGCAAATAATTGATTTAATTCTATTTCGTGAATAAAACAACATGCTTATTGTGTTTTTTTTATAAATTTTTATTTATTATATTCCATAACATAAACATATACATGATTCATTAACATGTTATAAAGATGTTCAAAGCAGAATTTTATACATAGACATTTCCTATCTCTGGATCATCTTATTCTTTACATTTTCCATTTCACATGCCACCAAAAAAAATAGAAAAAGGGGATAAAGATAACTAAAATAAAATTGGTTTTCGGTCTAATCTCTCTAATTCTCTTAGTAGAGCCCATTTATATTAGGGATTACCGCTTAAATTAAAGCTTGAAACTCTAGCATTGGTGTCAGCACTAACCACCTAGACCATATAACTTCATATTTATGTTGTTTATCTATAGTGCTAAAGTGTAGATATTCTATTGTACGTACGGTAATTCTTCCATTCTTTTATACCACATAGTTAAGGGAGGTGTAAGCTGTTGCTTCCAGTAAAGTGGGATGATGGCCTTGGCTGTATTTACTATCCTAACGTAAATGGATTGCTTATACCAATTTATAGAACTAGGTATATGATGTAACAACATCGTTGCGGGTGTAAAATCTGGTGGGGGTTCTGTGAATTTTAAGATTATCTCGTAAACGCTTTTCCAAAACAGTTTTATCAAGGCTCAACTCCACCAAATATGGAGCATAGTACCGCATTCAAGATCGCATCGCCAGCATTTTGAGGATACACTCGGGCAAAATGCATTTATTCTAAATGGTGTATGATACTACGTGGTCTCCTGTATCTTATTGGACCTGAACACTGGTGTGTCAAATTGCATATCTTAGTCCATTGTTTGTCAGTGAATCTCAACTCCAATATTGATTCCCATTTCCTCATAAAGGATGGTACGGAACTTGCCGCGCTTGTCTGAAGAATCAAATAGGTCTGGGATATGCCGTGTGTAAAGGGTTGAGATTGGACGCAAATACGTTCAAATGAAGTCAGCTGTCTCATCAGGTGGTGACGTTGTGGCTTATTGTGTTCTGTGCAGAGGTGAATTGAGCAAAAAAAAAAAAATTAAATAAATATATAAAAAATAATAATAATTCTAATTGATTACATTATCAATTTGTGGTGATAATTCTTGTGCAATAGAGCATATTTTGGGAAGATTATCGAAGAAATATTATTTATCTATATACAGTACATAGTAGTCGGGCAGATGTGATATTTTATTAAAAAAAAAAGGATGATTTTATTCCAAAAAATTATGGATTTCAAAATCCACGTTTAGACCATGGGGCTGCATTGTCTGAAAATCAAAAATCAACTTCATTTCTTCTTTGCCAAGCATTTTTTCCACATCTCCCCCTCTTCTGGAGATGTGTAATTTTTTGATGCCCGTGAATGTCAGATGTTTCGGGTTGCATTCATGTTTGACTTTAAAATGCCGGGGGATGCTGTGTAGGTCATAACCTTTCCAGATATTTCTAATATGTTGTTGTATCCGTACATTCAGAGCTCTCGATGTTCGACCTAGGTACCTGAGCCCACATGGGCAATCCAGAAGATAAATCACATTGTTGGAAAAACAAGTAATTACTTTGTTGACTCTATAGGATCCATTTCCTTTCTTTACCTCAGTGATAATCTTTTTCTTGCTCTCCGAACTCCTACAACTGAGACAGTTCCCGCAACGGTGGAAACCCTTAGTTATATTATATATTTCCTTGTTCTTTCTATTATTATACTCACTTCTAACTATCTGTGTCTTGATGTTTCTAAGACCTGTACAGATAAAATACGGAGCCGGGGGTAAGAGTTGGTTTAAGATTGGATCCTGTTGTAGTATTGGCCCAATACTTTTTTACAGCTTTTCTTATTATATTACTCTGTTCACCATAAGAGAAGATAAATGGGTGGAATTCGCATTACTGTTGTTGTTCTTAACTATATATTTCAGAAGAGCTCCTCTTCCTGGGATTTAAGTAGATCTTTCTTGTCATAACCTTTTTACTCAAAGGCCATTCTGAGATCCGAGGCTTGTTGTAAATACACTTCCTGATGGGTACAGTTCCTCTTCAACCTGAATAGTTGTCCTTTAGGATCTTTATCTAACCATTTAGGTAAATGGCAACTATCTTTTTGAATAAAGTTGTTACAATCAACTGTTTTAAAGTGAGTTTTAGTTTTAAATTGGTTATTTTCTACATATATTGTTAAATCTAAAAAGTCTACTTGAGATCTACTCCATGTCGTTTCCAAGGTTATGTTGTTTTCATTCCTACCCAATTCTTCTATAAATTCAAGAAGACGGTGTTGTCCGTCACGCCAGATCATCAGGATATCATCTATATATCGCCCATAAAAAAATGAGGTACTGCTCCCAGCTACGTAATACCTCCTCCTCCAATGCGGACATGAAGAGGTTCGCATAGCTGGGAGCAAAGCGAGTCCCCATAGTATTTCCGGTAGTTTGTAAAAAATTATCACCATTGAACTCAAAATAATTATTATGGAGAATAAGCCTTATTGCTTCAACAATAAAATCTATTTGTTCTTGTTCCAACGTCCCAGATTTTTCCAAATATAATTTCGAGGCTTTTTCGTGGGGTATTATACTATATAATGACCGCACATCGCTTGTCACTAGTATGTATTCTTTTTGCTTGTTTATTTCTTCTAATCGTTGTAATAGTTAATTGTATCTTTTAGATGGAATTTGGTTTTAGCCACCAACAGTTGTAACATTTGGTCCACATATCCTGAGATCCTACTAGAAACAGATCCTATTCTCAAAATTTTAGGTCTTCCTGGGGAATTTTTTTCATCTTTGTGAATTTTCGGTAACATATAGAACATATGATTTATTTTTTCATTAAGTATTCCCAGTGCATATCCTTTATCTAGGAATTCATGAAATATCTTTGTTATCTTCGTTCCGGGATTGCCTGGTAACTTTTGATATGTTTGATTATCACCTAGAATTCTTTGAGATTCTTGTTCGTAATATCTCCTTGAAAGAATCACCACTCCTCCTCCTTTATCAGCTGGTTTGATGATGAATTCAGGATCTTCTTTGAGTTGGCGTAAAGCTTCTTTCTCCACTTTCGTAACGTTATCTGTTCTTCTATTGATCTTCACATTATCTAGTACTTTTAGAACCATTTTTTCAAAAGTTGCTATTTCAGTAGAGATCATAGAACGTGGGTAGAACTTGGATTTTTCTTGCAATGAAGTATGTTTATGTACTTGCAGTACATCTCTTTGTTCAATAGGATTTTTGAGTCCTGGTTATTTTTTAAAAATGTCTTGCACAATATGATCTGACAGGGAGATAATAGAATCCTTAACTTTTAGGGACAGCCTTTTTGGTCAATTAGGCGCTTTTTGCCTTTCAATAGTAACGTGGTTCAGTGATGTTTGACTTTTCCATGTGTTGCTGATTTGTTAAGGACAGGTGCATGCCAATTTGTACGCTTTTGACTTTTCAATCTTTTGGTACTTTAACCTCTATGTCTTGTCGAATGGTTGACAACTTTAATTATTACATTTGATATATGCCTCTTTGCTAACTGATCCCCTTCTGTGAGTTTTTTTTTTTTTTTTTTTTGCCTCGCAGTTTACAATCTTTTGCTTATAGCTGTATTAAGCCTTCATACAAGGTAGCCAGGCCAAATGAACGTTGTTGTATTTAGTTCGATATTCTGGCTCTTACCAACCTTGGGCTGATTATCTTCAGTATAATTGTGGGCATTGTGCATGTATTTCAGTGTGGTGTTATTTAACACTCTCGATTTGCCAATATTAAGGTACAGTTTGCATTTTATATCCATGGGGCATTCGCTTCAATTCATTACTAATACTGTGGTGTTCCATCTCCAACTGAAGGCATATATTCGTTTCTTATAAGTTCCAACCAAGCAGTTCACAATCCTCAGCTTATAGCTTTATTAAGCTTGTATACAAGGTAGCCAGGCCAAATGAACGTCGCTGTATATAGTTCGTTATTCTGGCTTTTACCAACCTTGGGCTAATTTATCCTCAGTACAATTGTGGGCACTGTGCATGTATTTCAGTGCGGTGTTATTTAATACTCTCTATTTGTCAATATTAAGGTACAATTTGCATTTTATGTCCATGGGGCATTCGCTTCAATTCATTATCAATACTGTGGTTTTCCATCTCCACTGAAGGCATATATTTGTTCCCCATAAGTTCTAACCAAGCAATTCGCTTTGTATTTGTTACATATTTCTGCTCTCCCTGCAACATATTGTCTAAGTGTCTATATGTTTTTTAACATTTACTGTCGGTTTTATTTTCTGTGTGTCTTATTATGACTAATAAAAGTTATGTTTTAAATCAGCACTCCCTCTCAGTGATCTGAGGGTTTATCCCTTATATCTCCTTTCGCTTCGCAATAGGATTTTTTGTAAAATATTTTTTGAGACACAGTTTTCTCTTGAATTTTTGCAAATCAATGTATAATTCAAAACGTTCATATTTTGTGATGGGGCATATTTGAGTCCTTTCTGTAATACTTTTACCCGATTTCTCGTAAGGATTTTTGAAGATAGATTGAAGATTCCTCTCCCTGTTGATATTTGTCTCTTTTGTCTTTTTTTAACCCCCCCGTCCCGCTCTACATCCTCGTCTTCTTGATCGTTTTTCTGGAGATGGTTCATATCCCAGCTCTATGTTTATTGTTTTTAGGTTGAATAGGGGTCCATCCTTATTGGAGACATTTCACATTTTTGGTTTGGACTTCTTTTTATCCTGGACCTTGCTGCGAGGCTCGTCTCCCGAAAAACCTCCTCATTATCTTCTAATGGATAGTATCTATTGTTGGGTTTCCACATATGCCTATTTTCTTCTTCCTGTCTGGGATGTCTCGGTTTCCGATGATATTCCACGGTTCTCCATTCACCTCCTAAATTCTGTTGTGAGGCGTGTCTCACTCTATTTCTCTGAGGTAAAGGTGATGAAGTTCTCCACCGTTCTATGTTGTTAGAAGATCTTCTTCTTGGTCTGAACGTTGAAGAAATCAAAATCTAAGGCAGGGAAAATGACTGTTCCAGACAGGAAACATACTTCAAAATTCTCAAAAGATGTATGTACTCCTCAATGCTGATCAGGGAAAACACTTACTATGTACTGTATATCAGACCTCAAGATTTCCACTCGTCTGCTCGCATTTGGCAAGTGGAAATTAGCTGAGGGCAAGTGGGGTAGATTGCCCCATCAATTGCTTAGTTTAGTGGGCCACCGCTTTACTTCTCAGCTCCAGTATCAGATTCATGAAGTTCGAATCCTGAGCTGAGTGTCTGTTTGAGGCTGCCCCTTTTCCGCGCGACCTGTGAGATTCACGCTCGCGGGTCACGTGCCCACCCACATGATGGGTCGCACACTCGCAGCATAAGTGCTGCGAGTCTATGATGCATCACGTGCAGGCCAGCCACCAGAAATTTTGGGGCCCCTTACTGACCCGCAGAATAGGGCCCCCACATGATCCCCTCTTCCCATAGGAAATCAATATTTACTGTGAATCGTGATCACATTACAGAGAGTTAGTCCCAATATCTTAAAATCACACATATTGCTCGCACAACAGCACATTTAACATAAAAATGTTCAAATAGTTTAAGAAAGTATGAAATTGAGATTAAAAAAATAATATGAATCAAGATCGTATTGCAGAGTGTTACTCCCAATACCTTAAAATCACATAAAATGTGTATTAGTGTAAACAATGTAGCATAAAGTATAATTAGATTACTCCACTGGTTAAGCATATCACAGAGCACCACAGCAACAGAACTCTCATGGTAAATGCAGTGAGTATGAACATACACAGAATCCACAGCAATAGACCTCTAACAGTAAAGGGAGCATGAATGTACACAGGATCCACAGCGATAGACCAGTAGTAAAGCCAGTGAGTATGAAAGTACACAGAATCCACAGCAATAGACCTCTAATGGTAAAGGCATTGAGCAGGAACGTACACAGAATCCACAGCAAGACATCTAATGTTAAAGGCAATGAGTATGAACATACACAGGATCCAACAGTAACGGGAGCATGAACGTATACAGCATCCACAGCAATAGACCTACAACAGTAAAGGGAGCTGAACATACACAGGATCCACGGCAATAGACCTCTAATGGAAAAGGCAGGGAGGCTCTCCTTTTTCAGGTCCCTCTCCCTTTATCATGTCCATCTCACCTCCCCTACATTTTCATTTCATCCCCCTCCTCTTCTATTTTAATTTTATTTCACTCCCCTCCACTTCAATTTTAATTTTATTTCACCACTCCTCCTCTTCCATTTTAATTTTATTTCACCACTCCTCCTCTCTTCCATTTTAATTATTTCACCACTCCTCCTCTTCCATTTTAATTTTATTTCATCCCCCTCCTCTTCCATTTTAATTTTATTTCACCCCTCTTCCATTTTAATTTTATTTCATCCCCCTCCTCTTCCATTTTAATTTTATTTCATCCCCCTCCTCTTCCATTTTAATTTTATTTCACCCCTCTTCCATTTTAATTTTATTTCATCCCCCTCCTCTTCCATTTTAATTTTATTTCATCCCCTCCTCTTCCATTTTAATTTTATTTCATCCCCCTCCTCTTCCATTTTAATTTTATTTCATCCCCCTCCTCTTCCATTTTATTTCACCCCTCTTCCATTTTATTTCACCCCCTCTTCCATTTTATTTCACCCCCTCTTCCATTTTATTTCATCCCCCTCCTCTTCCTTTTTAATTTTATTTCACCACTCCTCCTCTTCCATTTTAATTTTATTTCACCCCCTCTTCCATTTTAATTTTATTTCATCCCCCTCCTCTTCCATTTTAATTTTATTTCATCCCCCTCCTCTTCCATTTTAATTTTATTTCATCCCCCTCCTCTTCCATTTTATTTCACCCCCTCTTCCATTTTATTTCACCCCCTCTTCCATTTTATTTCACCCCCTCTTCCATTTTATTTCATCCCCCTCCTCTTCCTTTTTAATTTTATTTCACCACTCCTCCTCTTCCATTTAAATTTTATTTCACCACTCCTCCTCTTCCATTTTAATTTTATTTCATCCCCTTCCTCTTCCATTTTAATTTTATTTCATCCCCCTCCTCTTCCATTTTAATTTTATTTCATCCCCTCCTCTTCCATTTTATTTCACCCCCTCTTCCATTTTATTTCACCCCCTCTTCCATTTTATTTCACCCCCTCTTCCATTTTATTTCATCCCCCTCCTCTTCCATTTTAATTTTATTTCACCACTCCTCCTCTTCCATTTTAATTTTATTTCACCACTCCTCCTCTTCCATTTTAATTTTATTTCATCCCCCTCCTCTTCCATTTTAATTTTATTTCATCCCCCTCCTCTTCCATTTTAATTTTATTTCACCCCCTCTTCCATTTTAATTTTATTTCACCCCCCCTTCGTTTTCCTTTCGTATTTCAAACTTTTTTTATTTTGCAATAAACAAAAGGTCACAGACCGACCAGTCAGGTGGCCTCACAGGGCCAAATGAGATACTCACAAAGAAAGCACAGAAAAACATAAGGGGGGGGGGTTCACATAGGAAACTACAGAAAATCGAAAATAGTGGGGGGGTGTAGAAACTCGTCAGGAGGGTCATCCTGCAAAAACAAAAAAGTGATGGAGTTCGCTGATGGGGCACCAGGGAAACAACACAACCAAAAAAAAAAAAAAAAAAAAAAAGAAGGATAAAAAGGGTGGTGAGGGACTGCCAAACATATCGTGGCATTCCTGGCTCACCCCAGCAACCTAAAGGGAACCGAGGGCCATGGAAGGGGCCGCGTGGCCAGGAGACCTGGGGCCAAAAGGGTGTACAGAGCCTAGGTAGCCACCCTAGCGGCTCTCCCAGGCTACCTCCTAATGTCCCACAAAAAAAAAAAAAAAAAAAGGGATGGGGAGTCCCAGTGCTCCAACAGACGAACAACATGAACCTACAAAGTCTGTAAGCAGGACCACAAAATCGTTCAGGAGTACATAAAAAGGGGGGAAGAAACAAAAATGAAAAGGGTAGGAACACAAGAATAGACAGAAATGTCCTCAAAAAAAAAAAAAAGTCTCAGAGTATTAGGGGGGTATTCATCAGGGTGGGGGGTGTCATCAACATCGATGAAACAATCATACATGAGAGAAAAACGGGGGGGGGGTAGTAGAAAGTAGTATAATCTTTGGGCAAACTGTAGACAGAAACAAAATCTCAGCTAGCGAGGGGAGACGAAGAGGGTCAGCTGGGGTCAAAAAGTAAATAAGGGGGGCGAGGATGGTCATTGACAACCGATCAGGCCTGGCATCGATGAGAAGAGGGCAAAAAAGACAAGGTCTTCATCCGGTATCCATCCAGAGGACCGGGCTCACAGACCCACCAAAAAGGATCTCATCGTTGAAGGCTCGTCGGGCCAGCCACCTCCATGCGGCTTCAACTGCGTAGGAAGCCTCCCCACGAGGTTGAGAGTCCATCAGCACCACAACGATGAACCGCGCAGTCTCAAGGGGAGAACCATCAGCCCGCTCAACAGCAGCCACTGCATCTCTTCTCCAGACAGCCGGCGCCACCCCGCCGTCCGGAATAGGCACAGCGCCCGGCATCAGAAGGACCAGCATTGAATCAGCCTCCAAGTTTCCCGGTGCATTGCTGCCGGTTACCTCTTCCCCCGCTTCTGCACAATCCGAAGCTCTGCAGGTGAGTACGGCCGTGCTAGATTCGCCACCATGGGCATCATCCACACCTCTACATCTCCTCAGCGCAGCCATCATCAGGCGCCACGTTCCTCTTGTGAGCGGGCCCGAATCCTCCTCCCCCAACAACTGCAAGCAGGCATCAAGGCCTGCTATCACGGCCATTTTCTCATCTGGGTGGGGGGAGGGGGCGAGCCGCTGCATCACACTTACTGGTCCCGGTTCCGGATCATCGGCCACCGCAGCAACCGGGGGATGGGGGCCCTCCATCTCCCCAGCAAACAGCGGACGTGCGCCTGGCAAGGATCAGTGTAAAAAAACCCCGGGAGGGGACTCTGCAAGGCCAGGAAACAGGCTCCAAGATGGCCGCCGTCCGAGCACCGCAGTCGAGGTTCCAGCGGCGGAACACGTGTCTCAGCTCCGGAGGGGGGGACGATGCAGGCTCCGGAGGGTGCACCCCTGATGGCCAACAGCTCAGGGACCCCTCAGAGAGTTTTCAGCTGGGGGGGTCACCCAAAAGAACCCCCTTTACAGCATCCCCAGACGGAGCTTCAGTGAGATGCGTCTTCTTCCCTGCTCAGTCGGCCACCCGTTTTCCTTTCATTTCCTCCTCCTCCATTTTAATCTTATTCCATCCCCCCTCTTCCTTTGTTTTTTCAGTATATTTCACCCCTGGCCCCCTCCCAAATTACCTGGGTGCCGGTGCTCTCCGCAGCAGCATGTGCATCATGGAGCGCTGGGAGGAAGTGACATTTATGACCACTTACTCCCAGCGCTGCAGAATACAGATGATGGGCAGAAGTCTGGCGCGCCCTTTCTGACCTCATCAGAGGGGGCCCGTCAGCCACCGGCCGCCATCTTGGAGTCTCTGCTCGCAGGCGGCCGGGGCCCAGGTAGGCTGCAGCACCTCCTCCGAGGCCTGCGGCCTAAAGTAAATGTAGCTGCTGTCGGCGGGCCCCCCCAGTGCCCGGGCCCCTTACTGCAGCATGGGCTGTAATGCCCTGATGGCGGCCCTGATCACGTGGGTGGGTCAGGTGACGCACTGGAGGGGGCAGCACCAATGCAGCGTGTCGATCCCAGACACATAGCACGTGCTGTTCCCTGACTGCAGCACCAATAAGACAGCACACAGCAGAAGAGGCTAACGACTCCCAGTGGACAGCGGAGCAAGCCTGCCTCCAGAATGGGTCTCGGCTGCTCTGTCATCCTTCCTGATCAGCCTTTGATTTGATAAGTGACTGCTTGGGGGGGTGTAAAAAGAATGAGAAAGAGATAGAGGGTTAAAAAGAAAGAGAGGGGGTTAAAAAGAGAGAAGGGGTTAAAGAGGGGGTTAAAAGAAAGAGAGAGTGGGTTAAGAGGAAAGAGGGTTAAAAAGAGAGAGGGGTTAAAAAGAGAGAGGGTTAAAAAGAAAGAGAGGGGGTCAAAAAGAGAGAGGGGTTAAAAAGAAAGAGGGGTTAAAAAGAGAGAGAGAGTTAAAAAGAGAGAGGGTTAAAAAGAAAGAGAGTTAAAAGAGAGGGTTAAAAAGCAAGAGAGGCAGTTAAAAAGAAAGAGAGGGGTTATAAAGAAAGAAAGAGGAGTTAAAAAGAAAGAGAGATGGGTTAAAAGAGGGGGTTAAAAGAAAGAGGGTTAGGGGCGGAGCTTGCATGGCCATGAGATAGGACGTGTCCTGTGATCTCTCCCACTACTCCCGCTCTTTAACGCCGAATACCAGACGAATATCCCCCGCATTTCCTGCTCAGCCAGCACAGGAGTGCCCCTACACTCCCTGAGAATGGGGAATAACAAAAAAAAAAGGAATCCGAGGTCCCAGTGGTGCCGATTTTCGCGCCCCGCCGCATGGAGGTGCAGGCCCAAGATGGCGCCGGCGAGGACCCGCCGGAGGAGGTAGGAGATGCTCCCCAGGCAGGTGCCCTGGCCACCAGGGACGATATCGCGGCGATAGGGGCAAAAATCTCAGCCTCCCAATCTTTTCTGGCAGCAGAAATGGACCGTAATTTTCGGACCTTAACGGCTGATTTACAAAATATAGGGGGACGCACTGCGGCCCTGGAGGACCGCACTGACACTATAGCATCCCACAATAATATGCTGGTGGACACCATCTATACTATGGCGGTGAGTATCGGCCGTCTGGAGGCCCAGGTGGAAGACCTCGCAAACCGCAGCCGACGCCACAACATACGCCTCCGGGGGCTCCCAGACTCGGTCCCTCACGACCAACTGACGGCGACCGTGGAGGGCATATTTAAAAAACTGTTGCCGGATATATCCCCCTCCCGCCTACTCATGGACCGGGCTCACAGGGCCTTTGGGCCGCGACCCCCCCGGGTGGAAAATTTCAGGACGTAATAATCAGGTTCCATTATTATCATACCAAGGAGGCACTCCTAAAGGAGAGTAGATCAGTTCATTTGTCATATGAGGATCACCCACTTTCTCTTTTGCCCGATGTGGCCCCCTCTACCCTGGCCAAGCGACGAGAATGGCGCCCTGTAACAGAGGTTCTGAGAGCTGGAAAGATCAAGTATACTTGGGGCTTCCCGTTACGCCTTGTAGTCTACAAAGAGGGCCAAGCCTTGACCTGCTCCAGGATACAAGATGCCCCCAAGCTGCTACACTCTCTTCAACTGCCGGTACCAGAGGATCTCCCAGCCCCCCCCCCCCGGGCCAGTACATGCTTGAAAAATTACCGCTAGAATGGAAAAAGGCCCCGGGACGAGAGGGCCGGGCAGGCTCATTAACACCTCCATCATCTCTCTGACTTCCCCAGTGCTGGCTGCCATCGGCTGAGGTCTCGGCTTTGCCGACCGATGGGGAGGATGTGTAATGTATTGTATTCTTCATTCTGTTTTCAACTGGTTCATTCGGTTTGGGTATGTTTGGCAACCGTTTCATATGTTCGGTTTTGGGGCGTTACCCAGTATGTTTAGTGAGGATCTCTGATAGACATGTTTTTGAACTGGGGTAAGGCCCGATCAGGTCCTACGGACAAACTCGTGTCTACTGAGATTCTGGTTGCCACAATTTGCTATAATTCTTTTTTATTAGCGGGAGGAGGGGGTGAGATGCTCGAGAGTCATTGTGGGTGACCATGTGCCTTCTCCGTATCTCCCATCTCGACTCTCCGGCTTGTCCTTCGTGTCAAGGTTTTTCTTCTTTTCTTCTTCTTCCTTTCTTTTCTCTCTCACCCCTCGCTGTCCTATCCTCTCTTCTTTTTCCCTGGGGGTGTGGAGTGGGGAGGCCCGCTGGTCCGTGTATCCACCATCCTACAGTTAAACCATGGCGTCACTGAAGTGCCTCTCCTTAAATGTTAAGGGCCTTAACTCCCCACGCAAGAGGTGCCTCCTCTTCCGTGAATTATGCAAACAAAAGATTGATATAGCCTTTATACAGGAGACGCGAATCCCCCGTATGGCCACATATAGACTGGCTGACGCACGCTACTAGCGGGTCTTCTCTTCTACTGCTTTGCCTAAACGTAATGGGGTCTCTGTCATCCTGCATAATTCCTGCCCCTTCCAGGTCGAATCGGTGGAGGGGGATGACTCCGGTAGATATGTAGTTGTACAGGGACATTTTGGTACCCACTCTTATTCGCTTGCTTCAGTCTACGCTCCCAATTCCCCAGACAAGGAATTTTGGTCCGCGCTCATGGAATTCCTGGGGTCCCGCACCCCAGGCGACTTAATTATTGGGGGTGATTTTAACGCCACACTATGCGCAGCAGTTGACAGATCGGGAACAGGGGCTCCCACGCCACAGGACCAGGCTTTCTCTTCCTTTGCACAAGACATGGGTTTGGTGGACGTCTGGCGGGTGCAACATCCAGGAGAGAGGGACTATACGTTCCTGTCACACCCTCATAAAATGTATTCGCGTATTGATTACTTCCTTGCCTCGCCCAACAGCATGAAGGTCATTGACGCCTCCTCTATAGGATCTATCACGTGGTCAGACCACGCGGACATACACTTGGGTCTGACGGGTTTGGGGGGCTCGGTTAATAGGAGATGGCGCCTGGACCCGATCTTACTGACGCGCCAAGACATTACAGACGGGATAGCCGCGGAACTGACAGACTTTTTTGACTTAAACTCTGGAGAGGAGGTCTCTACCCCCATGGTTTGGGCGGCCCATAAAGCCGTTATCAGAGGCACCTTCATTAAATATGGGTCACAATATAAGAAACGCAGAAATACCCAGATCCTTGGCCTACAGGCAGACCTGACTGACAGGGAGTATGCCCACAAGGCTTGCCCCTCGGAAGCTTCTTTCTTGGCACTTCAAAACGTACGAGAGGCTTTGAATCAATTACTGGTAGATGACGTGGGGCGCTCCATGATATGGACTAGACGTTTATATTTCGAAAGGAGTAATAAAATGGACACTCCCCTGGCCCGTAAACTATGACCACGACCCTACTCTGCCCCAATCTGCAAGCTAAGGAGCAGAGAGGGAGCGCTGGTGACTTCCCCCTCCGCGATTAATGACCTACTGACCTCCTTCTACAGGGACTTATATAACCATTCCCCTTCCCACACTACTGATAATCAACCCCTATGTAACGACATTAAAGATTTTTTGTCTTCTCTTAGTTTGCCCGCGGTGGAGGGGAAGCAGGCGGAGACCCTAGTAGCACCCTTCTCAGCAGAAGAATTGATGGAGGTGATAAAAGGAATGAAACCACATAAGGCCCCGGGGCCGGACGGATTTACAATGGCATACTATAAGAAATTTTTGTCCATTCTGACTCCCCGCCTGCTCCCCCTCTTTAACGCCCTCTTGACCGACGGACACTTCACCCCGGAATCATTATCCGCATCTATAGTGTTGATCCCAAAGCCGGATAGGGACCCTCTACTCCCCGAAAACTATCGCCCTATCTCCCTGCTAAACACAGATGTGAAAATTTTTGCCAAACTCTTATCTAACAGACTTGACCTCCTTTTACCCCGCTTGATTCATCCAGATCAAGTCGGCTTTATCCCGGGCAGACAGGCCTTTGACAATACGCGACGGGCAATCGACCTCTTATGGCATGCATCCTCTTCCCATACGCCCTCACTTTTTCTGTCACTTGACGCGGAAAAGGCTTTTGACAGGGTGGAGTGGCCCTATCTATTTTTGGTCTTAGAACATTTCGGCTTCCCGGAAAAATTCATAGCAGCGGTCCGTTCCTTGTATGCCTTCCCGACAGCTAGCATAGTCTTACCGCACGCCCCTCCCACCCCTTCCAGATATGTAACGGCACTCACCAGGGTTGCCCTCTGTCACCAGCGCTCTTTGCTCTGATCCTGGAACCCCTCCTGCAGGCGATCCGACAGTCTGACGGAGTTAGGGGAATCAGGGTGGGTGACCACACTTACACCGTCTCTGCTTACGCAGATGACATCCTTTTGTCTCTCACAGACCCTACCGGGTCTCTGGAGTCGATGTCCTCTTTGCTGGCGCGTTTCTCGCACCTCTCTGGATATAAAATTAATATGTCCAAATCTGAAGCATTGGCTATATCTATCACGGAGGCTGAGAGTTCGCTCCTTGCGGCAGAACATCGTTTCCGTATTCAGCGCTCCCGACTTAAATATTTAGGGATATATCTAACACCCCGAACAGAGACCTTATATGAGGCTAATTATACCCCCCTCTTACGCACACTACAACAAGACCTAGATAGATGGTCTAGACATATGATATCGTGGATAGGGCGCATACATTGTGTTAAAATGAATCTACTCCCCAGAATGTTGTACCTCTTCCAGACCTTACCGATTCCCCTGGTGGGGGAGGACTTGCAACGGATGCAGAGATACATTGATGATTTTGTATGGGGGGGGCAGGAGACGGATTGTGCGGCAGACTCTCTATCGGCCCAGGGACCGGGGCGGCTTAGGCTTGCCTTGTTTACGATCATATTATTACGCCTCCCAGCTCGCACAGATAGTAGCATGGCACTGCCCAACACATGAACGCAGGTGGGTGGTGTTGGAACACTCTATAGCCCTCCCGCTCAAACTGGACTTATGGATATGGCTCTCAAGGCCCCACAGACCACTGTTACGAAACGCCTGCCCGGCCATCACCAACTCTCTGACAATCTGGACTAAGATCACACTGAAATGCGACCTCACCTGCTATCCCTCCCCGCTGACCCCACTGTGCCACAATCGAGAATTCGCTCCAGGACTTCAACCCGCCACTTTTTCGTCTCTCACAGCTAAAGGTTTGCATCGCATCTGTCATCTCTTCCCCCGAGGAACCTCGCTCCAATATCAAGACCTGCAAGAGGGTGCCCACCTACCGCCGGCATCTTTCTTCCGATTCTTGCAGTTACGAGACTTTGCACTGAGACCACACATTAAAAAGGCGGCGCTGACAAAACCGACCTCATTTGAATCTACCTGCCTACGGGGTCGTTACACCAAAGGCCTAATCTCCTCTCTATACCAACAGATTACTTGCACGTTGGACTGGGCGGAACTCCCCTACATCCGATCTTGGCATGCAGACCTTCAGGAACAGCTGGAGGGGGACTCATGGCTGGACATTTGGGAAGCCTCCAGGAAAATCTCAGTCTGCACCAACATTCAGGAACAGGCAGTCAAACTACTTATGCGCTGGTACACCACGCCGGCCCAATTGGCCAGGATCAAAAAGACGCCCACGGGTGATTGCTGGAGACAATGTGGGGCCAAAGGCACGTATTTCCACATGTGGTGGACATGCCCTGTTATCCACGAGTACTGGTCCACTATACAAATGTTATTTGAGGAGGTCATGTCCTGCCGGATTCCCCTGACACCGGACCTCTTCCTGCTGGCAAACCCACTGACTGACCTTTCACAGAGGGAACACAAGTTGCTTATTAAACTCTTGGGAGCGGCGCGCAGGGCAGTGGTGGAGGGATGGATAAAAATGGAAGCACCATCAACAGGACGGGTACTCAGCCTTATCAGAGACTCCTTCCTGATGGAAAAACTGACGACGATTGTACATCACACTATGGACTCTTTCTCCAAAACATGGGCCCCATGGCTCTCATATGATCCTAACTGCACTATCTGAGAATTTGGGTTGTTTTGATATGTACTGCTTACCTCATAACTTGTTTCCTCTCCCCGACAGGCCAGCACTCATGGTGATCCCCAGTGGTCGGCATGCTGCCTCTTTCTTCTGCATCTGAGACCGGGCCCCCCCCCACCCCTCTCTCCCCTTCTTCTTTCCTTTCCCTCGCTCTTCCTTTTTTCTCTTCTCTTTACTTTCTTTCCTTTTATACATAAAAACAGGTAGCTACCCCACAACGAATCGGGACGGGGGACTCTATTAGGCAGAGATGCTTCGGCTTGATACTTTGCATTGGTTTTACTGTTTTCCCCCTCCCCTTTCTATTTTTCTGTACCCTCCGCAACATCGATCTATGTTACTGAAAAATAAAGTCTTTACAAAAAAAGAAAGAGGGTTAAAAAGAAAGGGAGGGTTAAAAAGAGAGGTGGTTAAAAAGAAAGAGGGGTTTAAAAAAAAAGAATGAGGGATAAAAAGAGAGAGGGGGTTAAAAAGAGAGGGGTGAAAAAGAGAGGGGTTAAAAAGAAAGAGAGGGGTTAAAAAGAAAGAGAGAAGGGGTTAAAAAGAGAGAGAGTGTTAAAAAGAGAGGGTTAAAAAGAAAGAGAGATGGGGTTAAAAGGAAATAGAGAGGGGGTTAAAAAAAAGAGAGAGAGTGTTAAAAAGAGAGGGTTAAAAACAGAGAGAGGGGTTAAAAAGAAAGAGAGGGGGTTAAAAAGAAAGGATTAAAAAGAAAGAGGGTTAAAAAGAGAGTGTTAGAAAGAGAGGGTTAAAAAAAAGAGGATTAAAAAGAAAGGATTAAAAAGAAAGGTTAAAAAGAAAGGGAGGGTTAAAAAGAGAGGTGGTTAAAAAGAAAGAGGGGTTTAAAAAAAAAGAATGAGGGATAAAAAGAGAGAGGGGTTAAAAAGAGAGGGTTAAAAAGAAAGAGGGTTAAAAAGAAAGAGAGAAGGGGTTAAAAAGAGAGAGAGTGTTAAAAAGAGAGGGTTAAAAAGAAAGAGAGATGGGGTTAAAAGGAAATAGAGAGGGGTAAAAAAAAAGAGAGAGAGTGTTAAAAAGAGAGGGTTAAAAACAGAGAGGGGTTAAAAAGAAAGGATTAAAAAGAAAGAGGGTTAAAAAGAGAGTGTTAGAAAGAGAGGGTTAAAAAGAAAGAGAGGATTAAAAAGAAAGGATTAAAAAGAAAGGGTTAAAAAGAAAGAGAGGGTTAAAAAGAAAGGATTAAAAAGAAAGGGTTAAAAAGAAAGAGAGGGTTAAATAGAAAGAGGATTAAAAAGAATTAAAGAGAGGTTCAAAGCATCAGAGAGAGAGGGTAAAAATGAGAGAGGGTAAAAATGAGAGGGTAAAAAGAATGAGAGGGTGTGCGTAAAAAGGCAGTGAAGCTCTGTGACACGCTCCTACACACTGCACATTATTGTGAGTTTTATTGCTGTGGTGCTCTGATACAGTAATGCATAGTGTTTATGAGTGTATCAGAGCACCGCAGCAATAAAACTCACAGTAATGTGGCATTTGTATGAGCATGAATTTTATTACTGTGGAGCTCTCTGATACACTCATATACATGGCACATCACAGAGCACCACAGCAATAAAACTCATAGTAATGTGCCGTGTGTATGAGTGTGAGTTTTATTGCTGTGGAGCTCTGTGATACACTCATACACGCCGCACATTATTTTCCTTTATGTTTACACCGTTTGTTATATTATTAATGCTAATTAAATAATAATTTAAGAGGGTGTGTTTAGGGGAAGAATTAAAGGTAAGGGTTGGGTGGGGCAACTGGTGGCGAGTAACTCTTAAGGTTTGGCTAGTAGCTTGGGACCTGAAATTTTGAGCCCTGCTTTATATAGGGATGTGCGTTTCGGGTTTCGGATTTTTCACGAAATGTCCCGATTCGTGTCTTCGGATTCGTCCGAATTTCCGAATCGGTCCGGATCCGAAAACATTTCCGAGCCGAAACGAAAATTTTCGGAATTTTCGAATGGACTTGAAATGTGTCAAATCGAAATTTATTTCCGCTCTATTCGTGAATTCAGTTCCATTCGGGATTTCATTTCCATTTCAGTAATCCGTAATTTTGGACATCGTATTTTTTTATCAGTTATATCGGATTCTAAGTTTGTAAATTGTAATGTATCATATCATTCATTTTTCATTTTCATTCCAATTCCATGACTTGACTTGACCATTTCCAATGATCCGATAATTCTGTCGATAAGATCCGATAATTCTGTCGATACGATCCGATAATTCTGTTGATACAGCCGATAATTCTGTTGATACGGTAATTCTGCCCATTCTATCGTTTTTTGTTTTTTGAATAACGATCCTTTTTTTCTTATGAATAATGCATTGCACAACTTTATTTAATCATATTAAAATTTTTAAAATCGACTATGAAAGGGACAAAAATGAACAAAACGATTTTAAAAAATGCAAAACTGATCCAAATGGTCTGACTTTAAAAATAAAAAAAAAACAGAATAAAACTTAGGTTTTAAAATGGAAAAAAAGCTGAACAAAGTTACAAAATTATCAGAAACAAAAAATAAAATGATTTAAAATGAAAAAAATAAATAAAAAGAATGCAGCATATTATAAATACGCACACTGTGGGGAACAAGCGCCTCTCTGCGCGCCGCGGTAAAATTAATGCAGCATATGAATCCACACACTGCGGGGAAGCACCTCTCTGCGGTATAATTTATTTTATATGTATACGTCTGTGTTATATGTATATGATATGTATCTTGTCTGTATATTATAACTTAAAATGCAATAAAATTAGAATTTTCAATAATTTACAAGGTGTAAAGTGTTTTTTTTCACATTTTAACATGCGAGCGTTTACGGTTGTAAATATATTTTCTATGAGTTGCGCTTGTTAAAAAAATTTGAGATGGGGACTTGTTTTGTTACATACATTTTTTTTGGGTGAAAATTACACAATTTTTAACAAACGCAACCCATATAAAAATAATTAGTGCAGCTCAGCATCATTGTTCACATTATAATTGAAATGGGAACAATATTGCTGCATGCATTAGCAAAACAAAAAACTAATTATTTTTTTTAATTTATTTATTTCTTAATATTTTTTTATTTAATTTTTTATTTTTAATATTTTTAATAAAATTTTAACATGGTCAATGGTCATGTTTTGGACTTGGTATGGTTGGAAAGGCTATGCTCTGACCGATCCAACAATACCAAACATTAACCCCTAGGTAGGTGCCACGGCCCGGATCGGGAGATCGGGGGTTCATCGGAACCCCCTATCTCCACCATTGGTGGCTGGCAACCTAGGGGGTTAAGGCTAGGGTCAGACGAACGCATTTTTCACGTCGTCCGTGAAAAAGTTCGGTCGAACGAACGTACGTATTTTCCCCCGGAATACGCGATAGCGGTCATACGATGCGCATTTTCGTCCGTGATTTTGTACGGATCATCAATAAAACACTTTTTGAGTCTGGACGTTATGTTGGCCGGACATTAGCAGCGTCTGACGTCTCCTAATCACACACACACGCCGCTATGCGGCCGCAGCGCACTCTGTACGTCAGTAGTAGCGGTTTGACGTTCTCGAAAAAATGCGTTCGTTGGCCACTTGCGTTGCGCGGACGAACTTTCGTGCGGCCGTTCGTCGTATGTTCCCCGGCATTGGACGTCATTTGCTGCTAGTACGGCCGTGATTTCGTGCGGCTAAACGCACGTTAAAACTGCGTTAGTCTGACCTTAGCCTAACTCCAGAATTTACTCTATCTGACTTTGCATTAGATTTCAACCATTTTTATTTTTTTACCTTTCGGATAGACGAAAATCGAAATCTATCCAAAGTCCCGATGTTTCACACCTGAACTTTGTTTGGATAGAGTAAGTCCGTGCGCGTGCGGCCGTAAAACTTATATACATTAAAATTTTCTAACCATCAGCACACTGGATATAGCACTGTTGCTGTGTCCAGCGTCCTGATCCTGAGTTCCTGACCGTTAGAAAATCTGACTGCCGGTGCCTATATGTTATTTCCAATGATCCGATATTTCTGTTGATACGATAATTCTGTCGATATGATAATTCTGTCGTAGTCGGATCATTTACGTCCGCGGTTCGCGCATGATGATGGGATATGTCCATGATGGGATATACGTGCGTATGACCGTCTCCATTACTGCCTGTCGTAAACTTTACGGAGCCATTGTAGAGTTTGAGAATTTTTTGGACAGACCAAAAAAAACCCCATCCCATCATGGCTCAAACTCAAAGAGAGTCCTATTTGGACGGACACGTCATCCCCCTTCCACCCCAGAGACACCCAGAAGCGGGCCAGCAACATGGCATTTGAGGAGATGGTGGAGCTGGTTCGCAATTTCGCATCTTCGAGAATCGTGACAATGACGGCCGTAAGGGCCCTTACGGCAGGAAGAACAATGTCCGCAAGGACCGTATCCTTGCACCACCCTCCTGGAAAAAGGACCGAAGTAGTAATGACCAACTGCGGAAGCGCTGGTCTGACCTGAAGACGCGCGAGGACCAAGGACCGGAGGAGCAATTGAGGCACATCCGGCGTGTCATAGCCAAACGTAAGTGTTATGTTATATTGTAAAGCACTGCGCAAACTGTTGGCGCTATATAAATCCTGTATAATAATAATAATAATGTGCTTGCATGTGCTAATGTGCACAGAAATACGTTGATTGATCTAGTCCTTTTTTTATGCAATGTGTATAGCTTTGCGTTTTCAGGACTCATACATGCATTTTTGCCATAGCTCTTCTTTTGTGTGATATTACGTATTCGTGAAAATTGTGATATTTGATGTATGTAGATGAATGTGTTAATTTATTTAACAAGCGCAACTCATATAAAATATAACCGCAAACGTTCGCATGTTAAAATGTGAAAAAAAAAACAATTTACACATTGTAAATTATTGAAAATTCCAATTTTATTGCATTTTTTTGTTATAATACAGACAGGATATGATGCATACATATAATAATAATATATTATGAATCTGCCGAGTCTGCCAGAAAGAACGATATATAACATGTCTGGGTCATATAATAAAATAAGGCTTCAAAACGCGTTTAAACATGATGAGCGAAACCGTTAAAAAAAATTAGCTCAGCAGCACAGCACACAAGGCGTGAACCGTGAAGCCGTGAAATGCCTCAGCAGCGAAAGGGTTAATTTTTTTGTCTGTTTTAAATCATTTTATTTGTTGGGTTTTTTTTAGTTTCAGATAATTTTTTTGATCAACTATTTTTACCTTTTAAAACCTTTTGTTCTGGTTTTTATTTTTAAAGTCAGACGGTCAGTTTTGCGTTTTTTAAATCGTTTTGTTAATTTTTCTTATGTTCCATTCATTTCATACCATTTATTTAATATGATTAAATAAATTTGTGAAATGCATATTCAAATTATCGTATCTACAGAATTATCGTATCGCATCGGTAGAATTATCGTATAGATACGATAGAAAATAATATCGGATCCGAAAAACAAACCAACAAAATAATTATTATATATAATTTTATAAAGTACTATTTTATTTTTATTGTATTAATAATTTAATATTAATTATTATTTATATTATTTATATTATTTAGTTTACTTTACTTTATATTATAATATTAAAAATTAAAACAATTTAGTACAGTAACTACTATATGTGCTATGTATGTATGTAGTTGTTGTTGTAGTGTGTGTACTACTTACTATAGTAAGTAAAGTAAACTATGTATTGTATGTGTGTAGTACTTTTGTTTACGTCAAAACGAATAGACACAGCAGTCACTGTCACTGTGATGAAACGAGGAGAACAGACGTTCCGAAAAACACGAAAATTTCCGAAAGCACGAACAAATAGTCTATACAAAAAACGAGCAGACCCGAAATCTCGAAAATGACCGATATCACGGGAAAAAAAGTCGATACGAAAAAACGAATCGAACCGAACCGAAACAGAAAGCTACCGAAACGGGCCGAGACGAAAATTTTAAAAAACCGAACGAACCGAACCACAAAAACAAAGGTGCACAAGTCTAGCTGTATATGATAATGTAGTATGTGTAATATTTTAAAACATGGGATGAGATACAATCTAATACATATTTTTGAAGTGGTTAATGTTGGTATTTAAAAAGAGCACGAATCCTTAAAATGAGAAGCATGGGAACTCAACAACATTTCGTCTCCCCACTAATATTTTTTTTTGTGTTGAAAAACATGTTATCAAAATACTTCTTTGGAACATGTTATGCTTAGCTAACACTTTAATGTAGAGTAGCAAATAAATTGTGCTTAGATAATGTTATACTGAGTTAAAGTTTAAAATAATGTAAATTTGCTACTTTTCAATATATTCATTTATCATTTACAGATACATTGCTGGTATAAAAGGTTCTGAACTCTAGATTGTGCAAGTTAAGATACACTATTTCAAATGGGGTCTGCAAAATTAACACAAAGGCAGAAATGGTGTTGGTGTCAAATGTAGTAAATGTGATACAGATGGATAAACATAATGGTTAGGTATTCTGCTTATGAGGATTTGTAGTGATCATAATGAGATTACTGACAATTGACATTTAAAAAATTACGAGTAGAATATAAAAAGAATATCTGTAAGGCTGATGTAAAATATCAGCAGCGAGGTTTGTTTAAGTATTTGATACAGAGAGGTTGGGGCTGCTACTTGTAGATTTTTACAGTAATACAGGATGACAGAAGTGAGATCTCAGAGAATTTTATTTCTCCCCAATAAGCACACTAAACTAATCTTGCATTAAAAATGCATGCAAAAGATATTTTGTATCCTAATTTTCAATTTGTATTCAATTTCATCACAATGTTTCTCACTCTGGTTTGAATTTATTTACTTGTGTTCAATCTCCCAGATTGTGAGTTCCTACGGGAATAGGGCCCTCATCTCCTCCTGTACTGTTTGTCAAATGTTGTTCAATGTATTGTAACCCTGTCTATACTGTGCCTATTGTACAGTGCTGCGGAATATGCCGGCGCTTTATAAATAAAGAATAATAATAATAATATGTATTCTGATTTTTGAATTATTTACTATTTTTATTCCAGTGTTCTGAAAAGTTTTGAGTGTCTTGCCATGGTTTCCTAGGGCAGACATAAGAGATGTCCTGACCTGATCCTCAGAACTGGGATTAGGACCTGATCGTGGTAGTTTTCAGGAATTGGGGATCAGCCTTTTTAAGGTGATCTGATCCCCAAGTCAGTCATCAGACAGGCAAGGAGGCTTTACATGAGTAGGCAGGGAAGACACCTTGGTGAAAATCGAGGTCTGGACGCAGTTAGTGCAGTGATGGATTTGAGCCGGTATCAGACAATCCCGACTACTGCACTACCAGATTCCGATCTGCGTCTTGGAAACAGCAATTGGGACATCCCTAACACACATAGCTACTTTATGCATTTTGGGAGCTAATTTGGTAGTATTTAGCATTAGAGATGTGCGTTTCGTTCCAGTACGAAATCAAAATTCTAAGAAATTTACCTATTCGGAGCAACGCGGAGCTGCTGTCCTTGGTACTGAATAGGTTTCAGCACCAAGGACAGGGGGGACAAATCCTTTTTTTTACCCTAATCTAAGTAATTAATTCATCCATTTCACATTCCAAAATAACTAATAAAAACTAAATAACTAATAAAACCGAAATACAAAATAACTAATAAATACAAAATACGAATCGATCCGAAATACGAATTACTGATCTCCTGAAATAATGAATTGGTCCGACATACGAATCACGGTAACACGGTAACATAATGAACGCACCAAAACAAACTAAAAAGGTAACGGATTGATCCGAAACTAAACAAAATTTGTCGTTTGCGCATGTCTATTTAGAATTCATTTACCACAGTATAAAAATTTGATATTAATGAGGAAGTGGTGCGTTAAACAAGGGCATGTCATTGAAGAATCCAGTTACATACAATTAAAGAACCAATGTACATGTTGTAGATTTGACAGTAGTATGCTTTATGTTTCTTAAGGGTTTTTTGTGTATTCTCTGGTTTGTTTCATGTTAGTGTCTATGAAGCATGTTTGAAAGTTAATAACAATTTAAAAAGGCACAATAATTATTATTCATTCTTCATTAAAGTAAATGTAATGTTAACTGTGTTTTAATCCAATGAGAGTAGCATTATATTTAATGACTCTGAAATCCAACGAAAAGGAAATGAGATCGTTCCAATCTAAATGATGTTGAGCTCAAATTCATTAATGTTTATCAAGGTTAAAGCCAAGAAATATTGATAAAATATTTAAAACATCGACTTGTGAAGTGATGAACTTTCTCAATTTGAGGTTCTGATACAACATTATTCTGCATCTAATTATATATATATATATATATATATATTATTTTTATTGAGAATATATTTTACCATACATTGAGATTTCTCTCGTTTTCAAGGATGTCCTGGGTGGCTATTATTTCATGTCACTTGGGGTGTTCCATATCCGACAGGATGTCTGTAGACCTATATAACGATTTAGTTTTGCATTTACTATTACTATATGAATATTGTCTGAAACCTTGAGAAATTGTAATAAGGATAATATTTATTTTTTTACAACTAACATGGCTCTTACATTTTTTATAGGCAATATTCTGTAGTACATGTTTGCTACGTAAACAGTACTTGTATGAATACGCCTTGCTTTCATTTTCTGGTTTTTACTTTGAACCTGTTTTTTTTAAACTAGGATGCTACAGGGATTTGTTTTCTCTCCAGGCGTCAAGCCGTATCAAGAATATTGTTCCTTCCACCATTTTTGCAAAGGGAATGGAGTTCCCATTTGTCCACACATTTAAAACCTTTATTTTTGAGAGTTTCAGTCATTCCATTCAATCCTTTTAAGTTTTGATGTCAGAATAAATATGATATTTCTGATGATTAACATCAATATTCCCTGACTATAGGTATGATAGCAATATTACGTTTCAGTGTGGTCTATGGGCGAGATGAAGCTGATTACTTGTCAGCCCTCGGAGGCTGGCGCACCTCCGGCATTCCTCCCGGCTGTCCCGGGGCCTGCGTCCTCCCCGCAGCTCCTCCTCGTGTCCTGTGCGTGCGTCCCGCCGGCCCCAGCAGCTTTAGGAGATGGTCGGCGGCGCGCCGCGCGTGACGTCACCACGCCTCCAACGTGGGTTCCCCTGCATCATGTGACCCTGGTAACCAATCAGACTGCAGGGCGCCTTATTTAAAAGTGCTTTTGCCTTTTTGCATTGCCCTTTCGTGGTTCTGCTTGTCTATACCTATATACTTGCTGCTTTTCACCTTTGATTGACTTTCTGTGTATGACCTGGCTTTTGGATTTCGACCTGTGTACCTCTCTACTCCTTTGACCCGGCTTTTGTAATTTTGACCTTGTATACCGCATATTCCTTCGACCTAGGATTGTGTTTAAACCCTCTGGTACTCCGTACTTTCCTATCTCCATACCAGCCACCCTAAGGACTGGTTTCTGTCCTCCTTGCCTACATCCCTGCCTTATAGGTTCACCTTTCGCTACTACGTAACCCAGCCAACTCAAGGACTGGTATCGCAATTAGTTTTGTGTCTCCTGTTTCTTCATAGGGCTGACCGTAGCTACCCTCGGGTACGTGTGTCTGCCTGACATCACGAAAGGGCCATGGACCTAGCAGGGACTGCTCAGCAACTCTCCGGTTTAGTCGTTTGGAGGATCAAGATCATCGACTTGATCAATTCGCCCAGGCCCTCCAAACTCTATTAAATCGTACCGCGCCTACCCAGTTAGAGGTTTCCCCTCCAGTTAATCTGCCATCTTCTGAACCTTTTGCTACACCTAACCCTTGCCCTACTCTCCTACCCCCGGTACGCTATGGGGGTGATCCTATTGCCTGTAGAGGTTTCTTAAACCAGATCTCTATCCACTTTGAGTTAACCCCGTGGTTTTACCCTACAGATCGTGCTAAGATAGCCTTTGTTATCAATCACCTTACCGATAAGGCGTTGTGTTGGGCAAATCCTCTCTGGGAAACTGACAAACCCATTGTTTACAATTATCGGGAATTTATAACTGCCTTCCGTAGAGTGTTTGATCCCCCTAGTCGTAAAACCAATGCCGCCAAGTCCTTGTCACGACTGCGCCAGGGTACGAAATCCCTGGGTGATTACGCACTAGAGTTTAGATCCTTGGCTTCTGAGTTGAACTGGAATAATGAGGCTTTTGTAGCAGTTTTCTCAGAGGGTTTAAACGATGATCTCCAGGACAAGGTAGCAGCCAGAGATCTTCGGGAAGATCTGGAGGACTTGATCACCTACTTGTCCTTTATTGATGAACGCCTTCGCCATCGTAAAAACACTAAAGATAGATCTAAAAGACCGCCTAGTAGGATACCGCCCCGGTTCCCTTTGCCTGGGCTCCCAGAGCCACTTTCACCTTCCAAACCTATGCAATTGGATAACACCAAACTCCCTGAAATTGAAAAACAACGCCGCTGACGTGAGGGATTATGTCTATATTGTGGATTAGTGGGTCACTTGCTTAAGGGTTGTCCCAAACGCCCCCTGGGTCCTTCGGGAAACTCGCATGCCTAAGTGCCCCTTGGGGACAGCTCTTGGGCACTTATCCCTCGTCCCCTAAACTTGAAAATAGACTCCGGGTTCCGGTTACTCTATTTTAGGAGAGTTCCCGTAACCCGGTACATCTCTATGCCCTGGTTGACTCTGGTGCTGCCGATAACTTTATTGACCTTGGTTTTGCTCACAAACACGCGATTCCTCTTGTTGAAAAAAAAACACCTTTACTTGTTCAAGCCATAGATGGCAGACCACTTGAAACCCCTTTTGTTCTATTCGAAACTCAGAACATTTCTGTTGGGATAGGACTATGTCATAAAGAAATTATGTGTTTCCATGCCATTTCGTCTCCTTCCTATCCCATCGTACTTGGCTACCCATGGTTAACTCGTCATAACCCTGTAATCGGTTGGCGAGCTCGTCAAATCGCTAAATGGGATAAGGATTGTATGCTCTCTTGTATTCAGGTCCCCTTGTCCGTCAACACCTTAAATGTACCCACGGCTCCACCTCTGACCACGACTATACCTCCTCCATACTCAGATTTGGCCCCTGTGTTTGATAAGAAAGAAGCCGATAAATTACCCCCACATCGTCCGTACGATTGCGCTATCGACCTTCTCCCAGGTACCATTCCTCCCCGAGGGGCAGTCTATCCGTTATCTGAGAAAGAGCATAGAGTGTTGGAGGAGTATATCACTGATTCCCTCCAAAAAGGGTTTATTCGCCCCTCTTCCTCTCCAGCTGGAGCAGGGTTCTTCTTTGTTCAGAAGAAAGAGGGAGACCTAAGACCATGTATAGATTTTCGTGGGTTAAACAAGATAACTGTAAAAAATGCCTACCCTATCCCACTCATCCCTGAGTTGTTTGATCGCTTGAAATATTCCGAAATATTCTCCAAGTTGGACCTTAGAGGGGCCTACAACCTGATTCGTATCAGACAAGGGGATGAGTGGAAAACTGCGTTCAATACCAGATTAGGACACTATGAATATTTGGTTATGCCCTTTGGTCTATGCAATGCTCCAGCAGTATTTCAGGCGTTCATTAATGATGTTTTATGAGAATACACTCCTTGTTTTGTTGTTGTGTATCTGAATGATGTCCTGATACATTCTCCTGACCTGAAAACCCACCACCAACATGTATGGCTTGTCTTGTCTAAACTATTGTCTAACGGTCTGTATTGCAAACTTGATAAATGTTTATTTGACGTACAGCAAGTACAGTTTTTAGGCTATGTGATCTCCTCTTCCGGCTTTATGATGGACCCTAAGAAACTAGACGCAACCATTCATTGGCCTCTCCCCAGGGGCCTCAAGGCCATTCAACGATTCATAGGTTTCTCTATCTATTATAGAAGGTTTATCAAGGGTTTCTCGTCCATCATAGCACCCATTACAGCTTTAACTAAAAAGGGAACTGACACTCAGAATTGGCCTTCCCATGCATTAGAGGCTTTTGGAAGAATAAAAGCCGCTTTTTCCACAGCACCCATCCTTCATCACCCTGATCCCACCAGACCCTTCGTGTTAGAAGTGGACGCCTCAGAGACCGGGGTGGGAGCTGTGCTGTCCCAACGTCCAGCCGACGACAAGTCTATGTTACCTTGCGGTTTCTTCTCTAGAAAGTTGTCACTTACTGAGACCCGTTATGATATCGGAGACCGGGAACTTTTGGCAATCATACTAGCCCTGAAGGAGTGGCATCACCTCTTAGAGGGTTCCAATTGTCCGTTCTCTATACTTACAGACCATAAGAATTTGGCCTACCTCTCTGAAGCAAAGAGATTGAACCCCAGACAAGCTCGGTGGGCTCTCTTTCTCACCCGATTTGATTTTGTCATCTCATACAGACCCGGGTCAAAAAATGTTAAGGCTGATGCACTCTCCAGACAGTACGAACCTCTATCTACTCAAATAACGGTACCGGTTCCCATAGTACCCGAGGAAAAAATCCTAGCTTCTCTGAGTACTCAAATCGATTCACCTCTATGGACTCAATTACTATTGAAACAGTCTCCAGCACCTCCGTCTAAACCACCCGATAAATTATTTGTTCCTCCTGAAGAAGTTCTCACAATCTTACGACTGTTTCATGAATCAAGATTTGCTGGTCATTTTGGTGTAGAGAAGACTCTAACTCTGATCAAAAGACACCTTTGGTGGTCTACGCTTGCTAAAGATGTGAAAGAATATGTTACTACCTGTTCAGTGTGTAACCGTTCTAAGTCTTCACGTCTTAGACCCACTGGTCTTCTCCAACCTTTACCTGTACCTGAACGTCCCTGGTCCCATTTAGCCATGGACTTCTTAGTCGAACTACCCCCTTCGTCTGGCCATACGGTCATTTTTGTCGTTGTCGATCGTTTCTCCAAAATGGCACATTTTATTCCATTAAAGAAACTCCCCTCCTCTAACGAGCTGGAACACATCTTTACTAAGGAGATATTTAGACTACATTCCATCCCGAATGTTATTGTCTCAGATCGTGGTTCCCAATTTATATCTAAATTCTGGAGAGGTTTCTGTTTACAATTAGGAGTCAAGCTTTCCTTTTCCTCTGCTTATCACCCGCAGACGAACGGATTAGCCGAAAGAACCAATCAGACACTTGAGACATATTTACGATGTTTTATTTCTGATGCACAGGATGATTGGGTCACTCTGTTGCCGTGGGTGGAGTTTGCATACAATAATGCCACGTCTCAATCGTCTAACTATTCCCCATTTCAAGTAGTTACTGGTATGCACCCCACCATTTTTCCGTCCTCGTTTATGCCTCAGGAGATTCCGGCCTTGGAGGACCACCTCCGTACTCTGCGTTGATTTGGGAGAGGACCAAATCGAATCTCGAATCTGCTTCGTTGGCCCAGAAGTGTTCCGCTGACCTCAAGCGCAAACCTCCACCGGTGTATCATGTAGGGGACAAAGTGTGGCTCAGCACACGTCACATTAGGTTGAGGGTCCTTTCTATGAAGTTTGCACCCCGATTCATAGGACCTTATAAAATTCTTAGGTGTGTTAATCCCGTCTCGTACACTCTGCAATTGCCTGCGTCTCTTCGCATTCCAAACACCATGTGTCCTTACTGAAGCCCCTCCTGTGCAATCGTTTTACCCATCCCGATCCTCTCCCTCCTCCTCCTGTGTTGGTAGACGGGAACCCCGAATTCGAAATTGAATCCGTTCTTGATTCCCGTCATTCTCGGGGTGGGATTCAGTATCTGGTTCATTGGAAAGGTTATGGTCCTGCAGACCGTACGTGGGTCTCTCTTCGCGACATCCATGCTCCTCGTTTGTTGTCCGCTTTTCATCGCCGTTTTCCTGTCAAGCCGGCTCCCATCCACCCGGTGGACGTTCCTCGAGTAGGGGGTGCTGTCAGCCCTCGGAGGCTGGCGCACCTCCGGCATTCCTCCCGGGTGTCCCGGGGCCTGCGTCCTCCCCGCAGCTCTTCCTCGTGTCCTGTGCGCGCGTTCCGCCGGCCCCAGCAGCTTTAGGAGATGGTCGGCGGCGCGCCGTGCATGACGTCATCACGCCTCCAACGTGGGTTCCCCTGCATCATGTGACCCTGGTGACCAATCAGACTGCAGGGCGCCTTATTTAAAAGTGCTTTTGCCTTTTTGCATTGCCCTTTCGTGGTTCTTCTTGTCTATACCTATATACTTGCTGCTTTTCACCTTTGATTGACTTTTTGTGTATGACCTGGCTTTTGGATTTCGACCTGTGTACCTCTCTACTCCTTTGACTCGGCTTTTGTAATTTTGACCTTGTATACCGCATATTCCTTTGACCTAGGATTGTATTTAAACCCTCTGGTACTCCGTACTTTCCTGTCTCCATACCAGCCACCCTAAGGACTGGTTTCTGTCCTCCTTGCCTACATCCCTGCCTCATAGGGATAACCCAGCCAACTCAAGGACTGGTATCGCAATTAGTTTTGTGTCTCCTGTTTCTTCATAGGGCTGACCGTAGCTACCCACGGGTACGTGTGTCTGCCTGACATTACTAGGGTGATGGAGTCAAAATCCAGGTGAGTCCCCACACTTTTCTATGTTGGACTTAACCCCTGTTTCTATCAGTAACCAACATTTATTATTAATATAATAATATATTTAGTATTTAATTTAATATCTAATACAAATGTTATTTAACCCCTTCCCTGCAAAGTCATGTCATTCCCAATGCTAGTCCATAAAGACTGAGGGATTCCTGCCTTGTTTATGGCCCCAACCAGTGGCCAAAGAAATCAAACTGCCCACCTACTCTGATTTAACTCCGCACCCGCTAGCCATAATTCAGGCCCAGAGGAGGGTGGGCTGTCTTCCACCTCTGATTGCAATTTAATGCACTCCACATGTACACTGCAATCACTGTTAAAATGACACAATGTCAAATAAAGTGCAAAAACTCGCATTTTGGTTTTCAGTTTGTTCATTGTAGTATCTTTCTTGATTCATCCTATGGTCGCATTGACAAATCTCAGTATGTTCAAAATATGAATGGGTGGCCATATCTAACAAATATTGTGTTCTCTTCTCCCTGTATGTTGTATACTAATTCAGTCATATCTACACGATAGTAGCTATCAAATTGGATGGCTTCACGCTTCCTTAAACTCAATCTTGCCAAAACTGACATTCTCGTCATTCCTCCATCCAAGAAGAACCCAATACCACCTATCTCTTTACAAATGGAAAAATGGAACACCTATTAGTCCAACACCCCAAGCTCGCTGCCTTGGTGTCACTTTTGACTCTGACCTAACGTTCTCTCCCCACATCCAGACAGTGACCAAATCCTGTTATTTTCAACTCAAAAACATTGAGCGTGTCTGCCCCTTTCTGACACAAGATACCACAAAAGTGCTGGTTCACGCTCTTGTCATTTCACGACTTGGCTTCTGCAACTCACTCCTTATTGGCCTCCCCAACTCCCGTATCGCCCCTTTGCAATCTGTAATGAATGCAGGGGCCAGGCTTATCTTTCTCACTAAACGCACCTTGCGTACCTCCCCACTCTGCCAGTCCCTCCATTGCTTCCTGTACATTTCAGGATACAGTTTAAAATACTGATGCTCACGTTCAAATCACTCAATACCTCAACCCCTCCCTACATATGTTCGTTACTCCGCAAGCACGTCCCATCTAGACAACTCCATTCAGCAGGTGATCTCCACCTGTCATTGGTCTACACACGTACAGCCAACTCTCGGCTCCAAGACTTCTCAAGGGCAGCATCAGTCCTGTGGAATGACTTGCCTTGCCCTATCAAACTCTCCCCTGACCTTCAGGCCTTCAAGAAATCCCTCAAAACCCATCTCTTCAGATTAGCGTACCACATCACTGATGCAACTCATCCCTCTGCTCACCTACTCACACATGATTGAAGCCGCTTCTATGGCCCCATCGTTTCCAAACCACTGGCACTAATGATCCTGCTATCTAGTGAAATTCCTCTTGTCTTCCTCAAACCCAATCCCTTTAGACTGTAAACTCCAATGAGTAGGGCTCTCTACACCTTTTGTTTCCATCTTATGTCCGTTTATATGTATCTCGTTCCCTTTGGTTATTGTAAAGCGCTGTGGAAACTGTTGGCGCTATATAAATGATAATAATAATAATAATCACTACAGAGCAGTTGTATAAAATACACAGAATAGTTTGTGATCAAAAAGCCTTAAAAAAATATTTAGAAACCAGACTAATTGTCCATTGTTCTATGATGTGTCTGTTGGTATATCTATATCTGTTTATCTATCTCTATGTGCCCTCTCCTGTATTTATTTATACATTTAGTATCTTCGATGCAATTCTTTGCTATAATCTGGTCATTAAATATGGGCTTTAAATACTGGATATAGACACCCAGCTCATTTTAAACTGAACCTTACATAAACTCCCCTATAAATAATGAAATAGAACTCCCTCTACAATTGATCGCCACAGCCTAGAAAGAACGCATTTACATCAAAAGTCAGTAGAAATGAAAAAAGGTTTAAGTATTTTTTCCATAAATAATTTTTTATAATGACTATAAAAGTTGGATAGCACATAAAGGACTGCGAGAAGTAGACATTTTACTGTATGTGTATATTGCTTGGAATACTTGCAGAAATATAAATGTGACAGACAGACATCTGAGTGTACTTCCGAAAAAAATCACCAAAAGAGAAGATTAAACTCGTAATTTAATACTTTCCAGAATAATATTCATTTTGGATTGAGTGTCGGGCTGCAGCGGTGCTAGTCAGTATTATTGATAATTTAAATGTTACACAAAAACATTGATATTTAATCTGAGAGCACTTTGCAGGGTTAATGATTATGCTATATTTTATTCTTTGTTTATGCAGACGGAGCCTAAAACAATTTTGCTTTACACGTTCGTTTGTTTGAAATGTGCACAAATCACTGAAGGTAATTTGATACTTATTTCTATTTGGTTTTAGAGCGTATAAGATATATTTCGATAATGGGCTGGAATCTCACAGATCTGTAAATGCCAGATGTTTTATTGTAAGTAAGAAAGGAAAGAGACTTAAGGCAGGATTCACTTACAGGGTTATTCAAAGAGCTCCGAATTGGGGCCGAAAGGTAACCGAATGCTGAAATTCAGTGTACGGTTACCTTCCTGGCCATTTGGCTATTCAGAGAGCAGGCAGTTCGCCAAATGTTGGCGAATTGCCTGCACATACAGTGCCTGTTCGGTGCCTGTTCGAGGGCAGTGAAATCCCCATAGAGAAGCAATGCTTCATCTATTCAGAGAACAAAAGCCAGCAGTGAAAAGTTGCCTAAATGCCCTGCCATTCGGTGGTTTAATTCGGCAGGTTTATTCAGGCGAATCCCATAGGCTTCAATGTTAAAAATATTCCCGTTTTAATTCAATATCTAATAAACCGTTCATTATAATATTCTGCAGTAAAAAGTCTCTTTATTTATAGAATTTTTAGGACCTTTTAGGCATTTTTGGGGATTTTTTTGCAAATATAAATTTTCCGTTTTTTTTTTTCAATTGTTTTTTCTTTTTTCTGTAACAGCCCTTTTTCTTATCATTCATTGGATCTTATATGTAAATTTCAGACATTTTCGCTCAGTAGTTTGCTTGCAAACAGCGTTTCACTTTTCAAACATTCAAGCGTACTGTTTTTTTTTCTTCACCTCCATCGTCTGCAGTGTCGGCTTTTTCCGGCGGCTGCTCTGCGCTGTGATCGGCTCCTGCTCTGGTTTCTCCGGCGTCTTCGGCGGGTTAATCCAGATGTTTTTCCGGGTTTCGTTGTGCGTTCGCCCTCATTTTGTGATGAGTTTTCGGCAGGTTTGCGGTGACTTTTCCCTGCATTACAGCGGCCCTGTGCTGCTTGCTGAATAAACTGCAGGGTGGCTGAAATGGGATCGCCAAATTGCACCAAATTGAAGAGAACGAAAAGTCACTGAACGTGCGGTGGCTTTTCGATTCTCTCTGAATAACCCTGTAAGTGATGATATAGGCATCTTCTCCCCATATAATGCCTCAAAGCATCCTGTCTAATTCACAAAGCACTCAGATCGCACTATGATGCACCGCGATCCAAGATCTCATGGTGGGGCATTCCAGCCTTGATAGCCAGGACCAGCCCAGCTTTGATGCATGGACTGCATAGCATTACAACGGATTACAGGGCTGTGATGTTATGTAACCTTGTCTAGACCAGTGTTTCTCAAACCTGTCCTCTGGACCCCCTAACAGGCCAGGTTTTCCGGATATCTGAAGCGCAGCACAGGTGATATGATTTGCTGCTCAGTGATTGCAGGATACAGTCTGCATTTCCCCAAGGTGATCTGCAAAATCTGGCCTGGTTGGGGGTCCCGAGGACAGGTTTGAGAACCACTGCTCTAGACTACCACTGGTGGTCACCTGTATGCAAACATAAGCCATCCAGAGAAGAGTTAATATGGAAGACAGGTAGGCCACAACGCAGCCTACCCACTCCCCATCCCAAACCCAGGGCCTCTAAAGAGGTCACCACATAGGGAGGACCCTTGCACCCTCCCATGTTCAATTAACTCCACAAAAATTAAACCTTAAAATATAACCCCTCTATTAACCCAATAAAACTTAAAGATCTTACCCTCTACCACCATTAATCGAAATTTACTGTTGAAATCTCTAAAATTAAATAAATGCTCCCCCGCCCCTACTACCTTCTAATGAATAAATGCTTAGCTCCCTAAAATACTTTTAAAATAAATAAAATCTCCTTAGTAAAGTTTACTTATTATCTGGTGATCAGCAACACCCAGGAGATCATTCTTATTGAATGAGCCACGCTGCTTCAGAGTTATCTAACAAGGATTGCTATCCAATGGCATTCCTTGTTATAAGTTTGATTCGGCCAATGAGAGGGCTCCATAGATGGAGTTCTTCTCATTGGTTGAAGTAGTTTAGCCATGTGTTATCAATATGTTCAATCAGAGAAGCCTGATCTCTGATTGGTCAATGGTGTACACAATGCTGTCCTACATTAAACCCATCAGAGAAGAGGTGAAAAGAAATATGATTGGTTTGACATATTTTGGCCAGGTGTAACCAATCTGACCAATCAGGGAAAAGCTTTTCACTCCAGGGTCTTCTTGTTGAATAACCCCCATTGGCTCAGGGTTACTTAACAAGGAGTGCTATCCCACAACATTCTTTGTTAAAAATTTGATTCACCCAATGAGGGAGCTTCATAGATAAAGCTAATCTTATTGGCCTTAAGTAGTTTGGTGAATCAGAAAAGCCTGTTCTCTGATTCGCCAGTAGTGAAGATGTTAAACGGACATCATTAATTTCTTCTCTGATTAGTTTGACGTAGTTTGTTCATGTGTGCCCAATTGGCCAATCAGAGAAAAACTTCTCTTGAACCAGATATGCAGCAGTCAAAAACTTTAAATATTAAAGGGGACAGGCAGGACACTTCAATGTCTCGTTAGGTGCACCACTGCACTCCAAGCACACAAGAGTGTTGATTAACGCATACAACGAATATATACAAATCCTACAGCACATATTTCTTATTAGATGTAAATGTGTTGCGTAGATGTCCCTACCAAGGGTGTCTCAGCAATTACAATAAATAAAAAAAAATGGAGGACTTCCAAAATAAATAATTAAACACAAATAGTGTAATGTCATATGCTAAATTCACAGAGACATTACAATCACTGACATAAATTAGAAAATTCTGAACAGCAAGCAAACTTCAGGATCCTGCACACTTTTGACTATTAAAGATTTTCTACAGGTCTATCCACTAAAACAATGTTTCCCAAACCTGTCCTCAGGACCCTCCGCCTCGCCAGGTTTTCCAGATAGCTGAAGCACGGCACAGGTGATATTTTATTTATTTATTTATATATGATTTGCTGCTCAGTGATCGCAGGATTCAGTCTGCATTTCCCCAAGGTGATCTGCAAAATCTGGCCTGGTTGAGGGTCCCGAGGACAGGTTTGGGAAACACTGTACTAAAAAAATTGGTAGGAGAAGAAAACAATCTAGACCAAATAGCCAGTTTGGAAAGTGAATTAAATTGGAGAACTTTTCTGGTTTGGCTATTCTGACCTAGAATTTTCACTTCTCCTGCCAGTTGTCCTGAGTTTCACCTTTATTGAAGAGACCTGCTTATGGTTTGCAATTTTTCATCTGAATAAAGTAAAGAATAAAACTAGGCACCATATAATGGGATAATAAAATTTTGAAAACTACACACAGTTTCTGCCTCGTATATAGTACATTAGTCTTAAAGTTACACTCTTTAGTAAGAATGGGGGACATAGGAGTTAAATACTAATCCCTCCTGAACTACCACTCCTCACACACCTTCTTCTGATTTACCACTGAAGTATCATTATTACTCAAAACCTTTACTCCACGTGATGGAATTTTATTGTCACGGTATCTGATAGTTAAGGTCCCAAGGCCAAAAGAATTCCATTTTGCAGTTTACACCAAACTTTGCACACACAGGAGCTGTGACCAGCAGCAGCAAATTTTAATGTGATCTCTGTGGCAGTAAATCTGCTGAAAATAACAATACATAATTTGTGTGGGTTCCACAATAAAAGATGATTTCTCATAGCATTTAAACATGATGAGCAAAAAAACCCCTTAAAATTAGCTCAGCATACAGGGGGTGAAAAGAGCAGCAAAAGGGTTAATGAGTGAATCCTTTATAAATCCCAATAACTATAATAAATAATAAGGATTATTCAGTTAGTAATGTTGTTGTATAGAAAAAAAGAATAGCAGATTTACTTCAGTGTACTGCAATGGATGATCTACAGCAGTGTTTCCCAAACCTGTCCTCAGGATCCGCTGACAGGCCAGGTTTGCCAGATATCTGTCGCACAGCACAGGTGATATGATTTGCTTCTTAGTGATTGCAGGATTCAGTCTGCATTTCCCCAAAGTGATCTGCAAAATCTGGCTTGTTAAGGGGACCTGAGGACAGGTTTGAGAAACACTGATATACAGTGAAACAATGATGAATTCACCATTTAGGGAACCTTCTCTGTTGTAGTCATAGTTTACACCAGTGGTCCTCAACCCTGGTCCTAAAGTCCCCCTAGCAGGCCAGGTTTGCCAGATATGTGAAGCACAGCATAGGTGATATGATTTCTGCTCGGTGATTGCAGGATTCAGTCTGCATTTCCTTACAGTGATTTGCAAAATCTGGCCTGGTTGAGGGGGACTTGAGGACCGCGATTGGGAACCACTGGTTTACACTGTTCTTTCTATTGGAGTTTTTGCTAAAGTTCTATGAAGGGTTTCCACCAGTTTTTCCACCCTTATGTCAGTGTTGTTTTCCCCCATTCTTTTCATCATAATTTCGGTTGACATCGTATTGTGTTGTTTTTACCGTTGTATTCACCAATGTTTCTATCAGAGTTCAATGATTAAAATCTCCAAAGTATATTCATCTGTGGTGGAAACAACGGTGAAACAGCACTAAAGGGGTTATTCAATAAGAGCCAAACTTGCCACTGAATTTCCCCGTATGAAGCAATTTCGTGGCAATTCGGCTATTTAGAGAGCTGCCATTTCGCCAAATACTGGCAAATTGCCAATGAAATACGGTGCAATTCGCCTAAGATCACCACAGTTCAGTGACCTTCTCTGACAGTGAAAGTCCCTATAGAGAAGTAATGGTTAATCTATTCCGAGATCACTGAACAGCACAGAAATGTTGGCAAAGTGCCCAGATTTTCAGTGCTTCAGATCGACAGGTTTAAACAGGCGAATCCTATAGGATTCAATAACAAAAAAAATACAGTTTTTATTATGTTTTTATTCAATTGTTTATTCTTTTCATTTGCAGCAAAAGTCTTTCTATTGATTCATTTTTTTAAAATTTTTAGGTATTTTTCTGGATTTTTTAAGTGAAAATTGGTGTTTTTTTATTCTGTATCAGACCTTTTAATTGTTATTTATAGGACCTTTTTTATTACCTCCATGCATTTTTATTGTTTCAAACGCCGTTTAAAAAATGTGCCTTTTTTTTACCCCCAGTTCTGCGGCTGATCGGCCTTTTTCAGCGGTCTGTTCAGCAGATTGTTGGTTGCGTTCTGCGGTTTACGGCTGCGGTCGGCGGTCTATTTGACAGCCGGCAGTTGCGTCTGGTGGGTTGATCAGTGGCGTTCGGATTCCTTCTGCTGAATTCACTGCAGAGTTAGGCGAATTGAACTCGCCGAAGTGCACCGAACGAGAGAGAGCCCCGAAATTTCGGTAATAACCCCTTGAATTGAGAATAACTGTAGTTTACTCATTTTGTGGAAGAATAACAGTGGTTGTGTTGTTCAGCATTGTTTACAGCAACTTCATTGCTGTTGCTGAATTTTGTACCTCTGGTTAGGCAACGTTTAATGTATTTGCAAGAATGTTGTCTGGAGTTACAATATTAAATTTTGTTTATTTATTTATAAAGTATTTTACCAGGAAGGATACATTGAGATTTCTCTCGTTTTCAAGTATGTCCTGGGTTCAAGAACATTGAATTTTTACAGTCGTTACAGAAATACAAAATAATAAAATGCAAGATATTAAAAAACACAAATATACAGATTAACACAGAAAACAAATATGTAGGAAATATAATACAGGGTTATTCAAATAGATCCGAATTGTGGCCGAAAGGTAACTGAACACAGTGAAATTAAGCATACGGTTACTGTTCCTGGCCATTCGGCTATTCAGAGAGCAGGCAGTTCGGCTGCTCTGCGTTGTGATCGGCGGCTGCTCAGGTTTCTCCGGCGTGTTCGGTGGAGTTAATCCAGATGTTTTTACGGGTTTCGGTGTGCGTTAAACTGGGTTTTGCTGTGAGTGTTCGTCGAGTTTGCGGCGGGTTTTCCCTGCACTACGACGGCCCTGTGGTGCTTGCTGAATACACCGCAGGGTTGCCGAAATGAGATTGCCAAATCGCACCAAATTGAAGAAAACTAAAAGTCACCGACCGTGCAGTGACGTTTCGATTCTCTTTGAATAAACCTGATAGTCACTATGTTACATGTTTACAATAATAAAAATAACCACATCACGAAAATAGACCGCTGCAACACAACTCTCAACACCCAGAGAATCGTTTGATGGGAGGAGCCCCCATAGAGGCTCATCTGCCTAACAATACGAGCCAACAGGCTCTATTTTTGTGACTGGTTCTATATATACACCTGGAGCAATTATATTAATTATATGTAACTATACTGCGCAATTATCGGTTTTCTTTATATTTTAGTACATATTGCTGGATACAGCCGACCACTAGAGAAATTTTTGGAAGATACGCTGTACTATATTGCACCTCTTGCGCTCCCAACAAATTCGTTTGTATTTTTTATGTTTGATTTGGGTGAGGGACACACCTTGTGGTGAGCTGCATGACTGTGGAATAATCACCTACTATTGGATATTGTATGTTAAAAATCACAGCGCCAAACACTTTAACACCTAATAAGTGTTTTTTTCGTTCATAACATGTTTACAATAAACTTCGGTCTAACTGTTGTGCTTAGAGAATAACCCCTTCTGTTTGTTCACTTATATCAAACTCACTGATCATTTCAATGAGAGACTGTACTTCAAGAAAATGAATATTGTTTTCTTAATTTTCTTGATGTTTAGCATTTTTAGTACCTTTAAACGTCTCCATTGCCGATGAAAGCCAGAAGATGGCGCTATGGAATAGGAATAATGATTTAGCTCTTGAGCAGCGTCTTCCTTTCCTGTGGTTCTGGGTGTCAAATGTATTTCTTATTTTATATTTGTTTTGTCCTATCCATTGTACAGCGCTGCGGAATATGGGAACATGTTGCTGCCGTAGAAAGAATTGTAACTCCACAAGCCTAAACCCTATGTGTGAGAAAGATGTTTTGGGGCAAAATGTGATCTTTTGGTGCTTTAGAACGGAAATTGGTAAAGAAGCTTTTTTTTTGTTGCAGTGTAATCTTTCTGTATTCTTTCCTAATCTCTTTATTGTTGTGATACAGCAGTTACAATCAGTAACACATTACATTAGTCAATAAGCAATAACGTTTGGAATAACAGAGTTTTGATAAGTGTCTAGACAGACACTCAAATACATTATTATCTATTCAGCTACTTCTTGTGAAAGATAATCAAGGAAATGAAAGGAAAGGAAAAGGAAGGGCATCGTAAAGTTTTTGGTGTGTCAGCTGATCAGTCTGTTTCATATCAAGTACATTTAAATGTAAACAATGTAAGATTCCCTTCCAGTTAGACCTATGGTGATGAGCGAAAGAACGCAACTTAAAAATAAATATCAAGAGCTAGATTCTGAGTGAAGTGTAAACATTACCAGATCTAGGGCACTATCTGCTGCATGCATTGAGCTAAAACCGGGACGTAAAGGGGAGAAATTAGCGTTCGCTATCTTTCCCTTTGCGTGCCAGTTTCCCCAGCAGTTTGCAGGGCAGGTGACAATTCCGGCAGCCTGCCCCTTAGCGATCGCTAAGCTCACGGATGCTGGGGGCAACGCTACAGTGCCGTCCCCAGCATCCGCTCCATGGCGTCCATAGGACTCCATGGAGGATGGTGCTGCCAGGTCACATGACAGACAGGATGTCTCCTCTTGCGAGATCCTGCTGGTCGGTGGAGTGATCGCGGAGGGAGACAGGGGACTTTCTTCCCCCAGTCTTCCTCTGTTCCCGGCAGCCAGAAGCAGTAGATCAGGCCGCCGTTCTCGCCGCGGGATAAGGCTAGGGTCAGACGAACGCATTTTTCACGTTGTCCGGGAAAAAGTGCGTTCGAACGAATGGACGTATTTTTTCACAGAATACGCAATAGCGGTCATACGATGCGCATTTTCGTCCGTGATTTTGTACGGATCATCAATAAAACCCTTTTGCGTCTGGACGTTATGTTGGCCGGACGTGTGCAGCGTCTGACGTCTCCTAATCACGCACACACGCCGCTATGCGGCCGCAGCGCACTCTGTACGTCAGTAGTAGCGGTTTGACGTTCTCGAAAAAATGCGTTCGTTTGCCACTTGCGTTGCACGGACGAACCTTCGTGCGGCCGTTCGTCGTATGTTCCCCGGGATTGGACGTCATTTGCTGCTAGCACGGCCGTGATTTTGTGCGACTAAACGCACGTTAAAAATGCTTTCGTCTGACCTTAGCCTAAGGCTAGGGTCAGACGAACGCATTTTTATGTTGTCTGTGAAAAAGTGCGTTCGAACGAATGGACGCATTTTTTTACAGAATACGTGATAGTGGTCATACTATGCGCATTTTCGTCCGTGATTTTGTACGGATCATCAATAAAACACTTCTTGCATCTGGACGTTATGTTGGCCGGACATTAGCAGCGTCTGACGTCTCCTAATCACACACACACGCCGCTAGCGGACGCAGCGCACTCTGTACGTCAGTACCTGCGGTTTCACGTTCTCGAAAAAATGCGTTCATTTTCCACTTGCGTTGCGCAGCCGGACTTTTGTGCGACCGTACTTCGTATATTGGCCGTCATTGCCCGGCATCTGCTGCTAGTGCGGCCGTGATTAAGTGCGGCTGCACGCGCGTTCGCACTGCCTCAGTCTGACCCTAGCCTAAGAGGTGAGTATTTTGTCGTTGTTTTTTTTTTGAGCAGCAGGTAATGGATTCTGCAGCCGAACAATCCGTTTCCTACACCTCTCATCTGGTGGTAACCTTTTCGTTAGCGTCAGCTCTTAGTAACTAGCGTTAGGACCAGGTGATCCTAATGTTAGTTAATCTGTGCTTTCACTTTGCGCTCCCCTTGCTAGGTTTAGCGAGCACAAAATACAGTAAACTCGCGCTACGAATCGCTAATTAACGAGCGCTAACAGATTTTTTAACCTGTTAGTAATTCGAAGGCGATGTGGGAGCAGCACTGTGACCTCTTGTAAGCTGCCGCTAGTGTTAGCTTGAAGGAGGTGATAGAGCCCCTAGTGTAAACTCGTCAGAGCTATTAAAGTCTGTGGCATTGTTACATTTATCAGGTATTTGGCTCCGTTTTCACCAGGCTTTTAATACAGACTGACGTCTATGGAGCTTTTATATCTGCGATGGCAAACCTTGGCACTCCAGAGGGGTTATTCACAAAGCACCAAAATTTCAACGAATTTTCTGTGCTTTTCACTTCGGCTATTCCATTTCGCCGAAGCTACAGTGAATGCACTATTCACCGTAGGGTCACTGTAGTGTGGAGAAGATGGAGTCACTGAAGCCTCAAAAAAAAGTTGGCGAACGTTGCCGAACAGCACAGAAGACCTCCGAAGAGCGGCGAACTGGCCTTAGCGAAATCCACTGAACTGGAAAAAAAACACAAAACAGAACTCTCCTATTCCCCTAAGAGGTGTTTAAACCAATAAAAATTCATTAAAATGTGTCTAAATAATAGAAATGGTCCTTTAAAAAAAAAAAAGGTCTGTTCCAGAAATAAAAAAAAAAACGCCTTTTAAAAAAATATTGGGTAACAAAAATTTCATCCAAAAGTAGAATTGATGCTAAAAGGTGTTCTAAAAAATAAGGCTTTTTACTGAACATGAAAAGAATAAACTTTTTTTAAAAAAATGTGTAGATGATATTACTTTTTTACATCGAAACCTGTGGGATTCACCTTTTTAAACCTGTCGAACTGCACCATCGAAAATCAGAGCATTTCCCCAACACTTTGGCGTTCTGTGGATAGATGAACCATTATTTCTCTATGGGACAATTTCACTGCCACCGAACTGCACCGTATTTTGCCGTCAACTCGCCAGTATTTGGAGATTTGACAGCTTTGTGAATAGATAAACTGCCACAAACTTGCACCGTACAGTAAAATTCATCGTTTGGTGCAGTTCAATGGCAAGTTCGGTGCTTTGTGACTACACCCTTAGGTGTTTCGAACTCCCACTCTCATGATGCCCAACCAGCCTATGTATGACTGAGCATCAGGGGACACGTAGTTCTAGAACATCTGGGTGCCAAGGTTTGCCATTACTCCTATATACCGTATCTTTCTTTATTATTATCTTTTACTTTGGTAAAAACCTTATATCATGTAGTCATTTCTTTATTCAATTAATTAGGAAACATCTAATTTGTTCACATTTTTCTGATGGATTATTCTATTGAAGTTCAGCTTACTCTTTAAACCAGCCGTGACGTTTGCCCGAGCATTGACATAGCTGCACATTTAACACTTGTAATATGGTAGGATAATTGTAAAATTTTATCAAAGTATCTTTTTCACCCAGCTGACTGTTGAGAGAGATGCTGCTTCATCCTCACAATATCCCCTTCTTGTTTGCTTTCCGCACTCAGTAGAAGCCATTAAAAACGAAAAGACAATATTTACTAATATTTAAATGCCTATAAAGGCAGATGTTTGCAGGGAACAAAGCTGTGGATTGCAGGCATGAAAATTAAACACTTTTCCTGAGAATCGCTTATGCTCGCAGCAATTAGATGTAAAATTTAAAGCTTGTAACCACCAGTTAAATGTGAAATGTGAGTGTGATGCAGGGAGTTAAGATACCAGCCTGCTGGGGTATGGGAAAAGGGAGGGGGGTCCAATTAATGCAGGTAACGAGACAATAGACAGATGTGTTTTCATTGCACTGGAAGATAAATGCAGTGTTAAATGCCTGACAACTTCCCAGAAGTAATCAGCAAACGTTTACGACTGCATAAAACCTCATAGACCAATCCTCGGGTATTTTTATAAGCCCGACATTTAAACACATCAATAAATTCTTCTGTCTGCCTGCTATCCAAAAAAGAAAAAAAAAAGTTACCGGGGAAAAGGGTTCGGCATCTGAATGGATGGAATACACTTTGCATTTCAGGTTTTGAAAGTCCTTACACTTGTATTAAAGAAATGGTAAGCTTTTGAGAGGCAGAGAAAAAAATCTTGGTTAAATTATATTCAATTATTATTATTATTATTATTTACTAACACATTTATTTTGTTTTGATGACGTTAATCCCTCAGCAGTCAAAGTGTCCATAAAATATGACCAACCTGCTTAAATAAATTACTTCAAAGGAATGTTATAATAAATGTCAAATGTAGCTTTTCTAGTGGCTCCACTCAACATAATTAGGACACCACTAATAGATACCGGCAGCACTGTTGTGCCCTCCTGCTGGTATAGTCTTCTGGAGACCATAGGACTCTATGGAGACTCCTACGATAAGCTAGGTCATGCAGGGTCAGTGGAAGGACACTGAGAACCAGAGGCGTAACTAGAAACCTAAGGCCCAAGGTGCGGGAATCCATGATGACCCCCATAAGCCCCATACACTGGACCCCTCCAGGTCCACAATGTCAACTCCAGACAATCAGTGTCACATTTTTTTCCAGGTCCACTACGACCACTTCAGTCCATCTCATTTTTAATGTAATGTGCACCATGTATATCTCAGAGCTGCACAGCAATAAAACTCACAGTAATGTGCGCTGTGTATGAGCGATTCATAGGGGAGGCCCTGGCCCTTGTCAAGCTGCCCAGGTGTGTGTGTGGGCCCACCTGAACTCATGGGCCAGGTTGCAGTGGCACTCGCTGCACCCTTGGTAGTTATGCCCCTGTTGGGAACTCTTTGTTCTCTGTGCCCTTCTGCTGGCAGAGCGCTAAACCAGAATCACCAGCGACCAGTTTCTTTTTTTCATTACCTGCTGCAGAATAGCGAATGACCTTGGAATCAATCCTTTTTCTCTGACTCACCGTAAATTAGTACTTCTTATACTAAGTATGAGAAGCATTAAGTTACAGTAGGGAGCAGGAACACCCAAGCTGCAAGAATAGGACAGGAGACGTTATGATAAATGAGTGAGGCTGTTATACTTAATGGTATTCAGAAATACGTGGTGGGTCTGGTTACCCTACGTCTGGTGTGCGCAACCTTTACCCTCCAGATGTTTTCTAACATCATCTCCCATGGTACTCAGGCACTCATTAGGTCAACAAGTCAGAGCTGTGTGGGAATTGGGAAATGTAGTTCCAAGGCATCAGGAAGGCCAGGGTTGAGCACCCCTGCTAAAGGTGGGTGCATTGAGCAAACCTGTAATACTTGTGTCCATTCAACAGTTTTCAGACAAAATGCACTATATTGCCAAAAGTATTCGCTCACCTGCCCAGCTCCTGATTTGGATGGGTGAGCGAATACTTTTGGCAATATAGTGTAACTTCATCTCTATTTTCTATATATTACATGCGACTTGATGGGGGGGGGTGAATGAAATGAGGGGCTTACTCCAGCCTGACAGAATAATAACCCTTGTGCATTGTCTGTCTGCCTGTATAAATCGTGTATATTCATTCAAGTTACATATCAGACAACTGTCTATTACAGAGCTGGGCACGTTTCAACAGCAGCGAGTATATTATTCATCCACACAACTGATGCCTCATTTTTATTCCCTTTTAAAATGATGAAATGTTTCTAATTTTGTATTGCCTAATGATACATTCATCTCCTAACAGAAGTGAAAAGGGATGCAGGTAATTGCTGGATGAATGAAGCCCGCGTTACACTCTGTGTCCTCTCCAGAACTAATACAGCATAATAATCCCTGTCACCCATCTCCGTCTGCATCCCCTGCTCATTGGACCAACTCTATCAACCGATACTTGGTCTGCATGTTTGTTCAACAATAAAAGCGATTACAGTGATTTAAAAATGATATAATTATATTTTCTGGGCAATGTTCTAAATGGGTCTCTGTGCACAAACCGAACCTTGATTACTTGGGGGGGGGGGTGAGGGGGGCTGGGAGTCACTAATTAGAAAATCCAAACCCCACAATTTGTTTCTAACACAGGAAGCAACACATAGGGATCAAGTGAAAATAGAGATCCTTATTTTTTTTCAGCTGTTTAAAGGGACACTGCCACTGACATAAACTGTAACTAGATTACTTGTGCATTACCAACTAAACACATGCTGCTGGGTTTTTCTTTGTTTGAAGTAATTGCATGTAAAAAGGAAAAATAAAATTAGCCTTTTATGTCTTCTTACCATTTTGCAGATTTTTTTCCCCATGAGGCAACATTTACCAAAGGTTTTTCCTTACTTCTGTAGCTTATCTAATCTGCAGTAGTTAACAGTTTAACTAGATGTAGGAGGGAATGTTTAGATAAGGGGGGGACTGTATTGGGTCGTGTAGGCTACCTGAGAGAAGAGATGGCAGCTGAGTGAGATATGACAGGTAGCTTAGAAAAACATCTAATGGAGCCCCTGGAGATGTCCTTCGAGTACATCCCACACAATACAATGATTTGAGTCAGTGATCGACCCAAAAGACTCCCTTAAGGACATTGACACAGAGTGGAGCAAGTGAAGTAAACATACGGGGGTGAGTTTATAACACAAAATATCACAAAATGAATGCACCCAGTGACACCTATAGGGTAAAATATTTATTAACCTCCCTGGCGGTCTAATTTTTGCAGAATTTCTTGTCTAAAAGTGGTCTTTTCTTCCCCCCCCCCTGGCGGTATCCCGAGTGTGGCTCGGGGTTAAATTCCTATCTTGGAAGTGGTAACCCCGAGCAACACTGGGGATGCCGCTGGATACATCACCTCTCCCTGCGCTCCCTCGATGTCCCCCACAGTCTCCTCTGGCGATCGCGACCTTATTACTTCCTGGTTTCCTCCTCGTGAGAAGAGAATCCAGGAAGTAAAACGCCGCGATCGCCGGAGGAGACTGCAGAGATCAGCGAGGGAGCAGGGAGAGGTAATGTATACAGCCCGAGTGTGGTCCGGGGTTACCGCTCTCAGTGGTGAAATTTAATCCCGAGACACACTCGGGAACACCGTCAGGGGGTTAACTAAACATCTCCCTATTACCTCAGCGGTTCAAGCCGCCTACGTACCTGCTAGCTAGATAGAAAATATAATCAGCAAAAGAGGTGCGTTAACCCATAAGAACCATCAGTGGGACTCAACCAACTAAACTAACAACAGTTAAAAAAGTATAGAGTCATAGCCAATGTCTGGTTAACTGGTTAATTGGACCAATAATTGGTTGAGTCCCACTGATGGTTCTTATGGGTTAACGCACCTCTTTTGCTGATTATATTTTCTATCTAGCTAGCAGGTACGTAGGCGGCTTGAACCGCTGAGGTAATAGGGAGATATATACACTTTTTGAACTGGTCAATTTCTCTATTTCCCCAGACCTCATTTGAGCGGCGTGACCTATACCACTTCTATTGAGATTATACAAAAGTGTTGGACTTTTTTCTGTTTCACTTTTTAATTCTGTTTGTGTGCCTTGTGTATTAAAAGTACTGTATTTTAGGCACTCTTGTTGCACCTTGTGTGCAAGTTGGTCTGTTATTGGTTTTTTCGGGGTTATGCCCCTTTGAGTGCTATATTGCCCTCTTCGTTTGTTTGTTTTTTGGTTAACTAAACATACAAGAGAAAAACAAAACAGATGTAAGATATCAGCAAAATAAAATAAACACAATAATGACATTTCATTTTTTGGTGGTAGTGGCCCTTTAAAGCAGGGTTTTCAAACTTATGTCCCCTAGACGTTGATGGCCTACAATCCCCAGTATTCCTCGTATGTTATAGATCAGTGGTTCCCAACCGCAGTCCTCAAGTACCCCCCAACAGGTCAGGTTTTCCAGATATCCGAAGCACGCACAGCACAGGTGATATGATTTGCTGCTCAGTGATTGCAGGATATAGTCTGCATTTCCCTCAAGGTGATCTGTAAAATCTGGCCTGTTGGGACCAGGGGTACCTGAGGACCGCGGTTGGGAACCACTGGTATAGATAGCCATGGACACAGGGGAGTTGTAGTTCATAAACATCTGGGGGGGGGCTGGAGTTTTACCACCCTGATTTAAAAGGGTTCAAGCCACTTTGTGCTTTTAACCTCTTCAATACCGATATTGAGATATCGCGGGCTTCAAAGGCACCATCTGGTGCCCTGATATCGAGATATCTCGATCTGCAGCCCAAAAGCAAATGACATTCATTAGCTGCAAACAAATTTCATTTGCTTTTGGGCTGCAGAAGGTGCCCCCAAAGAATTAGCCCTGTGGGCATAATGCTCAAAGAGCTAAAACTGTAAAATCAGCTGCTCAAAGGTCTAAAATATCGGGCTTTTAGCAGCTGATGCAGGCTGAAAAAGAAGAAAATAGACCAGCCGCTCAAACCACTAACTCAATATGGCAGTAGATGGCGCCATCTACTGGCAAAAAATATGTTATTTATAATAAGACATACAACAGGTATAAACTCAAATATTTCTTATTTTATAATTAATTTAAAATGATTTTACAAAAAAACACTGGTTTCTGACTGTGTTTTTTTTTTTGGAAAATCACTTGGTAGTGAGGGGTTAATTCATGGTAGTTATTTCTTCCTAATAATATTCATTAATGCAGGTTGGAAAAACTGATTTCTAGGCTGGGTTTAGAATATGTTAAAGTGAGGTAAAGTTATTAAAGTGGGGATCAGCGGCATAGCGTGGGTTGTCAGCGCCCGGGGCAAGGCAAGAATTGTGCGCCCCCCCCCCCAACCTGTGGACACGGTAACACATGATTCCCTGACACCAGTAGAATATTGACCCCCTTACCCCACAAGCACATGTATTGTATATTAACAAAATACTGATATAATAAAAAAAAGAAACACACATGCCCCCCACGCTACACCACTGCTACCAGTCAACCTGTCCCAGTATACCCTAGCATAGTTCCACTCTCACACTATACCCATTCACTCTCTTCCAGTACCCCCAGTCACCCTCTCCCTCTAAGTACCCGTCACTCTCAGTACCCCCACATTCTCCCAATACCCCAGCCACTCTCTCTCCAAGTACCCACAGTCACTTCCTCCCAGTACCCCAAGTCACTCTCTCCAAGTAGCCCACGTTTTCCCAGTACCCCCAGTCTCTCTCTCTCCATGTACCCCAGTCACTCTCTCTCCCAGTACCCCCAGTTACTCCCCCACAGTACCCCCAGTCAATCACTCTCTCCCAGTACTCCCAGTCACTCACTCTCTCCCAGTACCCCCAGTCACTCTCTCTCTCTCCAAGTACCCCCACTTTCTCTCAGTACCCCAGTCACTCTATCCCAGCATCCCCAGTCATTCTCTCCCTGAACCTCCAGTCACCCTCTCCCTGCATCCCCTCACTGTGTGGTGGTCACGCTGCTTTGGTGTCATACAGTGTCACCTAACTGCGTGGAGTTGCTGGTGGCCGGGGGTGGGGGAGCAGTCCAGGGGGCTTAGTGGAGACCGGATTTTGAATGTGCTGCAGGGCAGGCGCCTCCCTCCCTCCTTCCTGTTCAGTGACAGCAAGGCCGCCAGTGGCGGGGGGGGGGCTAAAACAGGGCTTCAAGGGGGGCTGACAAGCGTGGTACAGGGTGTTCCGTTGAATAATGCTGCACTGTTTCATGTGACTCATGTCAGCGTTAAGGAGGAGTCGGGACAGGACCAGAATTTTATGTCCTGGTCCTCCCTTCTGGACGCTGAGTTCTAAGTCACCGCCAGTGTGGCAAAACTGGTGGACACCTTGCTGATCCCTGCTGGAAAATATTAGTGGTTCAAAGTTCTTTTGAAATTTTGCGCCCCCTAAGAAAATTGCACCCGGGGCGACCGCCCCTGAGGCCCCCCCACGCTACACCACTGGTGGGGATCTCAAACTCTGGCCCCACCAATGTTGCTAAATTTACAACTCCCATAATTCCCTGGCTATTTATTGCAGTTACAGAATTCTGGGAATTGTAGGCCATCAGTAACATCAGGGGGCTGGTGTTTTAGATCCCTGTAAGAACGGGTCCTAGAAGTAGTTTTCAAGTAATCCTTAATCAATCCAGCCAGTAAAAGAAGAATTTTAGCAATTTTTCCGTTATATATCAGTCCTCCAGTTGTTTGGGAAGTACATTTCCCGTGAGTCTCAACCAACCTAATGAGTGGCTGAGAATCATAGGAGATATGTTCCAAAACATTTGGAGGGCCATGGCTGCTCACCTGCTTAAAATCCTACACGATGGTATATTCACTTTGGCTTTTTACCTCTTCACTATTTGGTTTTCACTTCGGCGCATTTTGGTGATTCCATTTCTCAGACAGTACGGTTGTCATGCCCCATGACTCAGGGTTTATTTGTGTATCTTAATGTTATGTGTTGAATCTGCCTTTTGCTGCTTGCAGCTATTATTTCATAGCTATTTTGTTCCCGCTGGGTTCCCTTAGCCTTGCTGTATCCAGCTAGCTCCACCCCTTTTTGTTCAGTCTTGTCCTGAGGTACTGGTCGCCTAGCAGCCATCTTTGCTCAATGCTGGACAGAACTAATGTCTTTTCACCACCATTGCTGTACACTATTACAAAGATTGTCAGTCTGATCATTAAAGTTTTCAACCGGATTCATCTTCCTACGTGTCAGTATTGCTGAGTTGACACTGTCTGCCGAACTTTCATCGTGTGAGTACTGGTTAATACAGACTTAGCTAGTCTCAAGCACACACACACGCCTCACAGCTTTGCTAGGGAGGCAGAATAACAGTGAAATCACTATTCACCGGATAGTCACCATAGTGCGGCAAAGATGCAGTTGCCGAAGCCTTGTGAAAAAGTTGGAGATTGTTGCCGAAGAGCACAGAAAAGTACCAAAGTGGCCTTGGCGAATTCCACCGAACTGCAAAAAAAGAAAAGAAAACAGAACTCTCCTGTTCTCCTAATAGGTGTTTAACCCCTTCACTGCTGAGGCATTTCACCGCTGTGTGCTGAGCTCATTTTTACCGCTTTCGCTCATCATGTTTAAACGCGATTTGAAGCCATATTTTAATAAATGACCCAGACATATTATATATCGTTCTTTCCGGCAGACTCCGCAGATTCATAATATATCATTTTTATATGTATACGTCATGTCCTGTCTGTATATTATAACAAAAAATACGATAAAAATTTAGTTTTTAATCATCTGCAGTGTGTAAAGTGTTTTTTTTCACATTTTATTACATGAGCGTTTGCGGTTATGTTTTCTATGGGGTGCGCTTGTACAAAAATTTGAAATGGGGACTTATTACATTTTGTGGGGGATTTACGTGATTTTTAGCAAGCGCACCTCATAGAAAAAAATCATTAGTGCAGCATCATTGTTCACATTATAATTGAAATGTGAACAATATTCCTGCATTAATAAAAATAACACACAAAAAAAAACATGTTTTTTTTTTAAAAATTTATTTATTTTTGTTATAATTTTTTTTATTATGTTTTTACTTTGTACCTAGTCATGTTGGGTATCATTCGAAAGGCCATGCTCATGCCTTTCAAATGACACCCTCCATGACCCCCTAGCTGCACAGGTGGTTGTGGAGATATCGGGGTTCACAAGAACCCCATATCTCCACCAGGGGATTTCCTTGGGAAATCCCCTGGCAGCTAGGGGTTCCCCGGCTATCTGACGTCATCACGCTATGCATGATGACATCAGGCAGTGAGGGGAGACCCGGGGGTGGAGCCGCCATCCAAGATGGCGGCCCCCACCGGAGCTAGGCTGCACTTCAGCGCCGCAAGGCGCTGAAGTGCAACCTGGCGCTTGAGGGGTTAAAGCCAGGCACCGCTTAAAAGGGGAGACTCTACCCTTTTAAGCGGTGCCTGGCTTTTGGCGCTGCTCATTTCTGATCGGGAGGGAGAGGGATCCGAACGGATCCCCCCCTCCCTTCCAGGCTATCTCCCGGCATTGCCGGGGGGTCGCCTGGAAATGATGTCATCGCGCCAAGCGCGATGACGTCATTTACGCCGGGAGGAGCTTGACTTCAGCGTCTGAGGACGCTGAAGTCAGAACACCGCGGGACCCCGGACAGAGAGGTGAGTATCTCCGCCGGGGGTCCCGCACAGCTGATGACGTGTGGGGCACGTCCTCAGCATGTAACGTGCATCAATGAGGACGTGCCCCACACGTCTTCAGCAGTGAAAGGGTTAAACCAATAAAAATGCTTTAAAATCCGTGTAAATAATAAAAATGTCTGTTACAGAATAAAAAAAAAACATTTAAAAAAATGAGAAACAAAAAACTTGTCTAAAAAGAAAAAGAAAATACAAAAAGCAATTCTAGAAAAATGAAATGGCTTTTTGCTGAAAATGAAAAGAATAATTTTTTTTTTAAAGAAAACTAAACATTTTAATTAGGTTACTTTTTTACATTGAATACTATGGAATCGCCTGTTAAGGCTAGGGTCAGACGAACGCATTTTTCGCGTCGACCGTGGAAAAGTGCGGTCGAACGAACGGACATATTTTTTCACGGAATACGCGGTAGCGGTCATACGATGCGCCTTTTCGTCCGTGATTTTGTACGGATCATCAATAAAACACTTTTTGTGTCTGGACGTTATGTTGGCCGGACATTAGCAGCGTCTGATGTCTCCCAATCACACACACACGCCGCTATGCGGCCGCAGCGCACTCTGTACGTCAGTAGTAGCGGTTTGACGTTCTCGAAAAAATGCGTTCGTTTGCCACTTGCGTTGCGCGGACGAACTTTCGTGCGGCCGTACTTCGTGTGTTCCCCGGCATTGGACGTCATTTGCTGCTAGCACGGCCGTGATTTTGTGCGGCTAAACGCACGTTAAAGCTGCGTTCGTCTGACCCTAGCCTTAAACCTGTCGAACTGAAACAGCGAAAATCAGGGCATTATGGTGCAGTTTGGCATTCGGTGAATAGACAGACCATTACTTCTCTATGGGACAATTTTGCTGCCGCCAAACTGTGGGAAACCGCTCTGTATTTTGTCGTCAATTTGCCTGTACACGTTGACCACAGTCACTTCTCTCAAATATCTAGGTATGTGGTTAGACCCAAATCTATCCTTTGGCCCCACATCGAAAAACTCTCATCTAAACTCTACCCCAAACTAGGTGCCCTGTACAGAAACAAATCCTGCCTGAGCCCCGCGGTAAGAAAGCAGATTGTACAACAAATGCTTATGCCGGCTATTGAATACGGAGATGTAGTGTATGCAGCGGCCCCTCAAACACACCTCCAGAAACTTACTACATTGTATAACTCATTCTGTCGCTTTGTGCTACAATGTAACTACATGACCCTCCATTGTGACATGTTAAAAGAGCTAAACTGGCCGTCGCTGGAATCTAGACGCACTCTTCACCTTTCCAACCTGGTTTTTAAGAGCTTTTCTGGGAAGCTGCCACCCTACCTGAATAGTCTGCTTCCCCCAGCAGCTCCCTCATCCTATAACCTCCGATCCAGGACCGGCACCTTACTTGCAATACCACAATACAAAAAGACAGTGACTCGGTCCTCATTTTCCTACAGCGCACCACAATTATGGAATAACCTCCCAGACGCCGTCAAATCTTCCCCCAGTCTAAAGTCCATTAAGAATTCCCTATTAACATACCTCAATACAGAATGCACCTGTAAACATGTAACATAATGACTATATTTCCTACATATTTATTTTCTGTTAATCTGTATATTTGTGTTGTTTTTTAATTTCTTGCATTTTACTACTTTGTATTTCTGTAACCATGCTCTTGAACCCAGGACATACTTGAAAACAAGAGAAATCTCAATGTATCCTTCCTGGTAAAATCCTTTATAAATAAATAAATAAATTTGGCGAATTGACAGTTTAGGCTAGGGTCAGACGAATGCATTTTTCACGTTGTCCGTGAAAAAGTGCGGTCGAACGAACGTACGTATTTTTCCCGGGAATACGCGATAGCGGTCATATGATGCGCCTTTTCGTCCGTGATTTTGTACGGATCATCAATAAAACACTTTTTGAGTCTGGACGTTATGTTGGCCGGACGTGTGCAGCGTCTGACGTCTCCTAATCACACACACACGCCGCTATGCGGCCGCAGCGCACTCTGTACGTCAGTAGTAGCGGTTTGACGTTCTCGAAAAATGCGTTCGTTGGCCACTTGCGTTGCGCGGACGAACTTTCGTGCGGCCGTTCGTCGTATGTTCCCCGGCATTGGACGTCATTTGCTGCTAGCACGGCCGTGATTTCGTGCGCCTAAACGCACGTTAAAACTGCGCTAGTCTGACCCTAGCCTTAGGGAATAGACGAATTGGCCAACCAGTGCAATTCAGGACCAATACAGAGGTTAGTGAATAACCCTATAGTTTTTTTTATGATTGTGTTTTATTACCTGAACACACAGCGCTTCATTGTGTGCTTTTAACAATCTGGTTGTGTTTAACAAATAGTGACTTTCATAAATCCAGATGTAACGGTACACACTCGCCACCCAGGACATACTTGAAAATGAGAGAAATCTCAATGTATCCTTCCTGGTAAAATCCTTTCTCAAAAAAAAATTTAAAAAAATGTTGCCAATAAAAAAAAAAGCATGACAGCATAAATAAAGTAGCTGTGCTCAATGTGGTACCCAGGAATGGTGCCCCCTCCCTCGTGAAGAGGTTTCTGAAAAGCACCCAAATGGTTTTCTGTCACCATCCAAAAAAAAAAAAAAATCCTGGTTCTGTGGCAAACCTCATTTGTGAATCTATTACAGAGATTAATAGATTATTTCTCCTTTTTCAACTAATTCTCAGTTGGGAAATTTAACCATATGGTAAGGAGAGAATTAGAATTTCATCACATTAGAGCAAATGTAATGAAAGGAGCCCAACACCTGAGGCCAACTCTGAAAGACACAATTAAAAGCTTTTTAATGAAACTGGAGAAACAAAAAAAAAAAATGTATTGCCTTCAGTGATTCTTCCACATAACAATGATTTACTGGTGTGTTTGGGAAATATTGTTTTTACAGATGTCACTGACACAGGACCTTGCTGCTAAGTAGGCTGGATGTTTTACTGCTGGTGGATCCTAAATAGGAAGAGCCCCAGCTTGCTCGGTTAACCCTTTACTTGAAGGGTTTGAATTGACCCAGAATGGACTCATCAGACAGGGAGAGAGAAGCTAAAGATAATATGGTTATTAGCAACACACCATTTCCATACATTTTCGACACGTGAGAATATTTGATTCTTTATACCACTGTATAGGAAGCCTAGTGCTGCTAATATGAAGGACTATTGAGGGGTGAAAAGATTTCTGAGGTCAAGAAACCTCAAGTTCACTTATCAATCACGTGCAAGAGCAAAGAAACAATGAGCAGAAAAAAAGAACAAAATATAATACAAGAAATGTATAGTTTGTATGTATAAATAAATATATATATATATAGCTGTTTGTACACATATGCATATTTGTGTGTGTGTGTGTGTGTGTGTGTACATGTCTCTGATAAGTGAATTAATCTTATAAGAGCAGGCATTGAGTTTGTATAGGTAGGATCTGCCTCATGGGGTACATTGAGTTTGTATAGGTAGGATCTGCCTCATGGGGTACATTGAGGTTGTATAGGTAGGATCTCCCTCATGGGGTACATTGAGGTTGTATAGGTAGGATCAGCCTCATGGGGTACATTGAGGTTGTATAGGTAGGATCTGCCTCATGGGGTACATTGAGGTTGTATAGGTAGGATCAGCCTCATGGGGTACATTGAGGTTGTATAGGTAGGATCTCCCTCATGGGGTACATTGAGTTTGTATAGGTAGGATCTCCCTCATGGGGTACATTGAGGTTGTATAGGTAGGATCTCCCTCATGGGGTACATTGAGGGTGTATAGGTAGGATCTCCCTCATGGGGTACATTGAGTTTGTATAGGTAGGATCTCCCTCATGGGGTACATTGAGGTTGTATAGGTAGGATCTCCCTCATGGGGTACATTGAGGGTGTATAGGTAGGATCTCCCTCATGGGGTACATTGAGGTTGTATAGGTAGGATCTCCCTCATGGGGTACATTGAGTTTGTATAGGTAGGATCTCCCTCATGGGGTACATTGAGGTTGTATAGGTAGGATCTCCCTCATTGGGGTACATTGAGTTTGTATAGGTAGGATCTCCCTCATGGGGTACATTGAGGGTGTATAGGTAGGATCTCCCTCATGGGGTACATTGAGGGTGTATAGGTAGGATCTCCCTCATGGGGTACATTGAGTTTGTATAGGTAGGATCTCCCTCATGGGGTACATTGAGGTTGTATAGGTAGGATCTCCCTCATGGGGTACATTGAGGGTGTATAGGTAGGATCTCCCTCATGGGGTACATTGAGGTTGTATAGGTAGGATCTCCCTCATGGGGTACATTGAGGTTGTTGTATCAGGCTTATGCAATATGTGATAACATCTTTTAATGATCCCCCGTCTATTTGAGCCTAGTTAGGTGGTTTTAATTGCTTTAGATGTATGGTTGGGTTGAGTGCTCTCTGTTTGGTATAGTATTGTATAAATATATCAGTGTGTGTATATGTCCATATATATATATATATGTGTATACTGTATGTATATATATATTTGTATGTGTGTATATACACTTGTGAATATGTATATGTATATCTATATATATATATGTGCGTGTATACATATATATATATAGACACACGTGTGTTTGTGTGTGTGTGTGTGTGTGTGTGTGTGTGTTATCAGGGTTATTCAGAGAGAGAGGTGAAAACCAAGAGAATGACTGGAGAAGTGAAAATTCTAGGTCAAAATAGCCAAACCAGAAAAATTCTCCCATTTATCTCACTTTCCTAATTGACTATTTTGTCTAGATTGTTCATTCTCCTGGTTTTCACCGCTCTCTGAATAACCCTATATATATTATACATCTTTGTATGTGTGTAAATATGTGTGTATATATATCTATATATTATGTGTATATATATATATATCTATATATTATGTGTGTATATATGTACATGTGTGTATGTAAATATGTGTGTATATATATATCTATATATTATATGTGTGTATATATATATTATGTGTGTATATATATCTATATATTATGTGTGTATATATATATATTATGTGTGTGTATATATGTACATGTGTGTATGTAAGGATGGATGTGTATATATGCGTGTGTGTGTATATATACATTTTGCAGCATCACTGATACATGTCAGTGTTCTCCATGCAGGGTTAGGGTTTGTAACTTCCCTCAGCTCATTATGGGATATTCTTCATGATGATGATCAGACTTTGTAGATCTGATCTGCAGCCTCCTTTTTAGTGGCAAGTAAAGCCCGGCTGCTGGGCGATGCAGTCACACACCCCTCAGACTGGAGCTGCCTGATAAAGACCCCAGAGAGCATTTCACGTGGAGAAGAGATACACGAGGGACCAAGGAGCAAGTGTCACCCCTGACAGCACACTCATCTAACACATTATTATCAGTATTACTGTGCTGGCAGCAATTGTAAAAACTACTAAAAATCTGAAGGAAATGTCAGGTGATGGAGTGTGAGGTGCACCCCGAGAAGTGAAGAGGAGCACCCCGAGAAGTGAAGAGGAGCACCCCGAGAGGTGAAGAGGAGCACCCCGAGAGGGGAAGAGGTGCACCCCGAGAGGTGAAGAGGAGCACCCCGAGAGGTGAAGAGGTGCACCCCGAGAGGTGAAGAGGAGCACCCCGAGAGGTGAAGAGGTGCACCCCGAGAGGTGAAGAGGTGCACCCCGAGAGGTGAAGAGGAGCACCCCGAGAGGGGAAGAGGTGCACCCCGAGAGGTGAAGAGGAGCACCCCGAGAGGTGAAGAGGTGCACCCCGAGAGGTGAAGAGGAGCACCCCGAGAGGTGAAGAGGTGCACCCCGAGAGGTGAAGAGGTGCACCCCGAGAGGTGAAGAGGAGCACCCCGAGAGGGGAAGAGGTGCACCCCGAGAGGTGAAGAGGAGCACCCCGAGAGGTGAAGAGGTGCACCCCGAGAGGTGAAGAGGAGCACCCCGAGAGGTGAAGAGGTGCACCCCGAGAGGTGAAGAGGTGCACCCCGAGAGGTGAAGAGGAGCATGGAGGCTTCCTTTCAGTGTGCTCGCTGAGGAGTGAAAGTCGTCCCACATGTCAAGCTAAAGGCAGTTGTTGTGTCCTGGCAGGACAGCACGTCTTGCAAACATATGCGTGAAGATGTGTCCACAGATGGCCGCGAGAAGAATGGAGAGGCTCCTTTTATAAAGCTGCTGGGATGAGAGTGTGGGGGGATCCGGGCCAGACTCTGCCATTGTTTTGTTACCGTTTTAATCCTATTAATTAAAACGTTAACCTGATTGGGTAGAAAGCTGTGTCCCACCGGGCGAGTCTTCTCCATAATAACCTACTCAGAGATAATGATGTAAAAGACTCCCCCGCCTGATGGAAGCCCAGCACATCTCTCCAAGGTGAATCCAAGCAAGATAAGCGGCTGCTGCATCTTCTCCAGCATGCCTGAGCTGCTGCAGCACATCCCACCAGGCTGCAGCTGACCTGGACAAGCAGAGCCCCCCTCTACCAGACCACCACAACCTGACCCCCTCCCCTTTCCTAAAAAAAAGGCAGAGCGAGGAAGGGCATGGTGGGCTGCAGGATTGTGGAGCCAGGCAGCTGTGAGTGATTGTATTGGCATTATTGAGATAGAGAGAGAGAGGGACAAGAGCAGGAGGAGGCGGAAAAGTGGACATGGAGAGGGCGCTCAACCTGACAGAAGAAGACTTGTTCCACAAGAGCCTGAGCGTGTCTGCTAGGAGGATGGAGTCAGCCTTCAGGACCCCTCAGGGTCTGGACTTGTCCCAGCAGGGGGACAGGTCCCCCCTGCACCTCTACGAAGGTCCCGATCCGTCCGAGCTGCTGCGGCACCACCACCAGACCGCGGGGATGCTGGCTGCCCAGGGTGCACCATCCAACGAGTCGCTGGCGCTGGCCGCCGCCAACATGTGCGCCAAGTACGGGGAGGGCACCGGCCGGGTGTCGGTGGCAGAGAGCAGCGGGGGAGAGGAGCAGAGCCAGGACGACGACAGCGACGGCCGCTGCGACCTGGTGCTGAGGTCGGGCGACCACCGGGCCTCCCAAGGAGGCATGAAGTCCGACGCCCCGTGCGGTCCAGGGGGCAAGAAGTCCAAGGAGCAGAAAGCCCTGAGGCTGAACATCAACGCCCGGGAGAGGAGGCGAATGCACGACTTGAACGACGCCCTGGACGAGCTGAGGGCGGTGATCCCTTACGCCCACAGCCCCTCGGTCAGGAAACTCTCCAAGATAGCCACCCTGCTGCTGGCCAAAAACTACATCCTCATGCAAGCCCAGGCGCTGGAGGAGATGAGGCGCCTGGTGGCTTACCTGAACCAGGGCCAGGCCATCTCAGCTGCCTCCTTGCCCAGCTCCGCCGCCGTAGCCGCTGCAGCCGCCGCCGCGTTGCACCCAGCACTAGGGGCTTACGAGCAGGCGGCGGCCACCGCGGGCTACCCGTTCAGCACCGGGCTGCCCAGCTCCACCACATGCCCGGACAAATGTGCCCTTTTCAACAGCGTGTCCTCCAGCCTGTGCAAGCAATGCACTGAGAAGCCTTAACCTGGAGAAGAAGAAGCAGAAAAAAAACTCCTCTCCTTCCTAGAAGGACTCCAGAAGCTCAACAGATGGTCCACTGCTGGTAAACCTTCATACCTGATGTCTGAAGCCCACCTAGCATGAGATGAGGTGACCATGCACCAAGGACAGGTCCAGGAGATGGTCCTCAAACTCCACGGAAAGAACTTTCTCTCCACAAGCTGTCACTTGGGCTTCGCCGAGGATTTTCCCCCCAATCTTTTTCCATCATCATTATTTATTACCACTATCAATAATAATATTTTGGCTTTGCTGTTGTTGCACGTTTCATGGACAACGTCCAGCACCAAATCCTGACCCGAGACAAGACCTGCGAGAAACCCCTCTGTCCTCTGTAGGTCGGGGAGCAAACTGTACTGGAGGGGGAGGGGGGGATGGTTTATCTATAGTTAAAAAAAAAAGCTGCTTTTTAAAACCTAGTGCTGGTAATGTTAGGGATCCTACTCGTTTTTAAAACGGACCTTGAGGATTTTCTGGGAAAACCAGAAAATAAAAAACAAACAAACTATAAACTAAAGCACTTGAATTCATTATCGGTCCTGAGCCAGGAAAACACTTGAAATATAGACTTAATGATTAATAATTTAATATTTAAAAAAAGACTTAATGACGTTGCGAGGATATAAATCATTTGTATTTTTTATCGTGTCTGAACTTTGTATGAGACTGCTCAAAGTTTCTTTCTTTCCTTCTGAGAGTGGAGTGTCTTATAGGAAAAGAAAGCAGTGGGAGTGAAAGTATCTCTTTCTTTTATATTCCCTTAATTATCACTATTTTTAACTATGTAATTGACTCCTCAGATCCCTGTTATTATTTTTATGTTTTGGTTTTCCCTCATTGAATGTGCGAATAAATGGTGATATTTGTGTATTAAGCTATAAACAAACCTTTTTCCACTTCAAGGCTATTTTACTTGTGTTATAGGTGAATGGTGTAAGATGTCTTTTATTTTTATTTATTTTCTACAGTTATTCATTGCTGATTTAATTTATTTACTGTTTGCCAATTGTCTCCAAGATAAGATTCTCTATCAGAATGTCAGTGTTTCAGAGCTGCCAGCTCCTCTGAAATGTCATTTTGATTTCCCAATTTGCTTCATCACTGTATTGAAAACTGAGCTTTAATAAATTGCTCTGGTCCAGAATAAATTGCAGGAGAGTGTGTATTATTAATTATAATGAATCACACAACTCTGTAATTCAGGAGAACTTTAAATATTTGTTTGTCTTTACACACAGATATGTTTAAAGTTATCTTACTGTATCGAAGTGAAAAATAAACAATAAATAAAAGAAATCAAGATACTTATACTGCATGTAACAATTTTCAACAACATCACCTCGACAAAGATAGATTCAGAGAGATAATGGAGGATTGTTTGCAGACAGGACTTTTGTTTTAAATTGAAGCAATATTTCAGGTTCATGGGTGATTTTTAAATAGTATTAATTCATGGATAATATACAGCTCTATCCTAGCCCTGCTGTTGGAATCACTTGCTTGTAATCAGTCTGTCACGTTGGATTGGTGATGGACTGATGACAGATCACGGATGTGCAAAGAGATATTCCCATTAAAATAGGTCAATCATTCTTCAAAAAACTATATTTATGAACAGTTCCATCTGCATTTGAGTGAGTCGAGAAAACAAAATAATTTTATTACAAGATGTGTTGAAGTGTAAATATATATATATACAGATAGAAAAAAATAATAACATTTCCATAAACCTAATTAGTGTGCGGTTATTTCACTTAAGAGATGGTCACTTGTGTTTGAAAGTTCTATTTCAGGAAAAAGTATTCCCATGGCTTATTATCGATATTATTATTTGTTATTATTATTTGATTTTCTTTATCATCTTCTAGAAGGGAGGAAAGTATAACTATTTCGTGTATCAATTTGTGTTTTAAACCAAAGATGATAATAATCCTTACAGTTTCTCCCATAAGAATAAGTGAGACAATGCTGACTTCTTCTGTCCACATTGGAGGGTATTATTCTGGTGGATCAAAAGTGCTTCTACTTAGTTTATGCGAAGTTTTTGATACTATTCATGATGAAAGTTTACAAATGGATTTTAATTTGAAAAAAAGTCTTTAGGAATTATTCACCCTTATAATAGTTATTTTGGCTGATTTGTACAGTTTTTCCCCTTCTATACAGACTTTGTG